>WAAE01007842.1:257792-566291 GCA_013400495.1 Nicator chloris
CGGCACTGCGCCTGCGCCGCCCCGCCCCGCGGCGCGCGGCACGTGACGTCATCCCCGGCCGGCGTCACCCCACGCGCGGTGTGGGGCGGGGCCGCGTGCCCGCGGGGGGAGGGAGGGAGCGCGGCAAGGGTGAGGGGGCGGGACCTCACATGCAAATGAGCGCCGCGCGTGACGCGAGGGCTCCGCGCGGACTCCGCTGCGTCACAGGGGGCGGGGCGATCGCTCGCGTCCGCCCACATTCGCGCGCTGCCATCCATATATGGCGGCGAGTGCGCGTGTTTGTGTATGCAAATGAGCTGCCGTGCCGTCATGCGGCGCTATGCAAACGAGAGGCGCAAGGCTCGACGGGAGTCCCTTCGGTGGTTTTTTTCGCCTAAAAATATATTTTTCTTGCAGTTTTCGACCGCGTGAGGCTGCTCCGTGCGCGGCTCGTGAACGGAACCACCAGGTGTGTTCCGTGAGGAGCACGCAGAAAATAAGGCGAATACGCTTTGGCAGCGCCGGGGGCCCCAACGAACCCTGCGCACCGTGCGCCGCGGGGGGCGATGCCGGCGCTGCCGGGCCTGTGGGCGGGCGATGGTGGCGTGAGCAGACAGGGACGGGTGGGCGTGGGATGGCTCCACCTGCCGGGCGGGAAGAGCGACAGAGCGGGGCCCATTCACGGTCACTTCCGGGCTCTACGGCAGCCGGCAGGGGTCAAGCAGCGGGCGGTGGCGCTGTGTGACGGCGTCACTACGTGTGTGCGTCACTTCCGACTGGCGGCGGCGGGAGCACCATGCCCAAGTGAGTGCGGGAGGCCGGGCCGGGGCTCCCCGAGGGTCCTGGGCGGGGATCGGCGCTTCTCGAGGGTCCTGGTGCTCCCCGCGAGCCCAGGGCCGTGAGGGGCGCGGATGACCGGGCAGGCCGAGCCCTGGCGCCCTGCGGGGTCGTTCCCGGGGCTCCGTTAACGCTCATAGCTCAAAGGGGGCTCTGAATAACAAGGCTTTTCCCCGTCAGGTTTTACTGTGATTACTGTGACACGTACCTCACTCATGACTCGGTGAGTACCAAAGCCTCGGCTTTAATTCTTTCGTCCGTCAAAAGCATTAAAATAAAATTTACCTCGGCTAAAAGCAGGTCCTGTGAGACACAGCGGTGTTCCTTAGTGTTTTCCCCTTCCATGCAAAAAAGAGGGATAATGTGCCACGTCCCTGGTGTTCTCCAGCAGGGCAGTGGCAGGGTCAAAGAAGGCAACTGGGAGGGCCTCAGAGCAGCCTTTGGAGAGTCAACACTTATCATGCTGATAAAACTTTACATAAAGATTTTGCACATCACCCCCCCTCTTCCTGGCACAGAAACAAACCTGTTTTATGCTGCTAAATTACCCGTGTTTAAAATCATAACGAGCACCCACTAACCTTAGGGTTTCTGTGACCTTTCCCAGCCCTCCGTGAGAAAAACCCACTGCAGTGGCCGGAAGCACAAGGAGAATGTGAAGGATTATTACCAGAAATGGATGGAGGAGCAAGCCCAGAGCCTGATTGACAAAACAAGTAAGGCCAATCTTTCTGAGGCCCCGCCTACCTCCTCGTTCCTTCCCCTGCTTTTCCTCCAGCTGCTGTTCCGTGCTTCCACCTTGATTTTTGTTCACTTCCCTGGGGAGTCTTTGCTCAGTGAGTCACGAGTGAAAACTTGGAGTGTGGATCTTGAGTTCCTCAGGTTTTGGGCTGTCTTAGGGGAGCCTGAGAGCTCTGCCTACCCCACAAAAGCTGAGGTTCCCTCTGAGGGCTGGTGGCAGTGGCTCCATGTTACTGTTCATGAGGGCTGTCAGTGCCACCGCTCTCACTGATATCTTACATGGCCATGTAACAAACTTGTGCTGCTTGGCAGCGGCACGTTTATGCTAAGAGCATGGATAAAAATTCTAGAAGATAGGAAAATGGACATTAAAATGTGTAGATTGTTGCATTTTTCACATGCTGGAGTTGCTTGCCGTCAGTTCCCAAGGTTTTTTTTTCTGGCTTGAAGGCTTGACTGAAGTGTGGCATTGTTTTCTCCGTCACTTCAAGAGGTCCTTTTTGTCTTTCCTCTGGGAAAGAAATACAAACACCAGATTAACTTTATGGCAGCACTTCTTGGCTTGTAGGATAGCTCAGGTTGGACAGGACCTGTAAGGATCATTAATCCTGCTCCCAGCTCTGTGCAGGACTGCCTAAGACTAAACCATGTGACCAGCAGCATCATCCAGCTGCTCCCTGAGCTCTGACACACAGAGCCGTGCCCACTTCCCTGGGGAGTGTTCAGTGCCCAACCACCTTTGGGTGAAGAGTTTTCCTAAAATGCCCAGTCCAGACCTCCCCTAACTCATCCTCACTCTATTTCCCTTCGTCTATTTTCCTTGTGATGCTTCCAACTTCCCTATCTTTTGCCTTCCTTCCAGTCAATACCAGTGGAGTTTCTCCCCTTCCGGATTGCCCATTTCCTGCTCCTTGCTCCCTCCCCAGCCCTCGCCCCGTTGCCATTCCAGCACAGCATGTCCCGGTGGAACGCTGCGGATCCCACGACGTGGTTGATTTTTTTTTTCTCCCACCCTGCCCAGGGGTGTGACATCCACGCAGGAACTCTCTAGTCCCAGCTGTAACAAATAATTGTCTCCAGGAGTCTCAGGTGCTCCCCAGGTGCCAGGGATGTGTCCGCCGTGGGGACAGCAGCGCACGCAGCATGACGTGACCGCGGGGCATGACATGGACGAGTGACCCGGCGCTTCCTCGGCCTAGTAACTGGTTTTTTTTTCCCTGGGATTCTTTCTTTCCTTTTTTTTTTTTTTCTTTTCCCCCCCAATGTAGCGGCTGCATTCCAGCAAGGGAAAATTCCACCGACCCCGTTCTCGGCACCACCTCCGGCCGGAGCCATGATTCCACCTCCTCCCAGCATCCGTAAGTGGGGGACAGTGTGGGACAGTGTGGGACGGGGATCATGGCCCTCTGGAGCTGTATTGCTTGTGTCCTGAGCTTGGAACGAAAAGGCCTTTTAGCTTGAACCAAGTCATCTTGAGCTTGTGCTCCCATGGTGTGAGGGAATTCTGTGGAAGAGCCATTCAATCCTTACTGTGTCTGATTTCTGGGATGCTGAGTGCACCAGAAGCAGTGACAACCCCTCATTCCATGGTGGCTCTGTTAGAATTGCACAGTGGGTTAGTTTGGGTTGGTTTTTCTAAATAGAATCACTTTAGTAACCTTTTGCCCTTGAGCTGGTGAAGGGCCCAGAGCCCTCCCAGCCCCAAGTCCTGTTGTTGGGAGTGGCAGCTCCCTGTCCTGGGTGCGCACAGCTGGATTTGGTAGCCAGCATATTCCTCCTCTGGTCGCTTCCTAGTACCTGGAATCAGGGCTGGAATGGAGGCAGATGTAAGGCCACTGAGGTGTTAGTTACTGCCATATGCTGTGAATAACTGCAGTGCCCTTTGGTGTCTGAGAGTGCCAGTGTGTAACTGTTGTGTCTGTCCAGCTGGCCCCCCCCGGCCCGGCATGATGCCAGCCCCACACATGGGGGGGCCCCCAATGATGCCAATGATGGGCCCACCCCCTCCGGGAATGATGCCAGTCGGACCTGGTAAGTCTGGGATGGGGTAATTCTGCCATGGGGGGCTGGCTGGGGGCGTCTGGGTGATATTTCCTGTCCCATCATCTGTTGGGAGCTCAGTGCTGGGCTGGTCATGCTCTGGTCACACCTGTGTCACTGTTACCCTTGCATGGGGAGACTACATCATTTATAAAACCACTCATTAAAGCCCCTTTGCTTCTCATTGAGAGTCACCAATCCCCTGTGGGGCTGGAATTATGGCTCTGGAAAGTTGTAGCTGTTCTCCCTCTTCTCTGAGTAGTAATTGTTTAGAAGTTTGGTGCCTCCAGGTCTCAGGTTTTGCACAAGAGGTGGATTTTTTGCACTAAATGAATTTTACTCTTTAAAGCGTCTCAGGGGAATGTGTTCCAGTGAAACAATGGGCCTGGAAAAGGCTTTATCAGAACTGTAAACTAAAATGCCTTTGAGCCATTCCCCTCCTGAGCTTCCTGGCATTTGAAGAATTCTCAAGGGATATCTTATTGGAGCAGTTCCCAGAACAAATCTGTGGGAACACACGCACACGTGCACTGAAAGTAGTGAAGTGTCTTTGCGATTATTGTCTTGTGCTTGAAAGTGTTTTTTAAGTGTTTTTAAAGGCACAAGATAAATCCACAATCTGTGATATTCAGCAGCCTGGCGAAAATAAATGGCAAAGTGGGATGGAAACCATTATTTCAAGGCTGTGCGGAAGAGCCCCTGCTTTTCCCTGGCAGAGGTACTCGGTGCTTGTTTGTGAGCACATGGGATGGTTTTGCAGCACTTTTCTCCAAATGAACACTTTTTCCAGATCAGTAATTAAGCTTGTGTGTCTTGTGAGTAGCTGCATAGAAGTTGAGAGTAAATATTGTCCGAATGGGTGTATAACCCAGGAGCTTGATTCCTCCTCTGCTGATGACTGAGATCCTTCAGGGAAGGTATCCATCTCAGCAGCTGCCTAATCAGAGCTTACACACTTGGAAAATGGGAGTTCCCTGGAGCAGGATAGAGAACCTGCCCACTGTATAGGGTGAAATTACACCCCTCTGAGGGTGATGAGGCAGATGTTGCTGTGAAGAGAAGCTGTGGCTGGCCCTGGATACCTGGAAGTGCCCATGGCTAGGTTGGACAGGGCTTGGAGCAACCTGGGATAGTGGAAAGCGTCCCTGCCCATGGCAGGGGAGTAGAAATAAATCTTTAAGGTCCATCCCAACCCAAGCCATCCATGTTCTACCATGACTGGGCAGGTGGTGCTCCCAAGAGCTGTTCTCTAACCTGTCTTTACCCTGGCAGCTCCTGGGATGAGGCCACCCATGGGAGGACACATGCCAATGATGCCAGGGCCCCCAATGATGAGACCCCCCTCCAGACCCATGATGGTGCCAACCAGGCCAGGAATGACCCGTCCAGACAGATAAAGATGGAGATGGAGCTGCCTTTTCGTATTAGGACCTTCCCTATGATAAACACCACAGACCCGTGTCCCTGGGGCTTTGTACTCAATGTGTGGAGGGACTCTGGTGCCACCTCAGTGTGTGGATGGACACACCCTGCACTGACTTGTAGGAGGTCTGGCTTTTTGGGTGTCTCTTCAATTGTATTATTCCCCCGCCCCCCATTGAATGATAAAAACAAGAATAAAGCATTGATGTTTTATGGACTCATAGCCTTGTTCTGAACTCTCTCCTGGGGAAGAAAGTAAGGGTGGGGAGCAGTGCTGGGCTGTGAGGGAAGTTCAGGGCTGCTGAGGGTCCTGGGGGAACCCCTGGGAAGGGGGTCCTGGGTTGGTCCTGGAGTGGGCTCCGGGTGGGGGTCCCAGAGCGGGTCCCTGGACGCCCGCGGGCTCGCTGTGGCCGCGCCGTCCGCGCACACGCCCGGAGCGCGGCCGCGGCGGTGCGGTGTGGGAAGGGGGCGGCGGAGGGCGGTGCGGGAAGGGGGCGGTGAGGGGCCGGCGGGGCGCGGTGCGGGTAGGGGGCGGGCGGGGGCGCGCGGGGTGGGGGCCGGGTGGGGGGCGGNAAGGGGGCGGTCAGGGCCCGGCGGAGGGCGGTGCGGGAAGGGGGCGGGCGGTGCGGAGCGGGCGGGGGCCGGCGGGGGGCGGTGCGGGAAGGGGGCGGGCGGTGCGGAGCGGGCGGTGCGCGATGGGGTCCCGCCGCCCGCGGGCCTGACCCGCCGGCCCGGCATGGCGGGCATCATCAAGAAGCAGATCCTGAAGCACCTCTCCCGGTGAGGCACCCGCTTCTTTTCCTCCTTCTCCTCATCCTGCTCCTCCTCCTTCTCCTCCCGGGGGTCTGCGGGGGACGAGGGCCCGGGCCTAGGGGTTTGGGGAGCTGCCGGGCCCGGGGGGCTGAGGGCCCATTCGGGCTGTGGAGCCGCCGGGCCGGGGGGCGGTGTCCGAGGGTCGGGGGGTGTCCGAGGTCCGTGGGGTCTGTGGTGTCCGGGGACAGCGGGCCCAACCTGCCCGGTGTGGCCCTGCCGCCCGTCCCCGGGGTCAGAGCCCTCCGAGCCCGGCCGGTGCCCCGGGGTCGGTGCTCAGCGCGGGCGGTGCCGGCCCTGGGCCGCGGCAGTGGAAGTTTGCGAGGCGAGAGGGGAACACGAACAGCCCCGGTGACACCGGCTCTAGGAGGGTGTTGGCGTTGTATTCCGTCATTTTTAGTGAAGTTCATCCAAGGCGCTGCGAAGGGCGTTGGGGAAAAGCGGGTGCTCCCTGCGGGAGGCTCTGCCGCGAAATGCAGCTGCGGCTCCGCCGCTGCTCGGGGTGGGCCTTGGGCACATAGCGGTGCCTCAGTTTCCCTTCACGGCGAGAAAAGAGCTGCCTGTGTTATCTCATGGCTGCGGGCACGACCTCGCTCTGCACCGCCGCGGGATCAGAGGAGTGTGAACAGGACGGTGCCGTGCCGGTGAGGGTGCAGGTGAGGGTACAGCGCTGCTTGTCCTCTGTGCTCTCTGAGCAGGTCCTTTCCATCCCTGCTGCTGGATGCACTCAGGTGCAGAGTGAGGTGCCTGAAGAGACCTGTGTGGGTTGCGTGGGGTCAGTGCTGGTGTGATCCATGAATCCCAGCCCTCTGAGGTGGATCCTGCGAGTGTCTGAAGCCCCAGACCATCCCCACACACCCTGAGTGGGCAGTGCAGGGTCTGTCTTGGAGTCACCATTTGCTCCATGCTCTGGCTCTCTGGGCACTGTGCCGAAGGAGGAGTGATGGAGCTGCTGCTGGAGCTGCTCTGGGTGCTGGTTTAAATGGATTTCTGCCAAGCCTGACATCCCAAGCCTCCGAGCTTTCTCTCTCATTCACCTCACACAGGTGTGTTGCGGTCAGTACAGATTCAGGCCCCTGGTAAGGAGGCATTGAACTATTTCATAGCACAGAGAGGTGGGTGAGAGCAGTTCTTGAAAGAGGGTGAAACAGAGCTGGGTGTTATCCTGGGTGCTGCTCCTCTGGGTGTTCTCATGGACAATTCTCTTTCTTTACATAAGTACAATCTTGCTGATGCTTTTGCTTAATTCTGCGTTTCAGTCTCTCCTTACCACTGTTACAGCATATTCTTACTCAAAGTGCCCCTTTTTCTCTCTGATTGGGCCAGTTCTTAGTGTTCAGCTGTGTATCTTCTGTGTGGTTCCAAGGAGAACAAGGAGTTCCAAAACATTCAGCGTCTCTGCCTGTTTCCCTACTTGGTGGACTTTGTTGTTTGGGTGATTGATATGATCCTGCCCCTCACTTGCAGAAGGATTGTGGATCTTTGCAGAAATGCAATTTGAAACCAGTTTAATGGTGTAGAAAAAAGATTAAGCTTTTTTGTTCCAGTTTTGTTTCCTGCAAATACCTCCTCTTCACCCTCCCTTTGCGTTTTCTTTCAGCCACGCTCGTTTGCCTGGAAGAATTTTGCTACTGAATCATTAATCTCCCTTTATTTTCTGTTCACATTTGCATATGAAACAATTCCTTGCTCTTTTTGTTGTGTCTCCACTCTGAGTCCTTTCTGCACGGGGCTGTGGTTTTGTCCCTCTTCTATGAGGAAACCTGCAAGAAAGCAGTCAGGAGAGGCAGCTGGATGAGGGAAGTGTGAATCAGGTGTTTCACCTGACTGTTCCTGTGATCCCACATCACGTGTGTGACGGGATGGCCGTGGTGGTCACGCCGGGGATCGGTGCAGCTGGGCTTTGCCCAGTTGTGAAGGTATTTGAGAAGGTTCAGCCTTGTGTTGTGCTTCAGCAGCTTGAATTCCTAGAGCAGGAGAACCTAAAAACTTGCGGAGCTTTTGCCATCTGTGCCTTTCACTCCTTTGTCCTATATTTAGCTTGGAAAAGCAAACAGATGAGGTGGTTTCAGTTCTTGCTGCTTCCAGGCAGGCACAGGGCTGCAGTGCTGGGGAGTGATTGGAACCCAACTTTTGGGGCTCCCTGAGAGCTGCCCAGCCATCAGCTGCTGGCTCTGAGCATGGTTGTGTTTCCCAGCCTGTAATTATTCATGGAAGCACATCTAACACTTTAAAATAAAACCAGTGAGCTGCCTTTACCTCTTCCTGGCCTTATTTGAAAGTAGCTTCTTCTTGTTGTCTTTTTTTGTTTTGTTTTAACCAGTGTTGGTGTAGCTGCAGCAGATCCATATTCTCAGGGTGTGACAAAAGCCCTGTTTATCCACAAGCCCAACTGCCTCAACTTCATGTGCCACTTTGGGATTTGAGTTCTCAGCACTGCAGTGGAAATCCTTGCCAAAAAGGCTTTTATTTAATTTCGTTGGAGAGGTTTATCCCCTGCTGCCTATAACAGCTGCTTTGTGACGTTTTCTTTTGGGACACGTGTTGAAACTTGTGAGCTTGTGGAGTAACAGGCACACAGGACATGGCTTCCAGAGGAAATGCAATGTGCAGTCCTGCTGGGAAGAAATAAAAGCTGGTGTCAGCAGAAGAGCAGCTGGACTGGGGTTTGGGGGCAGGTCTGAACACAGGGGAAGGAGACCACTAATGTGTCTCAATGTGACAGGAACCCCAGAGAACTGCAGCTGAGGAGTAACTTTGGGAACCTCTGAAAGTCGGGTAAAAAGGGAGCAGAGGAGAAATGAGAGAGGAGTTAACAACAGCAGAGGTGTTACCAGAGAGGAGAACCTGCGTGGAAAATGAGACCTGTTTGCAGAGGAGAGTGCACAGCATGTGTCACCGGTGCAGGCAGATGTGTAACAGATGTGCAGCACAGAAATGAGTGGATAGCAGATTGTGGATTTGGCAAACTGTCCTCAGCACAGGATGGAGCCGCCTTCTCAGGTAAGTGAGATAGGATTTAGAAACAAAATTTGAAATGCTGTTGGAGAACAGAGCAGTGGAGCAGAGTGTAACACTGAGGTGCTTATCAGGGGAGGTCAGGTACTCAGCCAGGAGAAAGAGCATGGTGTAGCTCCTCATAAATGGTGCTGCACCTCAGTGGAGGAGGAACGGAGGAATGCCTCTCCATTCCATGCATTAGGCCTTACATCCCTTTTTCCAGGTGAGGTCGCCTTCACTCCTGCCCTCTCTCCTTTGCAGCTGATGAGTAAGTGAAGAGACCAGGCAGGCTCATGGTGTAGCTTTAGTTTGTTCCTGACCCCTTTGGCAGTGGGCACATGTGGATGTGGCAGCGTGTGCTGAGCTGGGAGCACGTGAGCTCCTGGGGGCTGTTGTTTCCTAACTTGGATGTGAGCATCTCAGAATCCCTTCCTGGCCCTGAAGATGCCTTTGGCATTACCCCTTCCACACAGTTGTGCTGCTTCTGTGCCAACACAAAGAGCTGAGAGCTGGCTCCCAGACCCAGCACTGTGCTGTGAGTCCTGCCTTTTCTGCAGTTGGCCATGGGGCTGTCTGGGACTCTTTGCTCAGGACTGGGACTCCTCTCTGTCCATCCCCACCATCAGAGACCTGCATTCGGGCTGAGGCAGGGCAGAGAAAGGCGTTTGCAGCTGTGGTCATCCTTCCAGGGGATAAGAGACTCCCTGGGGTCAGGATGGCAGAAATGAGATGTGCTATCTCAAGGGGACCCATCCCTCTCCTCAGAAAAGGTGGGCAGATGAGACACAGCAGTTCTTCCACCAAGAAGATGGGATTTGTTCTGTGCCATTCAGGAATCGTTGGAATGGGCTCTGTGGCTTGCACCAGGCGCGTTAGGCCATGTCACCAGCTCTGCCTTTGCCCAGCACAGGAGCGTGGAGAATTCCCTGAGTCTAAAGAGTGCTTTTCCCTCTCAGCTTAGATTTCTTGCCCAAGTGCTGCAGTCTGGGCACTGCTGTGAGAGAACAGACCTTGAATTCCTGCTCTGTTTCTCTCCCTTGGCCTGAAGTGTTTTGCAGCATTGCTGCGTGCTCGAGCGCTGCGCTGCAGCTGTGCCCTTGCTGCAGTCACAGGATGGCACATGCAGCTCGCCAGGGCTGTGGGACACCCTCGGAGTCAGGAAAAGCTACCACCAATAAGACAGATATGCTTACTACCAACCCTACAGGCTTCTCCCAATTTCCTGGCCTTGATTATAAATTACCTGGAAGCAATTTTGCGAGCATGGTGGGTAAGGAGGAAAGCAAAGAAAAGGCATCTGGGGATGACCTGAGGAAGCTACAGAATCTCAAGTGATTTAGGCAGCAAGACCTCTGACCAGCTTTGCAGTTTTGGCTTTAGCTGCTTTAATATACTCCTTTAGTGATCAGGGAAATTTCTGTGATGATCTCTAAGATGATCATTTGCTGAAAATAGCTGTTGCAGCAATGGGAACTACATGAAACCACAGAGCTGCCAGCTGTTAAACGCTGATAAAAACCGTTAATTTTCCATCTGCACAGCATCCTGCTCCCGCGGTTCAGCACGTGCTGTTCAGCCAGGTAATGGTTCCTTTGGTGCTCCAGTGCCCAGGGTAGATCCAGAGCATGAAGCAGTTTGTGGCAGGACTTTATGAGGCAGTTTATGAGGAAGGAGCTCTGCAGGTCCCAGCAGCTGCTGCAGCACCAGCACCAAACCCCTGGTGATAAGCTTGTCTCTAAGTTCTGATATGCTGTGCCCAGCAAAGCATGTAAGGCTGGATGTAAACCCTTTACTCAGTGTTTTAGTTTGAAATATCTTGTTTTCCCAGTACATTTTGATGGCTTCTTTTACTCTTAAAAATTTTAATGTAGAGGAATTTTTGATGGCAAGGCAGAACCCCAAGCTATTATGGGTAAAGTAACACACATCTACCTTTTCTTTGTTCAAGACAGGGTGGATAAAAGGAGTGGGCACAGATAGGATGTGGCGTTTTCCTTTCGCAGAGTCTAAAGTCTTGCCTTGTAAAGTCATGGTTGCTGTGCTGCACTTTGCTGGGAGAACCAAGCAATCAGTTTTATGGAGCTGCTGGGTGCAAAGTGTTTCCAGCCTCTTCTCCTCGGCTCCAGACACGTGTGTGCTGTTTCTGGAATGCTAAATAGACTCTTGTTGCAGCAGAGGTAAATTATACTTGAGTAGCTCCAGAGGAAAATGTGCCCAGAGGTCCTTCACTGCAGCTCTGGACTGTGCTGACCCTGTGGAACCTCTCCAGAGCCCTTCAGCCTCACTGGTGGAAAGGGGCTGCTAAAGGAGCTCTTCTTATTTCTCCTGGACTCCCTGAGCCCTTGCCTCCCCTGCAGCTGCTCAGTTGAGTGGGAATTAGGTAATAACCTGTTTGTTTCTGCACACTGGAAATGAAAATGATTACAGGACGAAGAAGTGGAGCTTTGGACTAGTGCCTGTATTTATTAGGTTTCTTTCTAGTTTTCTTTCATCTGGTATTTAGGATTAGATTTGGGAAATTCCCTGGCAAGTGTCGATGGTTTGCAGTCCGGATTTGTGGAGAGCATGGGCAGCTGGCATTTAAACTTTACTGAGTGTGCAGACGAGGAGCTGGAAATAGCAAAGAAGGTGGAGTTCAGCCCCTGGCAGGGACCCGGCCTCTTCTCCTCTCAGATGAGTTCCTGGTTTGCTTTCCAGGACTCCCAGTACCCAGTGAGGTGCTGGTGGCTGTGGAGCAAGGAGCCTCTCAGCATTCAGAATGCTCTGGAGAAATATTTGTTGGGAGAAGAAAGTGTCCTTGGTGCCCAGGGAGGCTGCAGCCTTTGGGGAGGAGTGAGCTGGAATTCTGCCCTGTGTAATGGTTCAGTCTCGTGCCTGATCTGCTTGGAAATGCTGATTTTTCTCCCTGCGAGTTTAACTCTGAATTGAATTTTCCTAAGCCTTCCCTTAGCCTCGTTGTGTTGCAGGAGGTAACAGAGCCAAGACAACTGGATGTTTTGTGTTTGGCTTAGAGTGGCTGAGAGGCCCAGCCTTTCATTCACTGCAGTTGAAGCCTGGAAAAACAGAAAGCTGATAATGGAAAGCCAGCAGCAGTGGCATGTATGTACAGGGACACCAGATGTGCCTAAATCCACCCTGATAAGGAGCCTGGGACGGGCTGGTACCTCATTAAGTGGAAACTGTTTGCCCTGTAACCCAAGCAGGGTGAATTTCTCGGGCTGATTGTTCACCTGGGAAGGTGTTACTGCCTTCCAGGATATCTGGGATACACAGAGCTGTGCACAGGTGATGATTATAAATGTGGTGCTTTCTGTCTTCTTAACTATTGGGCAGTTTGGTATTGATCTGATTCCCTTAAACTCTAAATGGCTTTGTGCTAAGAGGGTGTGATACCAACTCCATCTCATACTGTGCAATAATTAGTCCCATCCTCTGCTAATTCAGCGAGTTTCTCTTCCTCCTGTGCAACTCTGCAGAGCAGCTCTGTGCCCACTCTCAGACAGAGTGGTCCCTGCTAACACCGAAAGTTCGAGGAGGTAAAATGGCTTTTCTTCCTAAAAAAGCTTTTAGTTCTTCCTGTGCATCTTTGAGGCAGCTATTTTTTCCCTTTTTACAGAAGTTTTGGTCACTTGCCCAGTTTTATTTCCTCCAAAATTATTTTTAAGTTCATCCTCAGTCATGTGTGCTGCACTTAAAGCTGCTGCTGCTGCCTTCCTTGAGAGCAGCCTTGATTTGGAAAGTCACTGACCTTTCCTTTTAGCAGTTGTGAACCTTTTGTTCTAGTAAACATGCTCTTTGGCTTCTGAGATAAGAGGTTTCAATTTGAGGTGAAATGTCACATCATTGAGGTTTTTGGACTGTAGAAGATCTTCCCAAGGAAGATGGAAATCCCACGAAATGCCCCGTCCAAAACCAGACCAGGCAAGACTTGAAAAGATTTTTGAGAAGGAGCAAATCTGCATTGGTCAGAATATTTGTTGGGGGTTTTCTTCCCATGTCCAATTCCTGTCATAGTTGCTTAAATTACATCTTTGTATTCCAAATCAAAGCAGAAAATCCTCATCTCTTCCCTTGCTGTGACCCTTGTGGAGGCAAAAATCCCAGTTGTTTCTGGGCTGCTTTCCCGCTGAGCTGATCCCTCCTTTCCCTTACCTATGTTTGGGGGGACTTTCCAGCTGCTCCTTGCAGCTGTGGCTGGTGTCACAAGCCGTGCACTTCCTTCTGCCAAGAGATTTTGCTTGTCATTAAACAAAATCAAGGTCACTGGTGTACAGCTAATTAGCTCTCCCATATAATAGCCACAGTGACAAAGGTATTAATAGAAATGCTCGTGTGGAGCTGGGGGTGATGGCTGTGGACAACAGCCAGTGATGACTACAGGGAGGAGGCTGAGGCAAAAACTGAGTATTCAAGAAGAAGGTTCTTGATCCATGTGGCAGCAGGGTAATGAGACAGGGATCTGAGGAGAAGTTTTATGATTTCAGATGTCTTCTGACATTATCTGTCTGTGTATTTGCTCAATTGGAGACAGTGTGGCGAGACATCTACAAATGTGAACATAAATTTATTTATGATTCTAGCCTGGCTTTGGGTCAGCAGGCAAATTCCTCTTGCAATCAGTGAGTTTGTGGCCTCTGGATATGCAGGCTGAGCAATTGGGCAGTTGTTTTCAGTAGTGACATCATGTTTTGATATATATTCAAGCTGATGATTGAGCAAATAGATTTTCAGGGTTGACTTTTGTCAGAGTAATCCCAGCAGGCTCAAAAGGAGTGCTGCCCTGTGAGTTTACTGGCTCAGCTTTGCTTGACTTCTGACGGAGCTAAAAAAAAAAAAAGCAAATATCCTCCTGTGTCAGTTTTCCCAATAGCCACCATTTTCATTCAGTTTTCCCTAAGCCAGCAGCCCGTGCTGCCAAGGATGTTGCTGTGGGTGAGTGTGAATGGGGAGAGCCTGCCAGCAAACATCTGACATGTTCTGCTCTCGCTGCTTTTCCTCCCCTGGCACTGACCAAAGCAGTTCCTCTCAGGCAGCAGCAGAGACCTGGCACCTGTAAACTCTGTGCTCTCCCGAGGCCTCCTGTAAGCCCTGTGTGACATGTGGGTGGTGAAGTGGCTCAAGTGTGGAGCTTATTCCGGTGGAAGGTCTGGGATTCCTGTACAGAGCAGCAGCTGAAAGCAGGGTTTGACAATGGGCAACATACCCTGAGAAATTTGTGCTGTGGTTTAAAAGAAAGAATCTGTTTCCATTTGAGATTTTTATTTTTCCAAAACCTCCAGCTTGTGTTGTCCCATCATGGGTGGGGTCTGTAAGCTCTGCTTTGGGGGTGGAATGGCACATTTTGGTGCATCTTGACAGGATTCTTAAATGGAGTCTGGTAGCACCAGAGGTGGGTTTGGTACCTGCTCAGCAGGATCTCTGCAGCCTTTCCCTGGAGATGGTGATAAAGAGTTGCTTGGTTTGGCTGGATCAAGTTTCATACCTCACTCTACACTGTCCTGTTTCACAGCTTTGGTTCTTCCACGGTGTGCTGGTATTTTTGATGCACCTACACACTAAAGGAAAGTGATGCCCTGGTTCAGACATGTGCTTGTGTTGCCTATAACCAAAAGAAAAACCTCGTGTTAGAATAGTAAAGTAAAAAGCAGACCTTTATTTTGGAAGCTTCCAGGTGTCCCACTGGTGATGGGAACACCTGGAGTTTAATTTCTATAATTTTATAATGTTAATTAATTAGGATATCTAACAGGTACATCCAATAGGAAATTCAGTTGCTCCAGTAACCCACCCCTGGGTCAGCCCCTTGGAGTTGGTCCAAGGGGTTCTCTGCCCCTCTTCTTATAATGCCTTATTGTAGATCCCCTCCTTGGAATATGACTAAACAATATTTCAGGAATGTGTTCAGAAGGTCAGCTTATGGTTCTAAAATCTAGAGAAAAGGATAGGAAAACTACTGGAGCTACAGCCACGCATTAGCAATTTACAAAGCTACAAATATATGAAAAATATATAAAAAGCTTAAGCATCATTCCCTCCCTTTAGAGACTTGACAATATAGAATTACAGACAACACTTGTACTTTTCCTCTGCATTACCAGCTGAAAGCAGCTTCCCCTCTGAGCACTCTTATCCTGGGATGAGGCTCCCAGCCCAGAGATGATCCTTCAGTGCAGGTGTGAGAAAGCTCAGCCACTGGGAGCTGATCACTGCCCACGCCAGCTTTTGAGCTTAAGTGCTGGGTATTACCTACCTGTCCATGTTGTGTTTGGTTTGTTCTTAGCATCCAATCCCAAGGGGACACGATGACATCAGCTCGCAGCAGAGCTGGTTCTCTGACACAACACAAGGGTGCTCCTGGATTGCCTCTGGAGGTGTTTGCTCTAATTTGCAGCCGTGTCTGGGTTTGTGGGTGCTCACAACAGGACTCCAGGCCCAAATCATATGGATTCTTAGTGCTCCCTGCCTGTGGAGCAGCTGTTGGAACACACTCTGCAATTTTCAGTTCCTTGGTGTGGATGCTGAGAAGCCATGTTAACCTCAGCCGCCTCCCTGGGCGTGTTCAAACAAGAAGCCTTTGGTGAAAGGGAGTGACGAGTTTGAAGGGAATGTGGAGCCTGGCAGGTGTTGTAAACTTGGTCTGAGCTGTCAGCGTGTCCCTTGGGCTCAGGGCAGGGAGGGGACAGCAGGGCACAGCAGCTGTCAGCAGGGGAAGAGCAGCAGTGGGCAAACTCACAGCTGTGTGCTGCCCTCCTGTTCCAGCAGTGCTACTTCAAGGCACAGACTTGACACTGACATCTCAACACATCTGTCAGACTTGCTCTTCCAACAAAATGTTTGCTTTGGAAAGGCCCTTTTGCCCCTGCAAGCCTGGTGGTGGTTGGTGGCTCAGCTGCTGCTCCAGTGCCTCAGCCAGGTTTGTGCTACACCCTGAGCTCCTGCAGCAGCTGCACCCTGGCAGTGTGGCTGTGCTTCCTCGTCTCCTCCTTGAGCTGTGGCTGTTCCAGAAGCCCCTCATGCCTCTCCCAGAGCAGTCCCCACACTGTGGGTGCAGGGGCAGAGCAAGCAGGGCAGCGTGTGACTGGGAGCCTGCTCCTGCTTATGCTGACAATAGGGGCTTTCTTTCCATCCCACTTTCTGGACCACTGTACTGAATGAGAATTAGCATTGGCATGGAGGAATGTGTGAAATAAGCCCTGGATTCAGTGGTGGGAGAGTTGTCTGACAGGAACTCTTCAAGTTTGAGTCCAGTGACGTTGGAGTGCAGCCCCCTGCTCCCGTGGTGGCAGCTCCTGCACAGGACTGAGGTTTGATGGAGACAGGAGGGGTTCTGCTGCCACAGAGGGGTTCTCTGACATGGAGAAGTGTTGCTAACACTTGTACAGCCTCTGTGATCTGCTGCCCTTTGAACTGGCTCCTCTGGTTCCTTAGGGGCCGCTCTGGTTTTAATGAAGTCAGAGGCTTTCACACCGGGATCCTCTGCTCTTGATCAGTCCTGCTGCAAGTGTTTCATCCATGACACTGAAATCTCGGGCACATGAGGGATTTGAAGGGCTGCACACAGGGGAGATGGAACACTGGCAGCCCTGGGGAGGAGGAATTTCAAGCAGACAGAACAGAGGAAGAAGCTGGGGCAGTCTCTGGGGGGGGAGTTGCTGTTTGGCCCTGCTGGCCAGAGAGCAGGCTGGGCTGCAATGGTGGTGTTACAAAAAGACAGCCACAAAAGTCATTCATTAATGATCTTTTGCTTTCCTGTGTGAAAACAATCTAGACAGTTAAACTTTCCCCCGCTGACACGGCAATTCTGGGGGAGGAAAACTGCTGAGCTGATGGAGTTTGGCTTTGGTTTTCTTTGGTTTTGTCCTAGGGCAGTTTTGCTGGTTTCCAGGATCCAGAGCTTTAGAGGAGAATTTTCAGTTTCTTAAACCTGAATTTAGTTTAAAGCAAACAAACAAAAAATCCTCCATATGTCAAAATGTAGAGATTTTTTTTTCTGAAGCGACCAACTTGCCTTGAGTTTAAAAACGTCAGAAAGGGTTTAACAAAACAGCAAACAAACTCTGGTATTAAAATAGCTCTGAAATGCTCCTGCAGTCTCAGCAGCTTTGCTGGGGGCTGTTTTAGAGTTTCGTCTTTCTTCTCTTGTAGGTTTACCAAGAATCTCTCTCCAGACAAAATCAACCTGAGCACGCTGAAAGGTCAGGGGCAGCTGACCAACCTGGAGCTGGATGAGGAGGTGCTGCAGAATGTGCTGGAGCTGCCCACCTGGCTCGCCATCACCCGGGTCTACTGCAACAAGGCCTCCATCAGGGTGAGCAGAGGCAACTTTAAATACATGAAGTTATCCATTTACAGGCAGAATTGCTGAGATTTTGCATGGACTTGCACTTTGCACACTGAACTCCTACAAATTCTTCCTCCTTGTGCTTTTTAGAGCAAAAAAATTGTGGGTTTTAGTTGTTATAAGCTGCCAGATTATTTAATTGCAGGTGGTACTAACTACTGTTGCATTACATGAACTCAAAAGTTTTAAAAACATCCAAGAGACTTTCTATTAAAAAAAAAGATTCTTTTCTGCCAAGTGACAGTAAAAATGAGTTTGTCTTACTCATCTGATGAGCTCTGTTTTTAGAGTCAGATCTGCTCAGTTTAGTAACAAACATTTGTTCTCCCTCCTACCAGAACTGCAGAGTGAACGTTGCTGTATGAAAATAAAACGGAGCTTTTTGGTTTGTGCACAGTCTTCAAAAGAGTTGTGTGACTTCCAGTAATAGCAGCAGCTAGTTGTAAACTCTTAAAGGCCAGGAACGTTCCCCATAGCAGAATTTGACCTGCAGAATATCTATTACTCCTGATGATATATGAGATCCAAAAGCTCAGCTGGGTTTGTAGATCTGGTGTCTGGAATGTCTTTTCTCTTGTCTGTGTCTCTGTTTGACCTGGATACAGTGAGGCATTGCGGACATTTCTCAGAGAAATGGGGCTCAAAGTTTGGGCTGAGAAGGTTTCCTGCAATTTCTGCAACTTTCCAATGCAAAGATCACTCTGATAACCTCAACTTTATTGTTTCAGATCCAGTGGACAAAGCTGAAAACACACCCAATCTGCCTGGTAATGTTGCCTCTCTTGTCTTCTTTCCTTCCTTTCTCCCTTTTTCCTTCCTTCTTCTTTTCTTCCTTTTCTTCCTCACTCTTTTTAATCTCTTCTACTTGAGAAAAATTCTGGAGAGTGAAACCATTAAGTGCTCAAATTTTCTTGGGACCTGAAACTTCCATGCCCTTAACACATAGGGCCACGAGTGCCCTCCCATGAGTCCCTCATTTCCCTGCAGGTTGGAGCCAGATGAGCTCTCAGGGAAGTCCAGGGCAGCCCTGTGCCTGTTTTTTGTTGTTTGTTTTTCCCACTCCCGGGGTTTCAGGTTACCCACTGGCACTGATGGTGTGAGAGCTTTAACACATGAGACTCTTGGAGCGTTGAGACTCCAGAGTTGGTTGTCCCTGCCCTGGAATCTCACCCCAGGGCTGGTGGGCTGAGCTTGGTGTGGTGTTCATGGCTCCCACGTTGTGTCCCTGCAGTACCTGGACAAGGTGGAGGTGGAGATGAGGACGTGTGAGGAGCCTCGGCCGCCCAATGGACAGTCCCCCATCGCTCTTGCTGCCGGACAGAGGTCAGACCCTGAGCCCTGCAGCTTCTCCCTGCCATCCTGCTGGGCTGGGGGAGCTGCTATTCTCCTTGATTCACCACTGGCCTCCCTGCTCCCGGGTTTAAGTGCCTTTGGTGTTGCTCATAAACCTCTCTGTGTGAGCCTTACCTCTGCCAGACCTCTCCTCGTGACATGGGGGGAATCTTCTCTTTGCAGTGAATATGGCTTTGCTGAGAAGGTCGTGGAGGGGATGTTTATTGTTGTCAATTCCATCACCATCAAGATTCACTCCAAGGCCTTTCACGCTTCTTTTGAGCTGTGGCAGCTCCAGGGCTACAGTGTCAACCCCAACTGGCAGCAGAGTGACCTGCGCCTCACCCGCATCACGGACCCACAGAGGGGAGAGGTGAGGCCTTGGTTTTGTCCTGGGATCACAGAAGAAAAGTGTGATGAATGGTTTTTCCTTGTTTCATTTCATGTCTGCTGAGTGGTTTGGGTTTTTTTTTAAATTGTTGAAGTTGTGAAAACCTCAGCATTTTCCTGTTTTTCTCCTCCTGGGCAGGTTCTGACGTTCAAGGAGCTCACCTGGCAGACCCTACGGATAGAGGCAGATGCCACAGACAATGGTGACCAGGATCCTATCACTACTCCTCTGAGACTCATCACCAACCAGGGGAGGATCCAGATCTCTCTCAAGAGAAGGGTGAGAGTTTCCTCCATGCTTTGCAGGATGTGGTCTCACTGCCTGATGCAGAGATGATATATATTTCCTCCCACAGTCCTCAACAGCCCTTCTCTCCCTTCAGAAATGTTGAGCCCAAACTGATGTATCTCTCCGTGTTTTCTGTCAGAGACAGCTGTGTTCTTACCAAATGTCAAAGCAGTTTCTTTCCCAGGGGAGGATCTTGTGGATGGAGTGAGTTTTTCAATCCATTCGAACATCCCAAGGAGAGCTGTCATCTCCTTACTGGGAGCTGAAAGCCTGGCAGCCTGATTTTTAGCTGTCAGTGGAAATGTGATGATTAAAAAAAAAGAATTAAGCAGTGAGCAACTTGAGCAATTTGTCTCCTAAAGAGGAGGTGGCTTTGACTACTTTCCATCTGAGGGGAGGTGCTGTGGACATGCACCAGATAACATCTCTCAGAGGAGTTTCACAGCAGCCTCCCTTCTTTCTGCTTCTGTGTTTTATGAAGGCTCTGTGTCTGAGGAGGCAATTTTTGAAGTCCCTAACTCCTTCCTTGCTGTTTCAGACCAAAGATTGCAACGTGGTGGCCTCCAAGCTGATGTTTCTGCTGGATGACCTGCTCTGGGTGCTGACAGACTCTCAGCTGAAAGCAATGATGAAATATGCTGAGTCTCTGAGTGAAGCCATGGAGAAATCTGCTCAGCAGAGGAAAAGCCTGGCACCAGAGTCTGTACAGGTGAGTGATCTTGGATGTTGATCTGCCAGGGACAGTTTCTGTTTGTGTGGCATCTGGCCCATACTCACAGTGTTTTCCTTGATGGGAACTCCTGTCACATCAGTGTCGTGTGGACTGTGGGCTGCTGTGAGGTAGTGAGGTGACCAAAGGAGTGGGATTCATTGCCAATAAAATACGTTTTTCAAGTCAAGGGTGAGGGAAGAGGAATATTTCTGCTGGAGTTGGAAGCTCCAGGGAAGCAGGGATGCACATGTAGTACAGTGAGGTTGCACAAGAAGGATGGAGAATACTCTGCCCTTTTTGCCCAGGAATCTTAAAACATCTTCCAGGAGAAGTGCATGCAGCTGGCAGAGCCACAGACAAAGGGTTTTGCTCATGAGAGCACAGAAAAGGATCCAGATCCTGGGAATCCCAATTCGAGCCTATAAACCGATGCCTTACAGGCTGGAAGATTTGCATGAGCTGATTAATTGCATTTTAACCTCTGTGTTTTCCTTCTCTCCGAGTCCTCACTGAGCTTGTTCCTCTCCCACAGATCACCCCTCCTCCTCCCAGTGCCCAGCAGTCCTGGGCTCAGCCCTTTGGAGGCAGCCCCAACGCCAGCAGCATCGGGCAGTACTTTGACAAGCACGACATGAAGGAGTCCTCCTACCACCTGCTCATCTCCCGCCTGGACCTGCACATCTGCGACGACAGCCACGCCCGTGAGCCAGGTCAGGAGAAAGGAAAGCAGCAGCACAGGAAAAAACGACAGCTGAGGCAGTGATTTTCTGTCTGGAAGAGGGTTGGGAAGCACTGGGGTTTTGCAGTTTGGGATTTGAGTTTCCAGGCCTGGTTCTTACCATATAAACCATTGACCAATTGATTCAGGTGTCCTTCTCCTTGCCTAGGACAAGATTTTGGTCCAAATTCTTAAAGATGGTACCCTAATCCTGGCTGTGGTGTCAGTTAGTCTGTGGTGGCAGTCAGAGCAATGTGGTTCTGAATTCTTCTGGATCAGGGCTCAGATTGCAGAGCTGACCATGGTTTCCTCTGCTCTGTTCCTTACAGGTGCTTTGAAGCATGGGATGCTGGGTGGTGCCATCCAGCTGACCTTCAGGAGGATGGCTTTTGATTATTATCCTTTCCACAGGGCAGGTAGGGAGCCTGTGGCCTCACAACCTGAGGAGGGGGATAAAAAAGAAGGGTAAAGAACTGTTCTATGATTGCAGGCTGGACTGGAAGAAAGAAACTGCGTTTTTAAAGCTGGGATATTTGCTTCTGTACAGGAGATGCCTGCAAGCATTGGGTGAGGTACAGTGAAGCAATGGAGACTCGGGGACAGTGGGCAAAGAAGTTGGTCAGTGAATTTCAAAGCAAGATGGAGAAGCTTTATGAAGAAACAGACCCTGTGTTTGCCATGACTCCACTTTCCCCTTTCAGAAGGAAACCAGGTAATGGTATTTGATAAAACCAGTGAAGCAGGAGGTGCTATCAGTTTTGCTCCATCCAGCAAAATCTTTAGTTGCCTGTCCCCAGCTGAGCAGGCTGATTTATTGTTGCAGGAATGCACAGCACTCTAAAAACCATAAATATAATGGCAAAGGAAAGTGGCTGGGAGAGCAATGCAGCAAGGATGAACAGGCTGCAGTGGATTATTGTTGAGTTTCTCCATAAGATACAAGGATGAAATTACATACTTAAGACCTGGCTTAGGAATGTGTTCTCTTGCCACAGAACAGACTCACCTTTCACAGTGCTCTTCCTTCAAAAGTCCTGAGTGTTTCTCCTGCCCAGCCATGTTCATCCATTTCTAATTTTGGGGCTGTTAGTTCTGCTCAGTAAGCACAGTGGTATTGGTACTGGTGGTGCCAAGAAGGTGACTAAAACCCTGCTGGTTCTGCCTGTCTGTCCCCACAGACCCTCCCCAGAGTCCCCAGAAGAGCCCCCCGGAGAAGGGCCGGGCTCCTCCCACGAGTCTCCCACGGCTCCGGCACCCGCCCTGGCACCGGCTGCGCTCCAGCTGCGTGGTGGTGCGGGTGGATGACCTGGATGTGCACCAGGTAGGGCCCTCAGCACCGTCTGCAGATGGTAATGGCACTACTGAAAAGGAAATGATGTGATTCAAGATATGATTCAAGATATGATTCAAAGAATCGTGCAACTCCTACGACATCCAAAACGCTGCCCGGAGAACCTGAACGCTGTTATGATGTTGCTTGTAAAACTTTTAACCCAAGAGTGAACTGCTGATGGTTTTCATGTTCAGAGGGAACTGCATAACCACGGGTTTCTGCCCTCTGTTCCTGTCTAAGCTTACACCAAGCATTAGGCAGGCCCAGTGCAAAACATTCCATGCCTTTGGAAAGTCAGTGAGGATATGGATTTTTGACAGAGGAGGCATAAATCTCACCTCTGGTCCTGCATCCATGTGCCCTGTATCCATCCAAGAGCTGGTTTTGCTCTTTGCAGCACCAGGTACTGTGATGGACTTGCCAACATGCTGCTGATCTTGCAGACAGCTGTAACAGATTTCTGTTCTGTTTGCTCATATCACCTAATTCTGCTTGTCACAGCTCTTACTAGCAGTGACAGGAGACACAAAGAACTAAATTCCCTCAAAGGAGAGGAGTTGGCAATATCAGCAGGTAGAAGAAAATTATATTTTTGCTTGAAAGCAGTGTATGTTTGATGTGTAAATGAGGTGGATTGAATACAGGCAACTATGGGGTCACTGGGACACTTGGGTTTGCCAAGTCTGAGTTCTGCACAACTGCATTTCATTCTGTTTTCAGGTCTCTACAGCTGGGCAGCAAAGTAAGAAACCCTCCACCTTGCTTTCCTGTAGTAGAAAAATCTTCAAACTCCCTGAGCAGGTCTCTGCAATCCATATTGAATTCACAGAATATTACTTCCCAGACAATCAGGACTTTGCAGGTAATACATCAAGGTTAGCACCTTCTTTCACAAGCTTCTTAAAGAGCCATCAGTGGTCTAGATGTGTTAACCCTGTTAGATATTCTCTGTCCATTATTGTTTAGTTTTCTGAAGTTTGCCATTGCAATTTTTTTTTTTTTTTTTTGCCTGTGGGAATTTGGGATGGAGTTTGTGTACAATGTGGAAGCAGTACTGTGCTTGCAGGAAGGAATTGCAGCAGCTGCTGTTTGCCCAGTTCCTGGGGTTTAGCTTTACTGAGAGCCCTGGAGCAGGGCCATGGGGTCACCTCATTCCTCTGGGTGCACCACAGCTGCTCCCCCTCTGAGTTGTGCTTCCTAGGGGTGGTGAAGCCCCTGCATTGGTGCTGTCAGTGCAGGTTCTGTGCCTGAGGGGCCTTTCCTGCTCTCATTAATTTGTTTCCTTGTAGTTCCATGCCCAAACCTGTACATGCAGCTGAACGGCCTGATGCTCACCCTGGACACACCAAGTGTGCTCTGGATAAATCTCTTCTGCCTGGACCTGTGTCGCAGCCTGGAGCAGTTCAAAGCCATCTACAAGCTGGAGGACTCAGGCAAGCGGGACGAGCACGTGGATGTCCGGCTGGATGGCTTCAGGCTGAAGGTACCATTCTTTTCCTTCCTTTCCCAGTCTTCAGTGTTCTCTCTGTGAAAGGAGCATGACACCAGGACATAGCTGGAGTCCATCATGAGGAGACAAACCTGCTGCCTTCCTCTGACTTGGCTCTGTCTGCCACTTGTGTTGGCTTTGTTTGCTCAGTGGGTAGTAAAGCTGGTGCTGGAGTTTTCATCCAGCATAAACCTCTGCTGTTCCTTTCTCACCTCGTGCCTTGTCGTGTCTCTCTTCCCCCTGCAGCTCAGCATCCCCGTGGATAAGAAAGTCACAGAGCACCGTGACCGGCCGCGGGCCCTGTGTGTTTGCATGTCAGAGGTGACAGCCACCAACACCCGCCACGCTCCCTCCTGCAGCTGCCAGGACCTCCAGAGCCTCTTCCGTAAATTCGCGGGGTCAGAGTTCTTCCACTCCAGCTACGCCGAGTTCCCCCGGGCGCAGGACAGGTTCAGCCTCCTGCACACGCTGTTCCTGCGCCACGCCTACCAGGTGGATGACAGGCCACAGAAGCAGCCAGGCTTTGCCCGGCTGCCTCACAAAACCTCTGCCTCTGAGGATCTGTGGTCTGTGAATTTCAGTGAGCTCTCCCTGGGCTTTGAGGGGGCCGAAAGCTCCAAGGGCAGAGTCCTTAGCTTTATTAACCCTTTTCCCCTTTCTGTATGGGCCTGCCTGCCCAAGAGGTGGGGGCAAGCTCAGATGTCTAAACGACAGGAACTGGCCACCTCTGAGGTGAAAATCAAGCCTTCTGCCAGCTTTAGCAACCACTCCAAGAACATGAACCTCTCCAGAGAGCACAGTGTTTGTCAAAGATCAAAGACTGACCAGGATCTGAAGAATATCTATAAGGCTCCAGACACGATGGATGTCTTGGGAGAATCTGACTGCGAAGTTGATGATGGAATAGACAGTAAAGAGCTGGAAGCCTCTGCTGATATCCACGTGCTCATGTCCTCTTCTGTCCATGTCAAAGTTCGGCTCAACCACTACCAGTACTTGGTGCTGCTCAGGATGAAGGAAGTTCTGCAAACACTACAGGAGCAGCTGGCCCAAGATACCCAGGAAATGACTGGGTCTCCTTTAGATCCCATGTCTGCTTGTGTGGGAGTTATGTTCCACAGTGCTGAGGTGGCCCTGCTCATGACCCCTGCTCCAGGCTCTGTCGTGGAACCCAGGTCCCTGGACTCGGACACAACCAGCCTGATCGAGTCCGAGCTCTCACCCTCAGACAGCAAGGAGGGGCTGGCAGCTGAAGAGAAGGAGCTGAAATCGGAGAGCAGTTCAGAGAAGGGCTTAGGCAGCACCTCAGAGCTCCCAGAGGACAGCGGGATCCAGGACACTGGAGCCAGTGTCCCGCTGGAGAGGCTCCCCAGATCCGCAAGCGACGGAGCCCTGAGCACGGCTCCCCGCGGTAAGGGCGCGGAGGAGAAGGGCTTGATAGAGGAAGCACATGAAGCTGTGGAAGCCCTGGTTGCAGAAAGACCAGCAGAGACCAGCAGCCACCCTCAGAGCCCCCCTGCTCTCCCTTCCAGCCCAGCCTCGGACATGCAGCCCTCGGGCAGAGGAGGCGTCACCCTCAATGGCCAGGCAGAGCTCATCCCGCTGCGGAACATCGAGGTGGAGCTCTCCAGTGCACTGCACATCACCAAGGACGCCACGAAGGAAGCTCTGCACGCGACCATGGACCTCACCAAGGAGGCCATGTCCTTCACCAAGGATGCCCTGAGCCTGAGCCGGGCTCAGATGACCTCCACCATGCAGAGGATGCTGTCCCTGCCCCCGGCCAGGTGAGCAAGCCAGGCTCCTGGGCTGCAGGGAGGGGGAGACAGAGGCCAGCTACTCCCTTTCTTGCCATTTTATTTGGGTTGGAGGTGGGTTAAGTGTTCATCTCTTGGGGCTGTTCTGAGGATACAGAAGTCTGACTGTCAAGTGCTCAGAGACCAACCCAACGCTCAGATAGTCTGCAGGCTCAGCTGCCTGCCTTTATCACTGGTTTTTGTTGGGTTTTTCTGTAGGGATCCTGTGCCCAAAGCAGAGGAGGGAGCAGTGACCCCGGGCGGGGCGGGCAGCGGCCGGATGCGTTTCTTCTCCATGAAGAGGACCTCATCCCAGCATTCCTTTGACACCACATCCGTGGATGGGAGTGGCCCTGAGGACGGGCTGTCCGTGGACAGTGATGGCAGTGATGGCTTCGTGATGCTCACAGACTCTGGTAAAGCCCTTGGCTTTTTTCCTCTCCCCACCCTCATCCCACAGGGGTGATAGCTTTGTGCCACAGGCAGCACATCTGTGCTGTGTTCCTATGGAATCACTTTTGCTGCTCCTTGTTTTTGAAGGTCTCAAGGAGTTGCCTCACAGTGGCTCTTTCTGCTTTTGTAGATGCCTTTTCTTTGAGATGAGGAGGGTAAATCAGTGTGGGGTGACACTGTATGTCCTGGTGGTGTCTTGAGGGCTGTAGGGGCTGTGATGTGCTGGTGGCAGGTGGTATAGAGCATTTAGGAAGGGCTGGTTGGATACTGGGTACTCTGGACATCTTTCCCTTCAACTCTGTTGCTTAAATTCATCTGAGGAGCTGGAGAGAGCTCTCCAGAGGATGGTACCTCCAGAGAGGCCAGAGTTTCAGGCAGATGCTGATGTCAGGACTTCCAGAAAAAGAAGTGGAATTGAGTTGTTTTTACTTCCATTTCAGAGCCCAGCCTGGACCCTCTTCCTTCAGGGCAGCTTCCCCAGGCCCACAACGACATGGGCAGCAGAAGCAGCCTGGTGGCAGAGGATGAGGGTGGAGTGTCCCCTGAGGTGAACAGCTCCACGTCCCAGAGTGAAGACCCCAGTCTGCAGCTGGTCAGTGCCTGGCACTGGGATTCTGTCCCTGAGGGGCTCTGGAAGCAAGGTGTTTGCTGTAACCAGTGAGCTCTTGGTGGCTGTTTCAGGTGTCTGTCCTCGTGCTGAAGATGAATGATGTGAACTGTGCACTAGAGGTACAAGGAGATGATTTGTCTGTGGCTTTACAAGTGATGAACGTGGTTCCAGAGCAGCTGAACAACGTTGGCATGTGGCAGTTCCTGCGTGGCTACGTGGGTAAGATGCTGCTCTGGGACTCAGCTGTGCTGTTAGAACTGGCTTTTATACCAGCCTCCCTCAGGGAATATTCCATTAACTGGGGCCTCAGTGTTTGGGGTGGTTAGGATTGAACACAACTCATGTGTGAGGGTTCAGATCTGGCATTTGAAACATTTTCCCAAGTGCCTACACAGTCAGGCTCTGTGGTGCCTAGTAATCATTGATTGGGATTTTTTAAATTGTTGCTAGGGTGTATGAAATAAGTTAAAAGAGTGAATAAAGCTATCTAGGGAAACCACAAAGTTACTCCTGCTCCGAGAAAAATGCTTCCAGTCTACAGTACTTCCCCTAAATTTGAATTTAAAAAAAAAACCAAGCCAAACTTAAAAACAATCAACTATCCCCCCAACACCCCAAAAAATGTAACCCATACAAAACCAAAACCAGCTCCAACCCCAAACCTGAAGTGAAAGTGTGAGCAGTTCCCAGGCTGTCGATCCTGCCTTTCCCAGTCCTGCCACTGGCCATGATGGAGCAAAGGGATGAGGAAAGGCTGGTCAGCTCTGGAGAGTGAACCAGGGCACTGGGCCAGCTGTGGAGGCAGAGTTGGGACACTGTGGAGGGCAGCTGGGACAGTTCTGGGGGGCAGAGTCGGGGCAGCTCTGGAAAGCAAGTGGGACACTGGGTCAGCTCTGGAGGGCAGAGTTGGGGCATCTCTGGAGAGTGAGTGGGGCACTGGGCCAGGTCCTGTGCATGCAAAACAGGGGCCAGTTTTAAAGTGTGATGGGAGAGGGATGTGCCTGGGACCTTCAATGGTCCAGCTCCAGTGCCAGTTCAGTGATGTGGGCTCTTAGTCCTTTGAAATTTGGATTTCTCTCATGTGAGGGATGATGTCAGACCGAGGTCACTTGGCTGCTGTTGGACAGAAATGGGCTTTGCATGATGCCCTTTCTGAGTTGATGTCTGATCACTGGTGTCCCGTTGTGCAGCGAGATCTCTCTGCCCCAGCTCTAGGAGATGCAGGTGTGGAGAAGCCTGCGAGCCCTGAGCCCGGGCAGCCCCATCCCGAGGTGTGCCTGCGCCTGGAGTCGGGGCCGTGCGCGGCCGCTCACTCGCCGCTGGCCGAGCGCAACGGCTTCCTCCGGGTGCTGCTCCAGAGCTCCTCCACAGAGCTCTGCATGTCCTGCCTCACCAGCCTGGGACCCTTCCTCGAGGATGAAATCATCCCAGAGGTGATCCCCATGGAGATAGAGGTGGTGGATGCCAAAATCACATTGAAGGTGAGAGATTCCCCCCGGGGCAGAGCTCGCTTGCAGGATTCCACTTGGGAAGGGATGCTGTGGGATTGCTGGGGGCCTCTGTAGAGCTTCTCTGCTCCTTGAGACTGTTTGGTTTTGCTTCTAAAAGCTGCCCTAGGGATGAATGAGGAACACAAGGGAAGTGTACACCTGTACACCCTGCACATAAAGCCAGGCCTTTCCCTAGGGTGGACTCAGCCCTGTGAGTCTGGCAGTGCTGCCCATCAGGAATGCTGCTCCTGAGGAGGCTGCAGGCAAGGGCAGTCCATTCAAGCGCTGTCAGCTCATCCCTTCGTGTTTCTCCAGGATGACAGCCCCCCAGTGTACCCCACCTCCCCTGGCCCTGTCCCCATCACCTTGGCAGTGGATCACGTCGTGGTGAGGCGCAGGGATGATGGCATCTTCTATCTCACAGGTCAGTAACATCCTGGTTTTATTGTCCCTCTGCACCCCCAGGCTGTGCTGGAGGAGACTGGGACGTGGTGGTTGCTGCTGGGAAGGATGGGCTCTGAGGTGGGAGCAGTCCCTGTGTGTGTTTCCTGCTGTAGGAGCAGTCCCTGCCTCTGTTCCCAGGTGTGAGAATTCGTGTCTGGTGTTTCCTCAAGCACACACAGACAGGATCCATTATTGCCTTTTAGTTTCTCCATTTTAAAAGGAGAAAGAGAATTTTATTTCCCTGTGTAAGAAGGGTGGGGGGGGGGGAAGAAGGAAAGAAATTAATTAAAGTTATTTTTTGTTCTGAAAGCCCCGTTGTGTGAATGTCCACACCTGAGTGGGTTCTGTTGCTTTGCAGCTTCCCAAGGGAAGGACTCAGTGAAACAGGAAAAACCTGTGTCAGTCCCTGAGGAGCAGAAGGCCCCATCAGAGTCTGTCTCACCAGCCCCAGCAGCAGGAGCACGTGGGCTGCAGGTGAGTCACTGCTGCCTGTTGCTGTCTGGACAACAGAGAGCTAAAAATTCTCTTTTGCCTTTGTGTGTTTGCAGTCCTGGGCAGGTGTGGTGAGCTGCAGGAAGGGAGTGGCCCAAGGAGCAGCCTATGCCTCCTCCTATGAGTGTTTTGAGGAGGGAGGGCACCTTGCCCAGCATGAACTCACTTGTTCCCTTTCAGAATCTGGGTTGGAGATTGTTTCCTGGTTGGCTCCATCTTCCCCACTGTGTCCTGTTCCTTGCCTTGTTAGAAAAACAGGAATCGAGAGGTTCCCAAAAAGAGAAGTTCTGTCAGTGTGGTTGTGTCTCACTGTGTAATTCATCCCAAGAGCTCCTGCTTTGGTTTTCCTTGGAGCAGCTCACTGTGTGCCTTGAAGACTCCTGCCTTGATCTCTGCTTGTCTCTTGTAGCTCAAGCAAGTGCCAGAGTTGCAAAGGGAGCTGCAGACCATGAAACTGGCCCTGGCAGAAGCCAACATGGACAAGGCTCGCCTTCTGCAGGAGATCAGGAAGTACAACCCCCTGTTCCAGCTCTGACAGCGCCGGCACTGCCAGGGACAGGGCACCAGCACCAGCAGGGCAGGTTTGGTCATTTCACTGCCAAACAGGTCCAACTCCAGGACTGAAACCAGCTGTGACTGCAGAGGACTGGGGAGAGGGGGGAAGGGGCCTGGCTGAGACAAATGGGAGGAATGAGGAGGAGTTTGCTCTGTTCTGGCCTGGGAGTGCTGCACTGAGCCAGGGCATGGCCAGCCCACGAGCACCAGGTCAGTTGCAGGGGGGACACCCCATGTCTGTGGGTGGCTTTCAGCCTCCAGGTTTTGTGGTGACATCTGGAGAGGGTTCATATTGGGGTTTTTGCTTCTTTTCACTCTTCCTTGTTGTGTTCTTGCCCAGCTGTGCTTGCCAGGGGCCATGGCAGGAGCAGGGTGGTCACTCAGCACCTGGGCAGCGACAGGACAGGTGTGGCAGAAGGGTCAGGGCTCTGCTGGGAGAGCAGGGCTGCTGTCACAGAGATGGGATTTCCCACTGTGGAGTGAGGGCACACAGCTCACTATTCCCACAAGAACAGGGTCAAGATAGTACAGAAATTCCTTCAGATTCCCTTTTCCACCAGTAATTTTTTGTGTAGAGGTGGATGAAGTGTATGAGACTTAGTCCAGTTCATTCTCACTTAATCCCACAATGTTTGGCTTTATTGATGCAGGAATTAATTCCTTACAAGGCACTGTTTACTATCAAAGAATGGGTGAGGGAGGTTGGTTGAGTCTCAGAAGGAGATGACCTGGGTGTGATTTGGGATGCACCTTGTCCTCAGAGCTTTGTGTACCCGAGTTCCCCTGGTGGGATGGGGGAGCATCCGTGGAGCTGCTGACGAAGGAGCCGTGGGGTTTTCAGCACTGGGTGGAATCTTTCAGCAGGGCTAAGGGGCTGCCTGAGATGGGACACCAGAACCACCTGCCAGCCCTGATCCCAAAAGGAAAACACTGGAACACACCCATGTGGAGCAGCTCCCTGTGAGCACCTCTGGCAAGTGCCCAGAGCCCATGAGTAGAAGTTGGATTTTGTTTCACCAAACCTTTGTGCTGATTCCTCTCCCTGTGGGGAGCAAGAGCTCCAAGAACTGCTTGTCTAAGGTGGAATGCCACAGTATTCCTGCTTTTTCTTCATTAATTGCTTGAAAATGGGAGGTTTCTCTCTTCTGCTTTTTCAAATTTTCAAGACATTTTGTGTGAGTATGGGAAGAGTATGCCAAGGGTTTGCCCAGCCCTGGTGCCCACCCGTGGGGTCCCACAGCTCCTCCCACCTGTGCAGGCTGAGCACAGCTGGGGCCAGGTTGTTTACAGCAAATTCCTTGCTCCAGCAACTTCAGTCAATGGGTTTTGTTGAAGAATTCAAGCATTTCCTTGGCTTTGAAAACCCAGTAAAAAGGACTGTAATCCAAAACCCGCACATGCGGGAGGACAAAACCTCTTGGATCCCCACAGATTGTAAATATCAAAGTTTACTCTCTGGAGCCTCTTGTTTAAGGATTCTTCCTCTATTCCAGTGAGAGCCCAGGGAGTCCTGCCCAGCACAGGTGCCATGGGAGAGCACGAGGCCTCAGCACCTCTCACAGCGTCAGGAGCAGCTCCCAGGGCCCCTGGAAGGGGACAGGGGGAATGTGCAAGTCTGAACTTGAATTTGAATTTTAGGCAGTATTGCAACTTTGCTGCAGTTTGTTTCCACTGATGCATTTATTGGTTCTATGAACCGTGAGCAGAATTAAACTTATTAACCTCTTTCCAGGCTCAGGCCTCTTTTCCTGCTTTTCCCTCCCACTCCTTTCCCAACACTGCTGTTTTATGGGCAGCTCCTGGATTTGGAAGCACAGCTGAGCCATGACTTCAGATGCCCCAGCTCCCAGCACATGTTCCCAGGGAACAAGCCCTGCCCCAGACTGGGAGCAGCTCTGGGAGCATCGTGGGTCACACAGCGCGCAGATCTCAGTCAGGTTACAAACACAAGAATAAGTTTATTATACAAAAAAAAGCCACACATCTGGGCACAGATGGCACATCTGGGCCAGCAGGAAATGCTCTGCACCCTCTGGATGTTCCTCTCCCTGCTGTTTTGAGACCCCAAGTCCAGGTCAAGGGTGCATCCAGGCTCTGCCCACTGTGGGGTCCTGAGCCCAGCATGGGCAGGGACAGCAGAAACATCCTTGAGGTCCCACAGGCCACCCCAAAGGGGCCTTATGGAAGAGTCCACATGGGAAGGTCCTACAGGAAGCTTATTTCAACCTCTGTCAGTGGAAGATGATCTTTTTGTACTTGGAGTTGGGGATTTGCCCACGTGCCTTGAGCCTCCGGACGGCCTCCCTCATGTGCTTGGGCTGCAGAGGGGGCAGCTCCCCCCACTTCTCACACACATCCAGAGCTGCACAAACAGAGAGAGAGGTCATGGCAGGGGCCAGCTGAGCTCTGCCCAGCCCCTGCTGCTGCTTCAGTGCAGTTTGAAAGGAACAGGTAACATTTGTGTTTGGGGTTTGCAGCTCAGAGCCAGGAATGAACCTGTTTTATGAGCTCCTCCCTGACAGGAGTCCCAGGGCAGCAACCAGGACAAAAAGCTTCTAAACCACTCAGGCACTGTAGAGATGCTGGATCCAGGGAATGGATGAGCTCAAAGCCTCTGCTCTGGAGCCTTGGGGGCTGGGTGGGCTGTGGACACATGGGCTGTGATCCCCTCAACAGCTGAGCAGGAACAGCTAGCTCAGCTTCCAGCCCCTTGTCCCAAACTGATCCAAGCTTGTCCCATAAAGGAAGACTGGGTCAGTTTTAAAGGCTTAAGGAACTCCTCTGTCCCTGTAGCACTAATAAGATCCTCACTATACAGCTGCTCTAGAGCTGAAGGACAGAGCTGCTACCCCAGGTTCTCTGCCTGAGAAGCAGCAACACTGGTGGATCAGAGGGGCTGTGGCAGCTTCTCCAGGCCCTGCTCTGAGCCAGAGCCACTGCTGGAAGGGAGAACCAAGGAAAACAGTCCTGTTGCATGTCCTGTTCCAAGCACGGAATTTACCCTGGGTTCTTCACTTGTGACTCAGCAGGTGCCACTCACCTTCCTCCACCACCTCCCCCACAAACACCTTGGAGATGCCCGACATGGCGATGACGACATTCTGGGACACGGAGGTGCCGGTGATGGACTGGATGAGCTGGGACAGGGACAGGAGGGGACAGTCAGAGCCCTGCTCGCTGTGACCTCTCAGCCCCACCCAGGCCCTCGGGGGTGCTCGGGGCAGAGCCTGAGCTGCAGCACAAGGTCCTGGTGCAGGGATTTGAGCTGGAATCCATTGGGATCAGCTGTCCCGGAGCAATGGGCTGAGCCATGGGGGTGGCACAGCTCCAGAATGGTCCCGGGGAGCGCCCAGCCCACCCCGCTCGGGCTCTTGCTGCCTCTCTCGTACCCGTTTGATGGCGGCCTTGGGGAAGGCAGAGCGACGATACATCTCGTACCGGTTCAGCTGCTCCTCGGAAAAGGAGGAGACCAGGATCCTGCGGGGAAGGCAGCGATCATTTACAGCCCTGTGAAGGCCCTCCCGCGGCACCAACCAGTGCCGGGATGAGAGGGGAGCGCTGCGCTGTAACGCGGGGTGGGAGGGGGAATGTGGGACAGGGCTGCGGCACCAGGAATGATGAGCTCGGGGCCGGGGACACGATTCCCGAACTCCCAGGCAGCGCCGCGCCGGCACTCACTGCATCTTCTGGATCTCGTCCTCGTCGACTTTCTGCTTTTTCTCCTTCCGCTCCTTCAGCTCCAGTTTCACCTTCCTGGCCGCACATGCCTGCAGCCCCGGGTCCTCCGCGTCCGCCGCCTCCCCATCCGCGCTCCTCACCTGGACGAGAGGGCAGCGCTCGCTCTGCGGCCCCGCAGCCCGGCCCGGCCCCGCTCCCGCTCCCGCCTCACCTCCCCGTCCGCCACCTCCGCCTTGAGCTCGCTGCCAGCGCCAGCCTCCCCCACCTCGCCTTCTCCCGTTCCCTCTGCGACTGCCGCTTCCCCTGCGGCCACCGCCCCATCGCCGGCGGCGGGCGGGGATGAGTCCGCGGGCGGTGGCTCCGGGACGGCGGCGGCACCGAGCGCGTCCCGGGCCGGGTCCGCCATAGCCGCGCCCACGGCGCCTCCTGATGACGCAACACTACGAGAGCCGCGAGGGGGCGGGGCCTATCTCCACGGGAACGGTGGCGCGTGTCGTGTCGTCATGACGCACATTTACCGGCGACGCTGGGGGCGGTGGAGTCTGTAGTCATGGCAACAGAGATGCGACCGCACCTCCTGATGACAAATGACTGCAAGCTCCGCGCCGGGGGGTGGTGTCTGTTGCCGTGGCAACAGCGACTCGGCAGCGCATCCTAATGACGCATACCACGGGCCCCACGATGGGAGCGGAGCATGTCGCTATGCCAACGGCGCGCCAACGGCGCCTCCTGATGACGCACGGCTACAGACGCCGCGAGGGGCTGTACGGGGCCAGGCTTGTCGCCATGGCAGCGGGGCTGTGGAGGGGGGCCTCTGCGGGGCTCAGGCCCGGGTCCTGGGCGCTCGGACCGACCGGCCCCGCTCTGAGCCGGCGTCCCCACTCTCGGAACCTCTCGGGACACGGGGATAGAGCGACCCCGCTGCCCGGGCCCCCCAGGGGAAACCTCCCAAGACCCGCCCAAAACGAGCGCGGTTGAGGGACCACGGGCAGCGCTGGGGGCGGGGCCTATACGAAACCCCGCCCCCTTTACAGCCCACCCACTCAGACCCCGCCCAGACTCCTCCCCTCAGACCCCGCCCCCGGCCCCACCGCGGCCCCGCCCCGGAAGTCGCGCGGGCGCCCGGGCCGCGCCGGCCATGGGGAAGGAGCAGGAGCTGCTGGAGGCCGCGCGCACCGGGAACCTCCCGGCCGTGGAGAAGCTGCTCTCCGGGAAGCGCCTCAGCTCCGGCTTCGGCGGCTCCGGTGGTGGTGGCGGCAGCGGCGGCAGCTCCGCCGGGGGAGGCGGTGGCGGAAGCGGCGGGAGCGTCGGTGTGGGGCACCCGCTGTCCAGCTTGCTCAGGTGAGCGCAGCCCCGGGGGCGGGGAGCGAGGGGTTTGAGACGAGGTGGGGGCTCTGTGTGGACCGGGAGTTGATTGTGGGGCTGCAGGACGGGAGGGGAGCGGGAGGTGTGGGTCGCTTGCCTTGGGCTGGGGGCTGCAGGGGAGCGGGGCTGGGGGGCAGCTGTAGGGGTTGGATGTGCTCATGGACTCAGCGAGAGGGCTGCGGGACAAAGGGATGCCGGGGGTTCCTGCGGCTGCAGCGCTGCGGGGGAAGCCGGGGTCTGTCCCCGGTCTGTCCCCCGGGGCAGTGGGCCGGAGCTGGAGGCTCCCCGGGTAGGAATCGAGGGCCGATGGGGTGGGATGAGACATTGCAGCGGGCTATGAGGGGCGTGTGACCTGGGCACCCCTGAGTCTTCGGTGGGACCAGGGATGCGAGGGGGCCGTGCCAGAGGGAGCTGCGGCGGAGCTCCTCGGGCTGACGTGCCCTCGGCGAGCAGTCAGGGGCCGGTGGGCTGGGAGAGGAGAGGGGAGTGACTTTCTGGCTGTCTGGAGCCGGCACTGCCAGGACCGGGTGCTGCCCGCGGGTGGCCTGTCCCTTTGGCATCAAACCGCTGCTGTGCAGATGCTGCAGGCCGGCGTACCTGGAAGCTGTGCTGTGTCTGGAGGGCTCCATGGCCAGGGCAGCTTCCCGCGGTGGGAGAGCTGCGGGATGACTTTCCCGGGGCAGGTGTGTAGCCGGGTGTCGGGCAAGGTGTCCGGGCCCTGCGCTGGCATTGTCACGGCTGGCGGTGACACTCTGCCGGGTCTGGGGTTGTCTCGTCCCCAGCCCCACGCTGTGGAGTTTGCTGGTTGAAGCTCTTGGACCTCTTCCCCATTTTTTGGCATTACCTCTTGCTGCTGCGCTTCTGGAGCTGCAGCTGTGGGCCACTTCGGCCTCTGCTGGGAATGCTCCTGGTCCCTGAGCAATTGCTTAGTACTGGGAGGTGTGGAGGAGATTTGTGTCCAGTGCCAAGTGACATTGTTGCTACGCAACCTGACTGTTCAGAGGGATGTGACTTGTCTTTTTTTGGCCAAATATGATCAGTTTTTCCTTACATGTAACCCGGTTGGATACCTGCAGGTTGTGCTGGTGGTATAGGCCTGCACACATGCGAGAGCTCATCCTGCCCTGGGGCACACGTTTGCCTTTCTGAAACGTAAATCTACCCTTGGGTCGAGCTTTGTTCTTCTCTTTTGATATATTAAACAGTCTGAGCCCTTGTTTGAGTGGGATGGGTGTGCCCACAGGGGGCTCAGATCAGTGCAGAGGGTCGGTACAGTTGAACACCCTGTGAGCTGAACCAGAACCGCCACTGCCTGACAGTGCCTGGGCACGATGGTGCTTTTTCCTTGCCTTTCCCTGGGACAGTGCCCATGGTGCTGTGGTCCTGGAGCGGTCCTGTGGTGCCAGAGTGAGCCAGGCCATCCCTTTGACCCTGACCTGTTACTGTGTCTCTCACATGTGAACGTGGCTTTCTGCTCAGATACCTGTCTGAAGGACAGTGACTGTCACAGCTGTCACTCATATTCTGTGTTCACTACCATGGCTGTCGGATGTACCTACTGGTGACACTGGAACTACCCCTTTCCCCTGCCCAAGTCCCAGCTCCTGAATCTGTTTCTCCCTGTACAGTTGGGATTTGTGCCTGTGACACCGATTCCTGGTCTGGCTGTACGTTGTGGGGCATGGCAGTGTGTCCTGTGTGCCACCTGCTACCATTTAGGGGCTTTGTCACTGTTTTCCACCTCCTGACCACTTTTTGGGCTCTGGCTCTGTGTTACAAGACTCCTCCAGGTGAGGAGCTTGTGATGAGGTTTTGATGAGAAGGAGCTGCTGAGTGTCCCTGGAAGGGGAGGCCAGAGGGTGCGGGAGGCAGGTTGGGACAGGCTGTAGGGACCAGACAGATGAATTTTAGGGTGGAGAAAACCTCACCTTTTCCAGTGCTAGAACATGGTAACTTTTCTAATGTAGGATTTTGCCCTCCTTGGTTGTGGGGAGAAGCCTGCCCTTATTCAGGTCTGTATGCTCCATATTTTCCCTTCCTTGGGCAGTCACTGGCCTTGCTGAGGCTGATCCCTGGCCCTGCTGAGGCTCTTCATGCCTATAAGGATCTCTCAAGACACAGGAACTGCTGAGCTGCTCCCCACCCCCAGAGGTCATTCCCACAACAGGATCATAAATGCTCCGCTGGGCCGGCACCTTTGTTCTTTTCTCCACTTGATTTCAGGTCCCTATTTTATTTATTTTTTAAGTCCCACTGTTTGGATAACCTGTTCCCAAAGGTCTTCTCTGCTGAGGTTCCTGTCTCAGCTTTTTCTGTCAGTTCTGTATTTCAAGTGTCTCAAAGATACAATTTTGGATGGGGTGCAAACCAGGCATTCCCTGGAATTCCCACATTACACCTGGTATGTGCTGAGCTGGCACCTGCTCTGAGCTGGCACTCATTGGTTTGGGCCATTTCTCTTCCAAAGAGAGCAGGTGCTGCTCCATGAAGTTGTAGAAGATGCCCTTGGCAGTAAATTCCTTGGAATGGAGTGTTTTGTCAGGTAACCTGAACTGCCATCAGTCTGTTATCAATTAAATGTGAACTTTGTCACGGTCTGGGCTGCAGTGTTGCTCCTGCCCAGGTGGAGCAGGTCCTGCTGGGTGTGGAGGCAGCACAGACTCCAATCACCTATGGCTGCAGGTGAGCAGGAAACAGCGGGATAAGCCACAGGAGGAGGAACTTCAAAGACAATTTAAGGCTCTCACGAGGGGTGAATGTGCCAGAGTGTAACACTCAGGGCATTAGGCCGGAGAATAAATCCCAGTGGGAAACTGATGGGAATCGGGAATGCTGACAGCGGGCTGGGGGAATGAGGAGGATGCAGGAGGGGGAAAATGGGAGTGTGGATATGCCAGAGCAGATGGTGGGCTCACAAAGAGGTGATGGCTGCCAGGGTTTGGGAAGCTCGGCTCCCTGCTGGCGTCCATGCAGCCCCTGGGATCTGCCAGGGCCTGGGGAGCTGCTGGAGGCCTGGGCCAGCAGGGAGCAGATCCCGGCTTCTCCGGTTCCAGCCATGGATCATGGCACAGGCAGAAGCACCATGTGAGGAGCAGGGAGCAGCCAGAGAGAAAACCCACTCTCTGCATGCACAGCTTAAGGCTTATGAGCAACAGCAAGTCCAGAAATCAGAAATGGTCTGTGAATCCTTGATGTTTCTTGGGGTTATGAGCCACTTCTGCATCAAGGCTTTAGAATTTGATTTATTGTATTTTTTTTAGTGGTTCACTGTGAAGTTAAAGGCGGGAAACAACAGAACAATCTGTGGCTGAGCTATCAGGCTGCATTCAGGAGGTTTTGCCAGGAGCAATGAGGGATGGGTTGTGTTAAAGCCAAATCTGCAGAAACGGCTTTTTATTTTCATCTATTGCTGTGAAAAGTCTGGATCTGTGTTGCCAGAGGGGGAAGCTGAGGCTGCTGCTGAGCCCCAGATGGGATATGCAGTCCCCAGGGAGTGTATCAAGGAGACGCTTCTGCTGAGAATGAGGAGTTTGGGTGAACATCTGTTGTGGGAAGGGTCGAGTGCTGCTCCACAGAAGCCACAACCCTTGTTCCAGCCCATTTTCAGCCGTTGCTGCTGGTGAGGGGTCTGGTTGGTTTAGAGAATGACGTGGTGGGATGGCAGAACACTTGAGGTGGCTTCCAACAGTCCAAGGGTGGTTAGGAGTCAGATTCTTTTTTAAAAACGTGGGGTTTGGTATTTGTTCTGGTGTGGCTGATGGTTTACAGCAGGGATCCGATAGTGCCCTGTGTACTCCTGGGAGGCGAGGCTCCAACTGTGCCTGTCTGCTGCCATTCCCTGGGGAAGGGACACGGTGCCATTGCCAGAGAAGGAGGGGATTGCCCTGTCCGAGGTCAGGGTTGGGCTGTTGGGGTGTCTGTCCCTCCGTGTGTCCCCAGGCCTTGTGGGCAAGCACGGAGTCCTGCAGTGTCTGGCAGAGACAGCAGCAGGAACAGCAGGGAGGCTCCAAGGTGCAGATTCCAGGGTTGTGCAAACGAGGTGCTTCCCTTTCTTCCCCTCCCAATCACACAGGAGCTGCTCCTGCTGCATTCCCACGGAACAGGGCACCGTTGGGTCTTCCCCTTGTCCTGCTGATTCATCATCTCACCCACTTTAAACCTTCCCCTCTCCACACCCTCCCGTGCACACGGTGCAGTGGGACAGATCCCTCTTTAATTACACACCTGAGCACAGGGATTGCTGAAGGTGCTTGTGCCACAGGCACAGGTGTGCACTGTGCTCGGCTGGGAATTGTTTCCTAAGTACTTCTTTAAGAATTCAAAGGCTGCAGTTACCTGCTGTGACTCTGCAGTGTTTTGACTCTGTGTGATCTTGCGATGCAGTTTTGGAAAGTTTTTGTTTGTGTCCTTTGGTCAGCGCAGTTCCGTGTTCAGGGCTGGGTCAGGACCTCAGGGCTCTCCTCACTCAGGGACCTCAGAGCAGTGGCATTAGCCCTGCCCTGTTCCACTTGCCCAAGCCAGTTGGCAAAGCAGGACTTGTGGTTTCACAGCACCTGGGGCTTTCTTGGACACATGGGAATTGATGGGTGGGTGGGTTCCTTCCTGTGAGAGCCCTGTCTCGCTCCCTTCCCAATGGGCTGTGGGCAGCCCCAGGTTTCCAGGGTTTGGTTGGCAGAGAGGGGGATTGGAAGTGGAAGGCTCTGCTCAGGTGGGTGTTGAGAGGGCTGAACATTCTTCCAGGTATTGGCTTCCCATCAGTCTTTACCCACGTGCTGAGTCTTCCAGTGCTCTGGGACTCGCTGTCTTGGGAATGTCAGTGTGTCATCGTGCTTGTGTCAGAGGGTGAGAACTCAATTTTTGCCTTGCTTTGAGAGTGTTTTGAAGTGCCACGCAATTTTTGGAAGTATCCATATGTTCATGCAGGTTGCCTCAATGCTCCATCAGGGAGTTGCTGTGAGCTAAGACATGGTGTGAGGAGTGTCATGGGGGTCCTGGTCTCAGGTGAGGAGCATCAGTTGGGTTCCATTGTGTTGAGGATGCTGAGGATGTTGGAACCAAGGCAGCTACTGCAGCTCTTGGTACAGGATGTGAACAATCAGTGTCCCAAGGTGGCAGGGGCTGGGGGCTGGAGCAGAGCCCAGGCACGAGGCTCCCAGGTGTTTTTCCAGTTGCCAGGTTACACACCTTCCCAGGAGCGTTTGCAGGGCTCACCTAAGGTTTGTGCTCTGTCCTGTCGTGGAAGGAGCAGCAAAACACGTCCACCACATGCATTTACTCATTTCCCATGCCATGCCTGGGGCTGGCTCCAGTGCTGGCTGGAGGATCCTGAACAGCTGTATGAAGCCTGGGTTGTTTGTGCTCAGGTGCTTGTGAGACTCGAGTGCCCTGAGGGGATGTTTGTAAGGTTCCCTGATGGCTTTTTGATTTGTATACCCCAAGTTCTTATCATGCCATTGAGCTGTGTGAGGAATTTTGGGAACAAAAACAGCTATGTCTGTCACCAAACCTAGGGTATTTGAGTGATGAGATCCTGAAGTTTCCACAGCCTCGTGGCCTCCACTCATGTCATTGGTCCCGAAACAGAAGAAATCTCAGCGCAGATCTGGGCACAGCCAGAGCACTCTGTGTTCTGAAAGCAGGAGTGATGCAGAACTCAGCTGGATGCCGAGTGTTTGACCGATGGGTTTGTGCACTTTACAGTGCAGTGTAAAGATTCCAGCTTGGCCTGGCTGGAATGAGGGGCCCAGCCAACCTCAGCTCCTCTTCTCGAGGTTTGGCTGTGCCAGGGGAAACACTGCAGCTGGCAGGTGTAACTAAACTCCTGTCTCCTGAGGCTGCACAGTTTCTGCATCCAGCAGGAGGGAAAGGCAGGAGGAGCAGTGTTGCCCCTTCCCTTCTGCTCCTGGCGTACACCAGGTCGTGCTCCAGCAACGAGTGTTGGTAAGTGAAGCTGCTGCACTCGGTGCCACAGGTCCCCTCCAGCTGTGGAAGGCCTTTTGGCAGGGAGCAGAACTTTCTGGAGATGAATGGTTGGAAGAGTATTTGGTTTTGGGAGCAGCTGAGCTAAGAAACAGTGTTCACCCAGCTGGATTTTTGTGAGGTAATGCATCATTTCAGTGAGACTGAAGGACAAACAAACAGGATAGAAAAGACATAGGTGAAAGGTGTGACACAGAGTACAGGTAATACAGAATGGAGGAAATGCATCCTTGTCATGCCAGACCAGAAGCAAAGCCTCTCTCAGCTGCCCTGGGACAAAGGACAGGCAGTTCCCGGAGGCTGAGCCTGTCCTGTGGCAGTGCCCAAGGGACTGCCAGGCTGGCTCTCGGCAGAGAACATGTGCTGACACCTCCAATCCGTGTGAGCCCATCACCTTTCTGGGCTGTGCCATCCACTCCTGCTCTCTTCTGCTCCTCCGATGCGACTGTGGAGTGCTGTAGTGCTCTGGCTGTGGAATCCTTTCAAGGTGAAGTGTCCTCGAGATGAGAAGCTGCCTCTGAGCACGGGTGATGGCTGTTTCCTCTTGTCACTGCAGCACAAGTTCTGCTCAATGCTGAGCTGGCGCTGTCACTGTCCCAAAGAGCTCGCTCCAGAGTACAGCTTAGTCATGGAAATGAGATAAATCCTATTTCACAGAAACTGGTAAAAATAAAACTATTGAGGATTGGTTTGTTTCTATAGCAACCGACTGGCGAAGTGAGCACAGCTGCTGTCTGCAGGAGGGAGGAAAACAGAGCTGGAAATGTCGGTGCACCTGGGCTGGCTGTCGGCAACAGAGAGCCTGGGGGCTGGGGAAGGGGCAAAGTCTCAAATAAAGACAGGGCAGGAAGGTGTGAGCTGCCTCTGGAATGAAATTTGAGCTGGAGTCTGTGGATGTGCCCTCTTCTTCACAAAACCTGGAGAGCCTCAGAGCTCTTTATGTCCTGCTTCCAAAAGGTTGCTCTCCTCCCGCACCCTCATGGGTCAGGCAGGGCATTAATGCCAAATGATACCTGAGTATCCATCACGTCACATGCACGTTTCTAGACCTGAATCCAAAATGACTTTGTCCTGGTGCCATAACTCAATGAGAAATACTCAGCTTTGAGAAGTTTGGATGAATCAGATTGGAGTTAAACTTTTTCGATTGCCCTTTGACTGAATGTGGTGCTGGATGCTCGGCAGGGATTCCTGCAGGTGTTTGCATCCTGGAAGAAAATCCAGTTGGGCCTCCAGCCTGCTGGATAAGGGGCTTAAGTTTGGAACTATTTCTAACTCAGCAGTGTGTGGATTTGTGTGGTTTTTACTTTTTCCTAAGCCAAGGATTTTGGCTGGCTCTGGCACATGGAGGATGTTAAGGTGGCTGTTTCCCCAGAGTTAGTGAGGGTAAGCTATTTAAATGTTGGGGAGGCTGCAGCATGCACAGTGCTAGGACTGTATGTTTAGGTACATGGTGGCTTGTTCTGATGTGTGGCTGTTGAGGGTTTCAGGTGAAAATCCGCGTATACATCTGACATAGCAGGATGCTGAGGGAATTACAGGAGGAGGAGTGTGTATGCATGGACACTGCAGGAGCCTGAGTTATTCAGCTGAAGGAAAGTTGAGCTGGAGTTGGTGTTTAGGTTTGGTAAGCCCAGGTGCATTCACACTCCTCCCTTGTTATTTAAATACATTGTTTCTTTTGAAGGGAAATTAGATTTAAAAATAAACGTCAAGCAAGAAAGAACAAAAACCCTGTCTGAGAGTGAGTGCCATAAATATTATGTAAATACATTATCTCATTAGATTTTTATTTAATCCTGTTGCATTATTTTGTGCAGATTCCTGAGGCAAGCAAAGCTGAAGATGTCATAGGTGGTCTTTCAAATCTAATACTGAAGTGGGTTGGAAATTAGATGAATCGACTTTTGCCTCATGCTAATTAAGACACTGAGAAATCCGCTCAAGTTTAGCTTTACAAAGTGCCTGATTTTAAAACAGAATCCGATTCCAGAGGCTGGGTGCCTGCTGAGGTTTGGAGCACCCCCCATGCAGGAACCCAGGTGGGCTCCACAGGCTCTTCCTCACTGCTCTCAGTTTCAGGAATCAGCACAATTTTTTTTAGGAATCAGGAACAGGATTAGGATAAAGCTTTAAGCTCTGAAGACTTCAAAGCTTTGCATCATGATCGTGGTTCCATTACAAGGACAGTGAAATCCATCAGATGACTTAAATAAGAGACTGTGTCCTGTGGACTTGCATTGGCTTTTTCCTTCTGCTTCTTTCCAGTGATTTCTTAAGCCATGGTTTCTCACTGCACAGTGGGGGCTCTGACAGACTTGACTGCTCTGTAAGAGATGTTTGACCTCAATTCATCCCTTGATCCCCACGGCTGACTTGTGGCTGTCCTGGAGTGTTGTTAGTAACCACCTTTGCATGATTTTCAGCTACTGCATTGCCCCTGTGCCCCCTTCACAGCTCTTTGCAGCCTCGTGCAGGCTGTGAAGCTGTCTGAGCTCGTGTGGCTCTTCTACTCTGGGTCAGAACAGCTGAAAATGGAACTTGGAGGATGTGTGGAATTTGTGCTGGATTTGGCATTTTGGAAATATTTCCTCTAATCTCAACAGAAATTATTTCACAGAAGGAGTGAAACAGGATGTGACCTTGACATTCCTTTTCACTGAAAATAAAGACTAAAGAGAATTGGTTTAAAAGCTCTGAGAATCCTGGTTGTTATATGGGTTTGAGTTGTTACAGCTGAGATAGAATTATTTGCTGGGACAGTCACAGTAACCCTGAAATTGTTTGAAGTAATGGAGTTTTATCCTGCATATATTTAGGAGTCTGACTGGCGTATGTACATTCCTTCTGTACATTAAAAATGTCAGTCTGGGAAAGGCTCTGTTGCTGAAAGCAGCTTCTTGCTGGGAGAGCTGTATTGAACAGAGAAAAGGCTCAGAGCTGTGTCTGTTATTCTGGCAGAGAAGTGGGCAGAAATATTTCAAGGGGTTTGGAACATCATATGTTGTATATGTTCTCCAAAGAACAAAGTTTTTTTTCTGGTGAGGCAAAAAGCTGTTTGAGGCTGTCATTGTGGGCAGAGTCAGAGCTGGCATTTGGGTGAAACCAGGACTGGAAGCTGCAGATCCACCATGAAGTATGTGGGAACATTTCTCTTTGCTGCCTGTTCCATTATTGGTTCAGTTTCCCAGCATTAGGGGTGGGTGCAGCTGCCTCTGGCGGCTCTTGGGCAGCGATCCCTGCCCTTCCCCAGGGCCCTGGGAGCAGGTCATGCTCCACCCCTCTGTTTGACTGCCTGGCTCATGCCCTCAGCTCTCAGCACTCGTGTTTTTCAGCTCGAACCTTATCTCTGTACAGATAACGCAGACAAGTAATGACAGCTTCTAGGAGTTATCTCGGGATTCGGGAATAATTTCCTGCCTTGGCCATTCACTCCTGTTCCTGCTCTCTAACAGACTGGATTTCAAGGATGCTTCTGGAGTGAAAGGATGTCCTTTCTGATTTCCATCCTTCTTTTCCTGAGCTTTTCCTTAGGAATTGTTGTCTAAGTCATTGCTTTCTCTGCTTGTGTAGCATCCTCCAGGAACAAGCAGAGCTGATCACAGAGCTCTGTGGTTGCTCAGGTGTGTCCCCTGTGTTCCCATCTGAGCCACCATGGGGTCACTTCTCTGTTTGCCCTCCTCCTCTCGCTGTCTTTGCTCTCTCCTTCTCCTGTCACTTGCTCTTTGGGCACCCAATTAAAAAGCTCATCAAGAAGGAATGTCTCTGGAGTCAGTGGTGTGTCGGTGCCTTGTTTGTGTCCCGAACTGTTGCCAGTTAATCTCTCCTCACTGTGTCTTTCTTTAGCCCTCAGGGAGTCCTGGCTAAGCTGGAGCTGGGATTGATACAGGCTTAAATGGAGCCATGTGGGTGAGCGGCTGGGCTGCTGGTGTGGGCTGTGTTCAAGGGTAAAGTGTGCTCCAAACGCTTCAGTGGAGGCTTTGTTGTGGCTCTGAATTCTCCAGTCCCATGTCCCCTTCCTCGAGGGCCTTGCCTCTCATCCTGTCATTCTGCTGTTTGGTATCTGAGTGACTCTTTTCCTTTTCACTCCAGCACCGTGTTTCTCCTGCCTGTCCTGATGTCCTGGGCTGCAGCCCAGGGGTGCCTCCCAACCTCCTGGGGTCTCCCCATGTGCACAGAATTGAGCACAGCAGTGCCAGCACCGATTCAGAGTCCTCATGTCACTGATCTGGGCAATGTCACAGGGGAAGGGGGATGTCGTGCGAATCTCTGTCTCACTGGTTTCAGTCTCCCTAAGGCAAAAGTGCACTCTGTGTGCAGTTGTTGGTACAAAATAATTGCATTTGCTTTTTTAATTGCTGTAGGGAAGAGGTAATTCGGTCCCTGAATCTCTCTCTGTGCTTGACTTGGCCTATTTACCTGCTTTTCATCCACCCCAGGTCAAACACGTCACGGTTCAGTGTTCCAGGCATCAGGGCTGGGCAGCAGCCAGGCTGAGAGGGATGTGAGCAGGATTTGGGAAGGGCTGGGCAGCAGCCAGGCTGAGAGGGATGTGAGCAGGATTTGGGAAGGGCTGGGCAGCAGCCAGGCTGAGAGGGATGTGAGCAGGATTTGGGAAGGGCTGGGCAGCAGCCAGGCTGAGAGGGCTGTGAGTGTGGGTGACATGTGGGTGACATGGCACAAAGTGAAGGGCCAGTGCCCAGGAAGAAGACATGGTGGCCCAGAGGAGCATTAGAGCATGGCTGGCTGGGCTGAGCAGGCAGACCTTGAGAAGTCTTTTAGTGCCGAGATGGGGAGAATATGAGGTGGTTTATCCTCTCTCTACAGAGAGGTCTGAGGCTTTACCAGGAGGAAGGTGTCCATGTTTAAATAAAGTGTCACCATCCCCATACCCTTCTAAGTGCAAGGTGCTAGAAATCTCAAAATTCCCACTAAGATGTGTATTGGATCAGATCTCTGTGGGTGCTGGAAACAAACATTAACTTCGAGGTGTTCTAATCCTGTTGACATTGTCTGACACTGAGCAGAGGGTGACACGATTTCTGCCATCCCAAAACACTTAATTGACACATCCATCCCGTGCAAGGGCACTGGCAGGCGAGGGAGGACATGTGCTCTACCACAATTTTTTCTGCACAAGTTCCTTTTGATGACATTTTTACTGCAAGCTCAGAGCTTTGTGCCTGTCAGAAGGGAACAGTGCAGATGGACATGTTGGGCTCCAGACACGATGCTCCATTGCTGTTGGCTGGCTGACATGTCCCGTGGGATTCTGCAGCTTGTTAAATCATCTCACAAAGGAGAAGGGGGAGGGAAAGCCCGGTGTGAGGTTGCCAGCTATAGCCAGCTCAGTGCTGCAGCATCAGCTGCTTGGTGGTTTTGATCAGGAATTTGTGGCTGCCCAGGGTTTCCTTCTATTTCTCTGGAAGTGCTCAATGAAGGGAAGGTCAGCGGAAAGTCTGGCACCTTTCTAAGGAATTGTGCTTCAGTGGAACCCTGCACCATCTACATGTGTCTTGCTAATTTTCCCTGCATCTTATTTATTTTTTTAAATATTTTATTTTCTTCCACTTAGTGCATTTTCTCCAGTGCTGTGGGAGCAGAGCTGAGCTGCAAATGGAGAGAGGGGAATGTTTACCTGAGCAGTGCTCTGGTTCCTGTTTGCAGTTCCGGGATATTGGTTTATAGCATTGATAATGCTGCTCAGTTCACTGAATTTCTGCAGGAATGTTTTGGTTCCTTTTACTCCTATTCCTCAAAACCCCATCTAGTCAGATGCAAAAGAAGAGAACAAGCCACAAAATCAGTGTTCAGTAAACCTCAGTGAGAAGTTTGTCAGCATTTGGCAAATGTTGTCAAATCTCTGTCCTCTTCTAGGGGTCACTTTCCTGCCTTGAATGAGCCCAGACTTGATGTCAAACCCTCCCGTCTCCATGCTGGGTGGCTGCCTTCTCATTTCCCCTGCTCTTCCCCTGCCATCATGCTGCCTTTGGCCAGGGTGTGCACAGGGAAGCTCCTGCTTCCACACACATCGGACCCCAGAGCTCCTGGACCCCTCCCAAAGACACTGCTTGGCTTTCTCTGACTCAATGGCCGACCCTTTTTGCACTTCTCCCGGCAAAGCTTGTTTGGCTCTGGCCCTGAGGTCAGAGCCAGCGTTGGAGCCTGTGCTGTGGGGCTGCTCCTGTTCCATGGTCTGTCATCAGCTGGGAACGCTCCTTAATGGGAGCGGGTTGCAGAGTGCCTGTAATGCTTTTAAGAATAAAGAGCAGCATATGCACTCAATCCAGACCTATATTTTTCCTGTCCTGCAGCTCTTTATTTGCCCCTGCTTGGAGGGATTCTCTGATGTAGCACATGCTGCACGCCTGACCCAGCCTTTCTGTCCCCACTGCCGCCCCCCACTGTATATTAAGTTTAAATTAATGCATTTTCACTGCCAGGAGCCATCCATAAGGCTAGGGATGGCCTCTTCCTAATGGGGGATTTTAGCTTGGATGGACACATTTCTATTAGTGATGCCAACCCTGTCTGGTTCCTTCCTAGTGTGAGCTGCAAGCCCAGGAGTTAAATGTGTGGTTGTCATGGGTCTGTGCCAACCCCAAACAACCTCCCCTGGAAATGAGGAGTGGGAGATGGTAGACTGGTTCTGAGGGAAGCAGATGAGCTCACCCTCTGCCTCTCAGTTCCTGAACTGGTCCTTCAGAGGCTGCTGTCACTTTGCAAACCCGTGTGGGTTTCCTGCCCCTGGCCACCCGCTGTACCTGAGGAACGAAAGGCTCTGCTCCTTTCCATGGGAGAAGGGATCATTTGGCCATCAGAGGATTGGTTGCTGCACAGTGTTGCTCCACTGGTGGGAATGCTGGTTTCTCACCACGCCCTGTTGACCTTACACTGGCTGAACTGTCTGCAGGTGTTGGGCAATGAGGCTGGAGCTGTTGGAAGTTGTTGTTAAGAGCTGTTGCATCACTCACAATGAGCTGGTGAAGTGGGAGCTTGAGGTCTGGCTCTGTGCAGAGGGCCAGGCGTGGCTCTGACTGCTGCAGTGTGTCAGTCAAAGGGGACTGAACCTGAGGATTTTCACTGGAATCCCTGGTCAGTGGCTCTGCTGGAAGTGGGTCTGATTACAGAGCCCAGGCTCAGCAGCTCTCATGCTGGCTGTGGTGTTGTGTGATGTCAGCCGGGTCACTTCTGTGTGCCTTTATTATGATCCCTGCTTTTCCCTGTCCATTCTGGCATCTTGTACTTGAGCTCATGACCCCTTGACTCTGAGGAAAATCTATCCACTTTTCTTATAGCCAATTAAAATCTGGGCCAAGAAATTGAGGAGTGCAGAAGCAGAAGCTCATGGCTTTGGCTTCCTCTGCAGCCGCTCTGCTCTCCGGAGTCTGACCCGCTATTCCCCTTGGGCTTTCTCAAAACCTGCCAAGGGGGGCTGAGAGTCCCTTGCCCCAGCAATACTTGACGTTAATCTTCTCCAGCCTTGCATCAGCCATTTGTTTATAAAAGTTATTGTAGTATCTGGTGGTCGGGGTGCATAAGAAATGGGGTCCCCACTCTGTTGGGAGTCCCACCATGCCAAACCCTGCCCACTGGCAAGGTGGCTGCAGCACTGTTTCCTCACACTTCAGAAACACGTGAGCAGCTTCCTAACCCTGAGGCCTTGCTCAAAGCCTTTGGGTTGTTTGTGTTCCCTCTGTAAGCAGGAAATACCAAGCGAGGGTTGCGGGAATCCAGTGGTTGTATGGAATTGGATAGCTGGGATGTGTGACTGACCTGCTCTGGTGGCCTCTGGGCAATGGACTCGAGGGAATCTGCCTCCAGCCCTCACTTGTCCTCCTGACAGTTGTCTCTAAGGCTTTGAGTGAAGTACACAAACATCTGGGGCCAGTGCTCAGCTGCTTTAAACTTCCTGATGCCTTTGGGCCAAGCCACTCGTGTTTGCTGGTGTTTCACTGTGCTTTTTGTCTTTGGTGTTGGCTGTGTAAATACAGGGGGTCCAACACCCTCTGCTCTGCACAAGCACCCTGAGCTCTCCTGGTGCTTCCTTAACCCATGTTGGTGAGACCAGAAATTGGACCCAAAGGTTCATCATTTGAGCTGAAAACACCACATTGTTCTCTAAGCTTGGCCCTGCTTTAGCTCCTTGCCTGGGGTGGTTTTGTGAGCAAAGTTACTACTGCAGTTGAGAAGACAGAAATGGAAAAGCAAGAGGACAAATATGGTCCTGTTTAAAGGTACTGTGGGATTTTACTAAAGCATGTGCTTTTTTCAGCAGCTTCCACAAGCAGGAAGCTTTATTTAAGGCCTACAGCACTTGCTGAATCATGGAGCAAGAGAAAACTGCACACAAGAAATGGTTTAAATGGAGCAGATTTTGCTGTTTTCGAGCTTTCCTGATGTCCTCAACGTTCAGTCTTAGTTGTCTTAAGCAGATGCCACTGGGAGCATCTTCAGTTGCTGCCCTGGTGCAGCAAAGGGCAGGTGAGACCTGGGTAATCCTTTGAGAACAGAGAGCACAGGGTAAAAGCAAACCCCTCTTTGATGTGAAGGGATTTCGGGGGATTGGGGGAGAAAAGAAATCAAAAAGCAGCAGTGGTCAAATTGGCTCCAGACCTTTACTGGGGACCTGTATTTACAGCATTCTCCTGCCTGTGCTGGGATTGGGGTTTCTGTTTAATCAGAAACAGCCCAAAGTCACAGAGGGTTCTGGGCTTTGTGCTCTGCTTTTCTCAGCACCCTGTTTCCATACCTCAGGACAATTGTATGGCCTTTCTGGCAGAGCTGAAGAGGAGGGAAGGGAGTGATGTACTTCACTGCAGTCCCCACATCTAAATATAAATAGTTCTCCTCTTGGATCCTTCCAGTCTGATCTTATGGGTGATTTGACCTTTCTTTGATAAAAGCTTTCTTTATTTGCAGGAATAAAAAGGCAAAGGGGAGGAGAGGACACAGCAGATGGTTTTTTTTTTTAATATCTTTAGATCCTGGCAGTTGTTTTCTGTAGCACCCAGTGCTCACTGCTGGGCCAGCTCCCTTCTGGACTCCAGCTTTTCTCCTCCTTTGAGCTCCTTGAACAAACTTGGCATTTTACTCTAAAGCACTGACCTGAAGGTTTCTAAGGAAGTGTTTTATCTTGGGGACGCCACGCTCCAATGGGGACGGATGCCCCAGGCTGCAGTCCCCAGCCCTGCCCACTGCACCACTGACCCTGGATTTCCTTGTTTCATAACTTCAGCTGAAGGAAACATTTGTGTTAATTGCTGCTGGTTTTTCATGTGTTCACCCTCAAGCAGTTTGAGTTCAGCCTCCAATCACGGCTCAGTTTAATGTGTAAAACCACGGGATGCTGGCACTGCCCAGGTTACAGCCCAGGCAAAGGCAGCACAGGTGCAATGTTAGAACTGCTCTAGACTGCACACAAGGCTTTCTGGCACTAGTTCCAACCATTAATTGCCACGTTAAATCCAACAATAAATTATTTGGGCAACCACACTGCAAGAGCCCACTGCCAGGAACAAACCAGAGCTGAGTGCTTCTTAGTCCCCTTCCTGCTTCAGGACTGCAGAGCTGGGTCAGGCAGGGCACTCCCACACCCTCTGACTGGGGGTTTTTGGTGTCTCACTGACCTTCTGGAGGTAGTTTGAGCCTCATGCTGTGAACAGTGTTATCAGTGCTGGAGGTGCACTGCATGTGTAAATTGATCTGCATCTGCATGCGTGTATCCTCCTGGAGCACAGGATGGTGTGTGGCGTGCAGGATGCCTCAGGATAAGCCTCTGATCCTTTGCAAATTGGATTTTGTGGCTCACTTGCCTGTCTTCTTGGATAAAGTTTCCCCTTAGCTGCCTCTTCTCTAGCAGAGCTCGTGTCCGTCTCAGGACTGCAAAGCCTTTTATAATGCTCTGCAGATCAGGAGTCACTTGGAAGGGACAGGGACAGACTTGCCATTTCAGTTTCCCACTGAAACATGCTCCAGAGTGAGCCTGCTGCTTCATTCCCTTCTGGAGTTCCACTCGGTCTGCACGAGATTGCCCCTGGTTTGGTGCCTTTCCTGCTGTGTGGCACTGAGGTGCTCCTGGCTAGCAGCCCCCCAGTGATGACTGCTGTTTTAGAAAGCCTCTGGGCCACGTGAGTCGTTGTGATTTCATGCTGGGGAGGAAATGGATTGCTCAGAGAAGGCCAGCTTCAAACAGAGCCACAGCTGGTTGATTTTAAACCGTTTCAGCTGGGGATCAGAGAGTGCTGTTAAGTTTTACCCCTAAAGACAACAAAGCAGGAAAATGCACCACATTAGCACAAGTGGGATTGTCAAGGTTTGTAATAAGCCCCATGTAATTCCTGAAAGGATGGTGTGTAAAACAGGCCAGCACACACAGATGATGGGTTGTACTGGAGAGGGTCATCAGCAGGAAAGTTGAACAGTTCCAGTTTGCTTATTAGAGTGTACTGGTTGGAGTTTCATGCCCGTTTCTGGGAGAGGGTGGTGGCCCTGATAAGGGACAGCCGACACCACACTCCTTTCACAGCCAGCTCAGGAGCAGCACTGGCCTCTTGTGCCATTCTGTGCTGATGTGAACAGGACATCCTGCAGGGGCTGGGGAAGAGTAATCCTTGCCAGGGTTAATACTTAAATCTGTGCTGCTTGACTTTTGAGCAAAGGAGGGAAGTTAATGCTCTCAGAAGTGCTGGGAGACCACCTACTCTTTAGTACAGACTGCCAGCAGCTGACAGATGGAAGTGATTTTGGGACAGTGAGAAGTCAGTGTGGAATCACAGTGGTGACCAAGAGCAGACTCTGTATCCCACAGTCTTTGACTTACACCCGCCCCCTGTGACTCTTGCTGTGGAGAAGGACAATTTCCCAGAGCCATCAGAATTCTTCTGTGGGGTGAGAATTAGCAGTGGGTCGATGGTTTGCTGTCTCTTGTGGTTCAGTCTAATAGACACGTTCCTCTGAAATGCTTTTTGGCAGGCCTGTGGATGGCTGAAGGATGTGTGGCAGAGGGAGCTCTGATTGGAAAGCAGGAGGGTGAGGTGGAGCAGAGGGGTGAATCTGTGCTGACACACTGACCCCTCTGCTCTGTGCTCCGTGTGACTGCCCCTGACCACAGCTGTCACATACCCACCTTGGTGTGACACCTGTGCTGGCCCTGCCCTTGCCCTGTCCCTGTTTGGTGTTTGCCTAAATGTTCCCTGTCTGGTTTTTGTCTTGCAGCATCTGGAGGGGGCCAAACGTGAACTGCGTTGACAGTACTGGATACACCCCGCTGCACCACGCTGCTTTGAATGGCCATAAGTGAGTCCTGTTCCCACGCCTGGGGTCGCAGGGAGTGGATGCTTTGTGCTTTCCTGGCCACCGTTGTGTGGTTCATTCACCAGCTGAGGCACTGGTGCAGCACTACTCCATCTTCAGGGGAAGTGGAGAACGTCAGTGCTTTGGCTGATGTGTGATCTTACATCTTGAAACGCTGAGGTTTTCAGCCACCCTTTTGTTTCTAAGCAATTTGGATAAGCTGTAAACAGTGAAAGGTGAAAGGGGCTCCCCTGGTGACAGTCCCTACAGTCTTTCTGGTGTCCAGGGTGGTCTGGGCCTGCACCACTTTACAGTTGCCTTGTGTGCGTATCACGTTTTTAAAGTAACTTTAATGTGGTAGATCTTGTGTTGCTCATTGCTGCCTGAGATATTGAGAAATCAAATAAAGTCTTTATTCACCCTTGTTGTGCTGGTGCAATTCACTTTGCAGCAGAGGCTTGTGGCTGACTTCAGCCCCTGTTCAGCTCCGTTAGTGTGAAGTTAATGTGGATCTTCCCTGAGCTCATCTCAGCAATATTTATTCCTTTCTTTTTTTTTGCTTTGGCAGCATTTACTAGGAACACTTAAAAATCACATTTCAAGAGGCTCTCTGAAACACTCCTGTTTATATTAACTTCTTGTTCAGTACTTGCTGCAGAATGTGAGCTGTGAACCAAGGACTGAATGTCTGACAGTTTCTCCTGTCTCTTGCAGGGATGTTGTGGAAGTTCTGCTGAGGAACGACGCGCTCACCAACGTGGCAGATTGTAAGGGCTGTTACCCCCTGCACTTGGCAGCCTGGAAGGGAGATGCTGACATAGTGAAGCTCCTCATCCACCAGGGCCCTTCACACACCAAAGTGAATGAGCAGGTCTGCCTGATTTTCTCTAATGTATCATTCAATCACTTCCCTGGCTGACTCCTGACCCTTCCCAATCCAGTAGCAATGGTTGTAAAGTCCTACTTGGTGGTGGGATAAGAAGGGCAGTGCCTAAAGCAGTTCATTTTGCTCTGAGTTAGTGGTAGGATGAAAAGGTGTTTAAGTTTTACAGACAGACACATAAATATGAGAACTGCTCAACACTTAGGAAGTGGTCTCCTGCTTCTGGGCTTCTAAAACTAACCCACAGTTTTCCTTTCAGCTGCTGGATAGCTGAGCAGGTTTCTAGTTCTGCAGAGGATCCATTGGCTCCCTCCTTTGGGAACTAATCCAGGCAGCTTTGTTCAGTCTCTTTGGCCGTGCTCTCTTAGCTGCTCTCCTGGCTTGTCTCTGGCACTTGCTCCAGTTCACTAATTTGTAAGTTCTAAGATAATTTTAACACTACTTGCCCCCAGATAAATCCCTAGCTTAATCTTAAAGAATTATTTTCACAATCAGGCAAGGGAAAAAAGCCTCTTGGATTCATTCCTTTTGTCAAGCTGAAGGTTTTGGTCTGGGGTGCAGAGGGAGTGAGGGCTATGGGACAGCTGTGTCCACTGCAGAGGGCTGGCTCCTGTAGAACTGCCCCATGGACATCAGAGATATCTTAAATTTCAGGGAACTTCTGAAATGCTACTGCTGCAAGGCCCAAATATTCCTGTTGTTGCAGAGTTTTGTTTACAGGAACTGGTTTAATAAGTGAGGCCAGCTGAGTGCTGTCACTGAACTGCTCCTCCCTGGGTGACTCTAGCAGACACAGAGTGACAGGCCCAAATCAGGTGGCTAAAGCTGCAATGGGCTGTGGTTGTCCTGTCCCTAAGGCAGGAACATCTGATGTCCCTGTGAATCAACTCCCAAACCACTCAGGTGTTCTTTGAGGAGGAAAGGAGTAAACCAAAATGGGTTTGCCTGCCTTGTGCCAGCAGGGTAAACCTGGGCATCCATTCCAGAGGGAATTCCCAGGTAGGTCAGACACCCCTGGCCCGAGTTCAGCTCACAGTCAAGGTAAGCAGCTGGGGAATCCCTGCTGCTGATTTGCTCCATGGCAGTTTTTCAGAAGCTGGGGAGCAAACTCCTTTCAGAGGCAGGTTTAGGAGTCCCAGTCCTTCTTTGTGGGGACCCAAGGGCCACACTGAAGTTTGCTAGGATGGGTAACTCGATGCTCCAGGCTGCCCCAGGGATAAATGCTGCTAAAACATCATGGAATGAAAAATCTGATTGTAGTGCAACTCTCTATCATTCCTCCACTGAGCAGGAATAACGAGGACTGTGTGTTCTGATGTCTCTGGTGACAGTTGTCCAGTTTGGGGCTGTGGTTAAGCATGTCTCCAGGCACAGCTGCAGGCACTCAGTCTGGTTACATAGGCTTGAGTGCAGGTAACCCTTTTCAGTCAATCTGACAAGAATTGAGTGAGAGCCTGTAGTATAAATGTTCTGCTTGAGAAGGGCAGATAGAGGGGTGATCTTTGCAAAAGATCCAGAGCTTCGTAGGGTCCTTGCAGGTAATATTTTGTTAATGTCTGTTTAGTAGGAACCCTGATAAATGAGAGAAGTCAGCTGAGGAGCCCGTGCTTGGAGCCTGGCCCAGGTTACAGCAACCTCAGCTGGAATGGCTTTTGCTGGCCATGGCTCTGACTGGAACGAGATGCTGTGTCCTGGCATTCCACCCCTTGGAGTCACCCATTGCTTTGTTGCTGTATCTCACCCATTTCATTATCACATTTTTTTTCTTTTTCCTCTTCCTTTTTGTAGAATGCTCTTGAGATCAAAGAACTCAAAAAGTACGGCCCCTTTGACCCATATATCAATGCCAAGGTGTGTACTTTGCTGTCAGCATTTCACTGCATCATCACTCCAAGCTGCACTCGCGTGCTTCCAGGTGCAATAATACCTGTCACTTTGCAGCTGCTTGGGGAAAAGGAAAATGGGACCATTGATTTACTGTGGGTTTCTCTCTTCAAAGCAGTTATAGAAACATAATTAAAGGAAAGCTTTTCCTTATTTTCTTGGGGGCTCCTTCCTTGCTTAGCCTTGTAGGACTCGTGGTGATGGTCAGTTTGCTTGATTGGGCTGGATGACTTCCCAAAGGTAATGTCACTTCATTTAAATGTTCTAGGTTTTGTTTCATGTGCTGATGTTGCTGATAAATGCAAAGAGAAAGAATTTTTTTCCCTGCTTAACCATGGTTGCATTTTCTCTGTGGGCTGTTTGGAGTGAATTTTGATGCCTTTTCTCCTACCAAATCTGTAATGCTCTGTGTGTTGTTTGAATGGACAGTTAATTCCTGTGGTGGTGGTGGTGGTGGTGGGGAGAAGGGAAGGCAGTGATGTTCCTGCCTCCCTTCCCAAGTCCTCCATGTCCTGCTTATTACATCAGTCTCTCTTTTGATGTTCAGTCTGTGGTGTGGTTTGACCCTTCAGCCCTGGTCTCCTGTTCCTGTTTTCTGGCCTGTTTTGCTCCTCTCTTGTTTTTAGTTGTTTTGAGCTACAAAAGACACAACATCAGCTTGTGCAATGTGCTGAGACTGAGCTGTTGAAGAAGCAGATCAAATTCCTGGTGGTGGTTTCTCAGACACCATTTTTCAGTTTTATTTCTAGTGGATCTGCAAGCCAGGGGTGACAAACAATCTGTTGCTCTGTCCTGAGGCATCTCTGCCATAAGCCACTGTACCACAGCTGCTTCCAACCAGTTATTTTGGATCCAGCCATCCATGGCAGATTTCTGTCAGAGTTTCCCTCTGCTTGGTCTGCAGGACCTTAGAAACACACAGCCAGAGCTGCTGTCCTTGCTGGGAGTCAGGCATGGTTTTGCAGAGCCCTGTTTCAGGGTCACCAGTGCCCACCCTCTGAGCACAAATGAATTCCTGTGAAGCTCATCCAAATCGGGGATTTTTACAAAAATCCAGATGGAAATTTTATACCTTTGTGTCTTCTGTGGAAACATCATAGTTGAGCAGTTCAGTTCTCTGAAAGGAGCTTCCTAAAACATTGTCAATAACCAAGTAAAATCTTACACAGTCCAGTATTGGGATGTTGAATGAAGAAGGAATGTAAAGAGGGATATTCAGGGAGTTCCCTTTTTTGTGAATTTTTGTTTACAGAGTCTGCTAATTTGGGTTTTATACTGTGGAGAAATGCATTATTTAAAGCCTCAGTTCAGTGTTCAATGGCTGAGGTGCTCTCTAGTGCAAGACAAGATTTTGGGAATCTTTGCTTTGGTTTTAAAGAGAGAGAGATGATTTACACACAGTTGTTGGGTTCCTCATGAGTTCTGAGCAGCTTTGCACCAGTTCCTGGCCAGGTGTGATGAAGAGCATGTGGAGTTGTACCTGTCACACTGACTCTGGTGTTTTCTCAGGAGCACCCAGCAGCAGGTTGTCAATAGGGCAGGACTCTGTTGGACACTCAGACACCGACAAAAATCCTACCAAGGAATCCTAGAAGTAGGGTGAGTGGGACTGAAGGGCTGTGTAGCCACTTTCCCCAACCCTGGGGCAGGATCAAGTCTTACACCATTCCTGACCAGGGTTTGCCCACCAATTTCTCAAAAACCTCAGAGAGGGACAGCTCTGTGGCCTATCTTTGGCAGTTTATTCAACCCTTCAGACCTTTGCAGGTCAGAAAACTTTCCCTTATTTAGACCAAGTCTCCCTCTGCCCAGTCGGAGCCGTCTCACGGAGTGTTGGGAGCAGGGGGTGCAGAATGGACACAGCACTTGAAGGGCCTGTGGGTTCTCCACTTGAGCATGGGATGAGGAACTGCAGGGCTGTGTGTGGTGAGTGGTATCACATTACCAGGGCTTGAAACCTGTGCTGGAGCCCATAAGAAAGCAGAGCCATCCTTCCTCGTGTCCTGTTTGTGCTCTGCAAGATGGGCATTGCTCCCAGCTCCTCTCTTCCAGCTGAGAGCTGGGGGAATGCAAAGATTCCTGCAGGAATGCAGCCCCTCGGCCCTCCTGAGTGCTCTATTTTTCTAAGTAGTTCTGAAATTTGAAGCCATGTGCCTTCTGGCTGCTGGAATGGAATTTTCCTTTTCAATCTCTGATACATCTGTAGGTCTGAGCACTCCTGCTTGTTGCTCTGGTTTGTGCCTGGAGAGGTGATGCAGGAAGGGAGCAAACTCCCTTGCCTGGAAGAACTGTAATATTTTTGGCTGCTCAAAACTCTCCCAAAATGGAGGCAATAAAGACTCAGGCAGTAGTGGGAGTTTCCACTGCACAGTCTGGAACTGGGAGAGACTTGCTGTGATGATTCAGGGGAGTTTTACTGCCTGGTGATCTGAGGCAGGGAGGAAAGTCTGGGGATTTTGCCTCGGGCATTGGAGCCCCAATCTGCTTAGGGAAAATTGGACAGAATTGCAGGGAAGATGAAGGAATTCTCCAACAATTACGTTTTTAAACGATGCTGTGTTCCCATTTCTGAGCCCTCAGGCAGGTGCTTGGAGCTGCTGCATGCTTTAAAGCCCGCTGAGGGATACATACCCTGTGCTAGGGAGAAAGGAGAGGGGGGCAGTCCTAGCCAAGGAAATCCCCAGTAGCCAGGGCTGGCATGGCACGAGCACCATGTGCCCCCACAGCTCTGGGGCAGGAACCCGCTGCTCAGAGGGCTGGGGCCATCCAGTCTTTCCACAAAGCCTGGCAGTGAGGTTCCCTTGTGCCACGGGGCAGGCTGAGAGCCTGGGCCCAGCTGTCGTGGGCTCCCTGGTCCCTGCACTCCCAACCCTGTCAGACGGGAATAATGGGATTTGCCAACCCTGTAAATGCCCGAGAGCAGCAGTGTGAGCTGACGGGCAGGTGTGAGCTCTGATGTTCTCTGCTCTGTCCCCTCTCACTCCGTTTGTATATTTTCTGTGCAGACTTCTGTGTCCTGCAGTACCTACCCTCTGTCCACGTGTATGTGCCTCCCCCCAGGATTGAGCCTGTTTGACTTGGACCTTGTGCTGGCAGTGATGCTTTGCCCCTGTCTGCCCCCTCCCCCTGCACGTGCCTGATTCTGCCTCCTTCCCTTCACTGCCATACTAACTGCAGCTGCCAGAGCCTCTCCCAGCTCCCCCTCCCCTCCTGCTTTGCCTGTGGCTGAGAAGTGATGCAAAAGCCAAATACAAACAACTGGGGGATTGACAGGACTCCTGTGAGCCGGAGAGCAACTGAACACCTCAACAGGATCCGAGTGCTCGTGCAGCCTCGTGGGTTTGTGACACGGTGCAAAATACTGAGCAGTGTCCCAAGGTGTGCCTGTGCTCTCACAGCAGGCAGGCAGGGATCAAATTCCCTTCTGCAGTGGTGCTGCTGCCTCCAGCAGGACAAGAACATTCTGTTTATTTTATTGGAAATGTTGTTAAAATGACAAATTTAACCACGATTCTTTCAGTTGAAGTGTGTAACTATTAAACTTTTTGGGGGTTATATTGTCAGATAGTTGTTTCTAAAGTTCTTAAACCAGAATCCCTCTGTGGATGACACACAGTAGTAAAACTAGCAACTTGAGAGGAACTTAATTTGAGAAAAGGCTCTGTTAGATCTGGCCATGTTCCTATTTTGCACCTACACATGCGGGGCTGTTGGACCGCTCATCTTTGGGCTTTGCATTGCTGGTTCTTAGCCTGGCTGATGCTGCACGCTCTGGTTTGGGTCTGGCTTCCAGCTGGGGGTGCTCCCTTGTCGCTGAGATGTTGCTTCCCTCAGCTGACCTGAGCCCTGGCTTGTTCCTGCAGAGGTGGAATTGCACGGCTCTCTGGTTCACAAACTGCACGGGACTGGGGACACCCTTTCTCTAAACAGCCAGAATTGCAGAGGTGGAATGACTGTTACAACCAGGATAAGTAGGATTTAAAACAATTGAAGTTTAAATCTAAAATGATGATGATGATGAAACTCCAGCAAACAGAATGCACACAACAGGTTGCCTGCCTTATATTCAGCCTTTTATTTTTCTGGCACCCTGAAGTGTGAGATGCTGCCAAGATACCAGACTGCCTTCCCCAGGTGCCAGCAGCATTAATGGGAATCTGGATACAGCTCAACATCCCTTAAACTTTTAAATGGCCCCTGGATTCTGAGCCTAGTGCTTGGAAAGCAGCCTGGTCCATCTGTAGTCCCTCTTTCCCACAGCTGAAGTGCATTGTTCTGGACATCCCTGAAGCTGTGGCTGGGCTGCCCGATCAATGAGCTTGTGAGGGGATGCTAAACACCCAGGGAGATGGTGAAACATTGCTCAGCCTGATTCAGACTGGGCTCTCTGCTTCCCCACTGCTTTGTTTTGTCTTGTTTTTGCATTGAAACGTTAACGTTGGAGGGAGGCGCGGGGCGGCCGCAGCCCTGACGCGCTGCCGCTTGTGCCCCGCAGAACAACGACAACGAGACAGCGCTGCACTGCGCGGCCCAGCACGGCCACACCGAGGTGGTGAAGGTGCTGCTGGAGGAGCTCACCGACCCCACCATGCGCAACAACAAGTTCGAGACCCCCCTGGACCTGGCCGCGCTCTACGGGAGGCTGGAAGTGGTCAAGATGCTCTTGAACGCCCACCCCAACCTGCTAAGCTGCAACACTAAGAAACACACTCCGCTGCACCTGGCAGCCAGGAACGGTCACAAAGCAGTGGTCCACGTCCTCCTAGATGCTGGCATGGACAGCAACTACCAGGTATCTGGTGTGTCTGAGTGGGGCTGGGGATTGGAGAGCTCCATCAAGCCTCCTCGCAGAGGGAGCACTCGCAGAAGCTGAGGAGAGCTTTGTGTTCTGCTGGGCTGTCTGTGCAGCTCTGGGTTGCTGGGGGAGGCTGCCCGGAGGGACTCGCGTGCTGTGCATGCCTCACGCCTGCGCAGGGGCCGGGAAAAGCCCCAGACACGGAGGGAGGGACACAAACACCCTGTGGCCGGAGCTGTTCTGCCCTGCAGTGCTGTGAGCTCTTGATAGGCAAACATGTCTCTTCCTATCAAGCCACTTGTGAATGTGCTGTTTTCACAGCAATGGCTTGTATGTGGGTCCTGTTTTTCCTTGTCAGGACATGACCTCTTGCCAAGCTGTGGAAGGCCCTTTGTTGATCTCTCTGATGGAACCATCCCCATTTTCCATCCCACATCCTCAGCATTGTAAGACCATTGATAGTCCGTCCTCAGCTGTAGGTAGTGCTGCCCACACCTCGTGTACAGCTCCGTGTATTTATTGCTTCCATAACCCTCTAAGCCATGCCTCCCTCACCATTCCCTGCTGTCTGGCTTCATGCTATGTTTCCATTTAATTTGCAGACTGAGAAAGGCAGTGCTTTGCACGAAGCTGCTTTGTTTGGCAAGACAGATGTGGTACAAATATTGCTGGCTGCAGGTGAGAGAATGTTCCCCCTTTGAAGCACTAATGTGGTGATCCCTTCACCCAGAGCTTGAGGAAATCCCTTTCTAGTGCAGCAGGTTTCTCCATCCAGCTGTCGGAGCTCCTCAGAGCAGGATATAGGAGAGGTTGGCTCTTGGAGTTTGGCTTTAGATTTGTCTCTCAAGTGCCTCTTAGCTCCCCCCAGTGATGATCACAAATGTGACTTGATGAAATACACGAACCTGCACACAGTTAGACAATATTCTTGCTTTTGCCCTCTGTACCTCTGTGGCCACAGGTATTGATGTGAACATAAAGGATAACAGAGGCCTGACTGCTCTGGACATTGTGAGGGAGCTTCCTTCCCAGAAAAGCCAGCACATAGCAGCTCTCATTGAAGGTGGGTAATGCAGCTCTGCCTCTGGGGAGGAGGGGAAAGCTTGAGGTGCTGATTGTGCCGGGGCAGGTACAGGATGTGCTTTTGTAGACCTGGAAAGTGCTGAAAGCAAAGCAGCTTCAGGCTGTGTTGGAAGAACTGGTGCTGAAAGGCTGGGGTGAGCTTCTCCAGACCAGATGTTTGGAGGAGGACTTGGGGGTATTTGGGAGGATTAGCCCTTTGCTGAGGGAGTGTGGTGTGACTTTTGCAGTTTAGATGGGCTTAAGTGAGCTTTGTTTAGCTCACTTTAGAAGTTAATTAAAATTAAGGGTAGCCTAAATGTGCTTGCAGAATGCAAAGTAACAGCTTTAGAAATGGTTCTGGTGTAACTCCCCTTTACGTGTCTGTGTAGGCAAATCATTGTCCACAGATCTCACATCCTGCTCCTCCCCTCGTTGTGAGGCTTGGGCATGGAATTTGCAGATGAGATTTACAGAAAAGGCCTTGATTACTTGTGTTTTATAAAGGAGCTTGGTCCATTGTGTCTGTCCAAATTCGGGAATGAAATGTGACATCTTGGCTAAATTCATACCTTGTAATTACGCTGTCTGCATTTCCTCTCAGCTGTGGGGAGGATCAGAAGCATTTGGAGCTGGGATGTGTTACTCATGCTGAGCATTTGGGAGCTTTGCAGGTTCAAAGCACTTCTCAGACTTTTAACTAAGCTGTGCCTGTGAGGCTGGAATGTTTGAGCTTTATTCTGAAAGTGAAGACAAAGATGGGCTTTAAAACTGAAGGTGTTGCAGATAAAGGCTATTAGTGTTCCCTGGGAGGGAGCTGCTGCTGGATGTTACATCAGCTGAGTGTTTCTGGCTTTGCCTGTGGTTGGGGACTGCAGCTGGAATTGGTTTCTCTTGTTATGACTCTGTTCAGTGATGGAGTTTGTGTCTGCAACGTGAATTTGCTCCGTGACTCTGTGTCCGTGCAGCAGCTTTGCAGCTTTCTGATTAAAGACTCTGAAAGTTCAAAGGACCATCCCTACCCTTGTGCCTGTGATTAAAGAGGCTGCCTGCTTCTATTTTGGGATCTGAGATGCAAGTTTTAATAATGTTATTTTTTTTTTTTGGACACTTAATAAGCTGACAGTTGGCCTTCCACCCACGAGGGAGGAAGCGCCATGCGCTGAAGGGGACAGAAAGCCAGATTGACGTGAGCTGACCCTGTCCCCCAACCCCCTTGCAGATTACACCGTTGAGAAGAAAAGTGCCAAAGCTGTGGAGAAATCTGCTCCGGCCCCGCTCGCTCCAGCCACTGATCCCTCGGGCCAGACGTCTCAGGGTGGGCATCACCAGCATTCCTCTCCCTGCCAGCACCGAGGTCAGGAGATCCAGTGACAGTCCCGTCTCTGTCTTCCCCCAACAGGTGACGTGGACAAAGCTGTCACAGAGCTGATCATCGATTTCGATGTGAACCCCGAAGAGGAGAGCCCATATGAGGCTTTGTACAACGCCACATCCTGCCACTCCCTGGACAGCCTGGCCAGCGGGAGATCGTCCGACCGGGAATCTGGGAATAAGGAACCTGAACCGAGTGGCCTCAAAGCAGCCGGAGTCAGGCCTGTATGTAGCTCACCCCAGCTTGTTCTGGAGCCACAGGGGGCTGACCTGCAGGGTCAAACTGCCCAAGAGGAAATCTTTAAATCTTTCCCTGACACTGATGAGAGCAGGCAGGTGCCTCTCCCTCCCTGCCCTGTATACAGGGATTGCCTAAAAGCAGCTGCTTCTTCATTTCACCTTGTGTTGTATCCTTTTGTTTTCTGGCAGTGCCAGTGAATCTTTGTCAGGAGATTACATTTTGCAGAAGGGTTGACTTCTTGCCTTGAGAAAAGTTCTGGAAATTTGTGTGCAGCATCTTCTCATGTCTCACTGCTTTACCGAAGCTAAGGCTCTCAGGAAATTATCTGTAATAACCTGTTGGAGACTAGTTGGCAGTCGAAGGGCACTTTTTTTGTGTATTACTTGCAGAGCTCTGTAGAGGGTACTCCAGGCTTTACAAGCAGTGCAGAGCTCCTGGAACTGTCCCCAGAGAAGTCTTCCTCACCTTCTGTCAGCTGCATCTGCTGCCCTGGTGGTGATCAGCAGGAAGGCTGCTGTGGGGCAGATGGGACATGGGCCCTGCAGTGCTGGGTCAGCTTCAGGCTCTGTTCTGCTTGGTTTTCCAAAGCCTGCTCTGTGGAGGCCTTTTTGGACAAAAGGCAGAGCAGCAGTGAACAATTAAACTGCTGGGGGCACAGCAACCATAGTTCCCCTCTGTGTAAAGAGGTGCAGCCTTTGGCTTGTGCTGAGAGCAAGCAGAACAGAAATGAGACAAAAGCTTTGGATCATGGACATTTTGGCCAGATCTCTCAGGTGTGCAGTACCAGGCAGTCGTGTTACTGATCGAATCTTGTCACTGTCCTGTGCTGATGGTGTCTGGTGTGAAATGAGCTCAGTTCTGTCACAAGTAAGGAAAGACGAGAGCTGAACTGCAGTGAAAAGAGAGCAGGAAGAGGGACGTGGTCCATTATCTCACTGGAATTTGAGCAGTGCAGCTCTGCTGCTCCTTTTGCCATTAGATGGAGCTGTGGCTGGGCAGGAGGTGGCCCCAGGATGTGCTCAGCCTCGGGACCAGGCAGCAGCTCCGGCTGCCCAGTTGCAATCCCAGGATATCAGAGGAGAGCAGTGCAGCGTAGTTTCTTGATCCCTAGAGTTCTCCACTATAAAAGGTGCCTCTGGCATCAGTTTCACTAAGCCACAAGCCCTTTCTTCTGACCAGCTCATTGCTCACCCCCCTGTGTAGTGCTGTGGAGCTGCTGGTTTGGGTCGGAGTGAGACCGGTGTGAACAGATTGGAGTCCTGAGGAGGAGGAGGAGGAAAGGCAGTGGCCATTGCCCAGCTCTGTGACTTTAGGGCTGAACTTCTCTTCCACCCAGATTAATTTGGAGAGGTCCTTGCTGCATCCACAGCAGAGGGGACATAGAGCTGGTGGGGGCAGAAGGGATGAGCTGACAGTGTCTGTCTCACCTGCAGAGAGAGCGTCCGCCCCCACCGGCCAAGCCCCCGCCTGATGAAGACGAGGAGCAGAATGTGGAGAAGAAGACAGGCTACAGTGCTCCCTGTGAGGTACATGGGGCTGGCTCTGGGGTGTTTGGTGGAAGAGTGGTTTAAACATCAGTTTTAATGGTTTGGGAGGAGCCAAGGATGCTGTTACCTCCTGCGCTCACTGGGTTGTGAATGTGAAGTATTCCTTCACTCAGCATTGCTGCTGTCCCTTACCATGGGAACTTCCTTTGTTCGGTTCTTCCAGGGCACCTCAGAGTTGACCTTCAGCCTTACTTTCCTATTCTTGGCTGAGAATTCCCTTAGGAGGAGATTTTTCTGACCCACATTACGATGTGGACCATTGCCCATTAGTAATGATCCCACCACAGGCATCTTCAGTTAGTCTGAAACACAGAGGGGCCAGGAGTTCCTGCTTCCTCTGAGCTCCCAGCTGTGGAGGAGCTGCATGGGCTTGTGGGTCCCACTGACATGAGCAGGGATCAGGGGCTTGAATTCAGCTGAGAATCAGCATGTGTTAAAGCTGCCTTCTGCAGGGGTCAGTGCATGCGAGCTGCTTTCTGATGGAACTCAAGCTCTCCCATTTCATATTATTGCTGCTGGGGCTTCCTGTTGCTCATCTTATTCACCTGCCTGTGAACCTCAGATGTAAGGACTCTGTGGGAGACACAGCTGTGGGAAACCACAAATGTGCCTTGGCAACTTCTGCTGACACCCAGGAAAACCTTCAAAGCAAATCCAAATCCTGTGGATTTCTGTGCTCTCCCAAAGGCAGTGGGTTGTGCGTGAAGCTCTTGGAGCGTGTGCCACCTCTGCTGTCAGAGCAGGCTCTGGTTCCACAGGTGCTTTCTCCAAATGTGCTGATCTGCTGGAGTTCTGCAAGGCATAAATGAGATCTCTTTTCTGGAGAGTGTCAAATCCACACAAGACGTGGGTGAACATGGCCTGCTGTAGTAGAACTGACTGGAGAGAGGAGTAAATGCCGAGCTGTGCGTGAACAGGGAAACTGGGATGTGACATTGTGGACTGATCCCTGCACTGCTGTTCAAATGCAGGGGGTGGTAACCAGTCCTGTGCCTGGCTCTGGCAGAGGAGAGCTGGGCAGCAGGTCATAGAGTAATTGGGAAGCAGAGCTTGTTTATGACAATAAACACGAGGGAGGGAAACGTGCCCTGACCGCTCCTGCTGAGCTTTCTTGCCATGTTTAATTACCAAACACCTGCTGTGTTGTCCTGCCTTTAATGGCTTTGGAAGCACAGTCCATTAAAGGGAATCTTGCTGGCAAATGGCAGAGTGACTCATCGGGGAGACCTTGATTTGTGACCAATTTCAGTGGCAGAACTTACAGGCAGCGTGTGGCTGCCTGGAGATGACCTTTTGGACATACTGATGACGAGTTTGGGGCTGATCCTTTTACTTTGCTTGTTCCTCCTGGCCTGCTCTGCTTTTCTGACTCTTGCCCATCTTTTATCACCTGAGAGCATGCTCTCCCTGTGCCAGGCAGGTGTGCACATGCTCCGGGAATGCTGTAAACATTCTGCTGCAGCATCCCAGTCTGCCACCCTCCAGCCCCACTCCCCCATTGGAGCCAGAATACTTAGTCATTGAGTATTCTGGGGTTGGGCCAAACTCTAGTTTTCCAAAGTAGTCTTTTTATTCCTTGCCAAGCTGGGACTATCAGTCAAAACAGATGAGCGTAAACAAGAAACTTCACTTTCATCACGGAAAGGCGTTGGTACAAACAGGCAAAGGAGCTGATTGTTTGGAGGTGCTTGAGTGGTGCCTTTCACTATCTGCAGAAACATTCTGGGTTTGGAGCTGAGTAAGAGTGTGCACTGTCCAATTAAACTTCAGTTCCAGTTGTTTACTGCTTGTCTCTGGAAGGGAAGTGCAGATCAAGGACAAGGCGCCACGTTGGCTCCAGGAGTTTGGTCTGCAGCTCTGAGGAGGGAGAAGAGAGGAAGAGATGAGATACTCTTTAAAAAGTCTTTCAAAGTCCTCTGCTGTGGATTAAGTACACCTTAAAGAGCATCCTCATTATTCACAACATCTTATTTTTGGGCTTTGCTAGCAATGAACATTTATACATGCAAACAATGTTGCTGAAGAACTAAAAGCTGAATTGGAAGAAAGCTTTACTTGGTGGTGTTGCTCCTGGTCACAAAGCCCACAGAGCAAGCAGGGTTCTCCAGCAATGGTCTTTGTTTTGAGTGAATTTGAACCTGGAACCCTATTTAGAACTTGGAAGGATGAGAGAAGGAGAAAATCAAGTGTGACCAGGCCTATGAAAGTTCACAGAGTAGAAGCTGGGAACTGTGTGCTGCTGAAGAGCTTCTGCCTTTGGTGCATTTAAAGAGGACAGCACAGGAATCATCATCCACAGGAGTGTCAGGAGAGCACCAGAGCCTGGCTGAAGGTCCAGGCTGCTGCTGTGCTAACAGGCTGCTGCTGGGCAAGATTTTTCTGAGATCACTGGCAAGAACCTCTTACCCACTGTTCTGGTCTGATGGTTTTGTGCCACCATCTGGTCAAAATTTTTCACTAATTTGCTCATTATGAGCTCCTTCACCTGGAAACCAGCAGGTCTGCCTGGCAGCTCCTGCTCAAAGCAGGTAGAATAAATAAATATTTCCCATGCTGGACGTGGTCTGTTTCCTCCCATTGGGAAAGTCACTTTAAAAGCCAGCTGAGATTGTGCAGAACAGCACACAGATGTCAGAATCCTGTCTGTGCTGCTGACTCTTGGGTGCCTTTCCAAGACTCCTTTAAGCTTCCAGAGCTCCTGGCTGGGTTGCAGTCAGGTAGGCACCAGTTTGCCCTTGGAGCAGCTCTGGTGCTTTCACTTTGGGGAGAAGCAGGAGGTGGTCTGTGCTCTGCTGGCAAGGCAGTGGCAGGTCCAGGGGTGTGAGCAGTAGGAGCCCTCCCTGGGGGCATTTTGTGTTCAGACCTGTTGTTCCCTGTCCTGGCAGCAGGTAGGGATTGTTTGCTTTCTGGCTTGGGTTTATCCCACTGTGATTGGGTGTAGTCACACATGGGATCACAGAGTGGTTTGGGCTGGAAGGAACCTTAAAGATCGTCCAGTCCCAAGCCCTTGTCATGGGCTAGGACACCTTCCACTCAACCAGGTTGCTCCAAGCCCCATCCAGCCTAGCCTTGAATACTACCAGGGCATTCACAATTTTCTCTCACTCCATGCCCTTCCCCAGCTCTCTTGGAGCCTCTTAGGGTGCATTCCTGGGTCATGTTGAACTCCTGGGACAGAGTTGCATCAACCTGCCAGGATCTGGCCAGGAGATGGTGCTGAAAGGCAGCCGACTGTGCCAGCAGGGTGCCCTGGTGGCCAGTTCATCCCCTCCAGCACTGGGATGGCTCACAAGGGTCTCCAGTGCCTGTCATCCCTGGCATTGATGCAGACCAACATGTGAGAGTCTGCAGCAGGACTCTAGTTCCTACACCAAAACCTCATCCCTGCACATGGCTGATGACTTTCCAGAACAGCTCGGGGAGAGTCTGCCAGGGTTACAAACCAGCTCTAAGTAGAGGCTTTGGGGGATTTAAATGAGCACAATCGCTGCTGCACATCCTGAAGTTAAACTGAGTTCATACAGTGCTGCCTGAGGACTCTTTAGTTCTGAATATGCCATACATCCTGAGGTCACAAATGCAGATCTGAGATGCCTGAGAGGGTGGCAGGGATTTGGGCTTTTGTTCTTTTCGGCCCTGTCCTAACAGGGCCGGCAGCTAAAAAGTGAATGACGATGCAAATTCCAATAGCAACAGCGAGTCTGAGATGGGATGAACAGGAATAACGGTCTCAGCTCTTTTCCCCCTCCAGGCTGTCTGCAGCCCTTGCACAGTTGGTCAGTGCTGGAAAGCTGTCAGCAGCCTGAAATACTAAAAATTAAAGGGGTTTGGGTGGGGTTTTTTTGAGGGGATTAAAAACATCCGAAGGGGAGTGTTACATTTTGACTCACGCTCCGCAGTGAAGGTGTTGCCTCTGCCAATTCTTTGCTTAACCTGTGGCATAGAGGCTGTGGGGTTTATGCTGGGACAAAGCATTGCTTTGCAGAGCACCACATTGTGCTGTTCTTCATTAGGCCTCTGCTGCCCGGGGGAAGAGCAGGGGAAGTGGAGCTGAGGAAGAGGAACACCCCTACGAGCTGTTGCTTACAGCAGAAACTAAAAAGCCAGTTGCAGTGGACAGGAAAACAAAAGGTGAGTGACCATCCAAAAAGCAGAGCTGTTTGCTTGCATATGCTTCAGGAAAACATGGGGGGCAGAGGGCAAGTGGAACAATAAAAGTCTCTGCTGGGTGGGGGCTGGAGGGTGATTGTTGTGTTTCCTGGTAATCTCTCTGTAAAGGAGAGCTCTGAGCGTTCCTGTACAGAGTGTACGTGGAGGAAGGGCAGCTCCACTCTGGGACAGTTCAGAGATTGCAAGGATCTGCTCTGTGACCTCAGAAATGCCCAAATCTCATGCCTGGCCAAGCAAAGGCAGAGGGTGAGAGGCTGGAGGCTGTGCCTCTGCCAGGGAAGATGAGCAACATGAGTGTTCCAGTGAGCCGTGTTCTCCATCCAGCTGGCGCTGCAGGTTTCTGCTATCCTGCTGTAAAATCAACATCCTGCTCTGTGTTAGAGCTAATTTGGGATGGAAACTAACAGAGGAGGAAAACAAAAATGTGTAGAGCAAGAACTAGAACTGTCTGAGACCATGGGGCTACACAGGTTGATATTGAGGCAGTTTCTCCTGCCCCCAAAGGACCTTCGAGCTTTACAAAGCATCTGGGAACACCTTGTCTCTTGTGTTTGGCTGTTGTAGGCTTTTTGGCTTTCCTTCAACAATAACAACAAAAGATTTGTTTAGAAGGAAAAGATTTCCACTTTATTCAAAAGTCCTGAGCAGGAATTTGGTTGGATTTAGTTTGGATCCTCACACTGGAACCCCTCTCCCTCTGAGGATGGACAGGGCTAACGAGGACTTGAGATGATGCCTCATTAACTGCTTTGTCAGATCTGCTGCTTTTTCTCCCTCCTTGCAGTATGATTGCTATCATTGCTCAGGTCCTGCTGCTCTCCTGGCTGCTCCAGGGTGGCACAAGAGGTCACTGTGTTCCCACCAGCACTTGCCAAAGCCCCTCATTGCCAGAGGCAAATTTTGGGAGCTTTTCAAGTTGGTGCTTTGCAGTCTGGGCCAGGAACAGTCCTTGGGCAATAGCCACTGAGCCAGGGCTTTCAGGCTTTCATCAATGGGCAGCTATTGCTGGTTATTCAGGCACAAACTATTCCAACTGCTCCACTCCTTCCCCTGGCTACTGTGTCCAGGCTTGATTGGTAAGAGTGGAGGTGTGTTCTAATTATGTGTCAGCTTAAAATAAAACCTTGGAGTAATGCAGCTCCCTGTTCTTGATGTAGATCTCTTCTCCTGAACATCTGAAGACAGGAGAGGTTGCAGGAAGATCTTTATGGATCCAGAGCAGAGTCCCATTTTCTAATGTACATTTGGAAAGATCAAAGCTGTGACTTCATGGTTTGCACTCTATGGAAAGTGTTGGTAACAAGCTTGGAGCCCTTCCGACTGTTACAGTGGGAGACATCCAAGGATGTAGTTGAGTTTTTCCTCATCTTCCCTGACTTTCCCATTCTTTAAATGCAGTCAGCACTGTGGCTGATGGCTGGGGGGAGAAGATAAATTTTAAGGAGTGGCAGAATTAAACAAGAGTTGAGGGAGAGACCGAAGCCTTACTCGGGGTGTTGGAGAATTTTCCCACCTCTGGGTCAGAAAGATCCTGGAGCATCAAAGACAGCAGCTCAATCCCAAGACACGGAACAGGCTGAAGCATGGCTTTGAACTGCTTCTTGGCTCTCAGTCTGAGGGTTTGGCCTTCTGGATGAGTTCTGGAGCAGCCTTTGGTCAGGAGAGGAGGGTTTGGGTTCTTGTGGCTGTTGAGAGGGCTTTTCAGGGCAGCGGAAAGGCTGAATTTGAGGCACGCGGGTTTAATGGTGCCTTTCATCTGTGATAGCTGCCTTTGTTCCTCTGGCTGCCAGTTGTCCTGTGTCCAGGAGCAGATGAATGTGGCATTATCTGCTGGCTTTGGTGGCCTTTGTGTGTGTTAGAGCAGCTCTCTGTCACATGCTGCAGCACTGGGAGAAATTGGCCTCATGTTTTGGGCAGAGTATCAGACGTGGTTTAAGCCAAATGCTCTCCCATCCACTTTGTTGTGCAGTCACATGCGTGAAGTCAGAGCACTCAGGCCCTGTAACAGGGTGTGAAAATAAGGCAAAAGAGGCGGAATGTGTGTGGAGTGACCAGGAGGAGGCTTCTCACCTCCTGCTGCCTCCAGAGACACCTAATGGAGGATGAAAAGACTTGAGTTTTGACCTGTTTGGCTTCTCAGGAGTCACACCCAGATGCTGTCAGCAGTGACCAGCTGCAGGTAGGACTGACTTGGTGCCTTCTGGTAGTTATTACAAGCTGATCCTTACTGAGATTGTTCGGTGCTGCTCCCATAGGAGGTCCAGCTTGAAGTCCCCACTTTGCCCTTCCTCCTGTTAGAGATTTTCTTTGTGATGATACTGGTTCAACCAGCACAATGTGACTGTGCTGCTAACCAGAGAGCTGGAATGAGCCAGCAGTAAAGTCAGAATACACTGCAGAGAGATTGAAAGAAACTATTTTCTGACAGCCAGACTATGGCTGCTGAAACATCAAGGTGGACATCGCTGTGGGGGTTCTGTGGGGACACTTGGTCATTGCAGGCAAAGGTTTGGGGACAGTCCTTGGTTTGCTGTGAGATGAAGGACAGTACAAACCCACAGCCTGTGTGTCCTCACGTGGTGTTATCGTGGCCAGAGGACAGATCTCTGTCCCATATCCCAGCCCCAAGACTGTGTTTCTGCTGTCATGGTGGTGTGCAGAGTCACAATAAAGATCTCTCTAAGCAGGGCAGTGTCTCATTGCCCTTTCTGAAGAGGGGAGTACAAAAGAGCACAAATTGAGGGGGATAAACTCTGCCTGGAGTGACTGAACTTGCTGAGGTTAACACAGGGATGTGCCATCCTCAGCTGGGTTCCCCACGAGGTACCTGGCTGTGGAATGGCCCTGTGTTTCAGTTCTGTTGTAGGTGAAGGATGTTTTTGCACCCCTCAAGGCCAGCTTCTTCCTCTGGCCTTCTGTTTCACAGGAGGGAGACTCATCTGCTCCTCTCTTGACACATTCTGGCATGATGTAACATGGGCAGCCTTTTCCACGTGCAAATCAGAGGCTGCTGTGTGCCCTCAATAATTTTAAGGTTGGGGAGCTTGAGCAGGCAGCAGCTGCAGGAACAGCTTCATTCTCCTAATCCAGGGTCATGAGACAAATCCTGCTGCTGATATATAGGGAAAAAAATCCAGTGGAGGTAGGGTGGTTACAGCTTAGGGTGGAGTGTTTAGGGAAGTGCTTCGTATCTGGAGTCCTCAGGCTGCTGGCAGGGAAATTCTCTTTGGAATCCTCCCTGGGATGCAGACAGTCTGTACCCAGGAAGGGCTTCTGATCCCAGGAAGGGTTGGGAGCAGCCTCTCCTGTGGGTGAGACCTGCATCAGGCTGTGGCTGAAAAAGGCAGGATCTGTCAAATGATCTGTGCTGGGGTGTGAAATCTGTGAAGGGAGCTGGGCAGAAGTCCCTGTGCTAAGGACCCTTTCTGAGTGTAACTCAGGTGTAACTGGAGGAGGATGATTCTTTCAGATCCTCTCAAAGCAGAGGCCTGGAGAGCCCTGCATGTTCCTGCTGCATTGCATGCACCTCAGTGACAAAAAGACCGAGATGACTTTCTAAGTTAGTTCTTCTGTCTGCAGCTTTCATGGCAGTCTCTGAAATGTCTCCTTCAAGATATTTCTCACAACTTCTGAGCAAGTGCCGTTGCCCTTGCTCCATGCCTTCCTTCCCTGGCAGCTGCCCTGTGTTTCAGAGTCCCTCTTCAGCTCGCATTTGAGTGGGTGGCTGGGATTCCTGTCCAACAGGAGCCCTTTTGTGAGGTGCTGGAGCTGGATTTGGAGCACTTTGTTCTGGCTGGACTCAAGTGTTACAGCACATGGCACAAACTTTGGCCAGCTGCCTCTCTGCCTTCAGCAGAAATGTCAGTAAAGGTTCGGCTGGGGCATGGAAGAAATGGTTTCCAAGGAAGGGAAGAGGTTGAGAAGAAAAACTGCGAGAGTTTTTCTTTCCCCACAGGTTGATGTGACTGTCCCATCACTGCTGTCTTGCTCACCTCTCTGTGGCTTTGCATTAGTACCAGTTTGTCCTGTGAGTGCAGCACATCTGATCTCCTCTGAGGTTTCTCTCCAGCATTGGAACTTCAGAGCTTTATGCAAAGTAACTGGGTTTAGTCTGGCCTTGTAATCTGGGGTGCTGCTGCAGGTCCCTCTCAGCCAGCACTGGGACCTGCCTCCCCCTTGGCAGCTCCAGTCACAGAACTGGTGGTTTATGTGCCTATGCAAGAGAGTCAACAACTACTTCACTGTCCTGGAATCTCTAACTCATAGGATCCAGGATGAGATAATCCCTCACATCACTTGATCCCAGTGAGGGCTGTGGCTGCTCCTGGCCTTCTGTTCCTGCGAGAGGGACTCACCATGCTCATCAGGCACGGGGTACCTGGGACTTCCACACAAAGGCAAATGACTGATTCAGCCCTTTCCTGCCCATTTCTGGTGTGAGGACAGACCACAAAGCCCAACAGGTATTGGTGTTTGACAATCCCCTGGTCAGGCTAGGTGCTGGGAGCTGAGTTGAGCTCTCTGCTGCTGCTAACAGGCTGCTTTAGTTAGAGTAAAACTCATTATTTTGTTCACGGAAAGGAGGGTTCCTTTGCTTTGGCTTCCCAGAGCTGCTGTCTGCAAAGCAAGTGATTTCCTCTTCGTATCCAAACATCCTCCCTGCACTTCAGAGCCTCATTATCGGAGCCTTTCACTGTATTGTTCCCTTGCAGCATCAATTTTTAGTCCTCAGACTGAAGAGTTTCTTCAGCACTAAATGGAAGCAGTTAAAATTCAAAAGCAATGCTGGGAGGATGAAGGAATCCTAGGAAACCAAAGTTAGACTTGTTGGCTTGACAAAGTTTTGCTTTTGCAGTTGAAATGCTCGTTCAGCTGTGACGAAGGTGAGTGTGTGTGTGTGTGTGCTCAGCAATTGGGATCAGTCAATTCTTCATGGTTTATGCAGGACCCTGGTACCTGATATTAAGGTTGCTGGGGGCAGGAGTAGCTGGGAACCAGTGTCACGTTTCTGGGGCAGCCGGTGCTTCACCAGCTCTGACCACCCTGTGCTCAGTTCATTGCAAAAGACTTTTTGCTCAAGTTTTTTTTCCTTGCATAAACTGTTTATTTCTCTCCCCTGAGCAGGGAGGAGAGGTTAAACTCGGAAGCCACTAGGGAGGGAAGCAGTGGGTTTTTTTGGGAGCGGATTTTGGAACTCGCAGGTCGATTGCAGTCCAGGCGTTTTCCCACCCTGCAGCCCGTGCCAAGAGCCGGGCGCGCGGCTCTAAATAACGCTTTGGCCTTTATGGAAACGGATCAGATGTTCCAGGAGCCTCCGTCTCTGCTGCTCCCACCTCACTTGCTCTCTCTGCAGGATATAGTTAGCACTTCTCTTGGCCTTATATAGCAAGGCCTGATAGTTAGTGTTAACAGGAATAAAAAACACGGAGAGCTGCCAGATTGCGTAAATCGGGCCAGTGTTTGGAATTTCATAAATGCCATGACTTTGGGTACAAGTTGAGCACGCGGAACAATACGGAACTGTTCTCTCTTTATCTCTCCCTCCCTTGCTTGGGAAGGGCAGGGAGAGAGCTGGAATTTTGCTGCTGCTTCTTCCATGTTTTTAATTTCCCCCCTCCTCTCTGTTTTCATCTCCTTGAAGACCACAGGAGGAGCAGCGGCGGCCGCAGCCAGGACTCCGCTGAGAGCCAGGACATCCAGGTGCCAGAGCAGTTTTCAGGGTTGCTCCACGGCTCTTCTCCAATCTGTGAGATAAGCGAGGACCCTTTCAGGCTCGTTTCCTCCGCGGAGAAGGGGGACACAGAAGCCACGAGCCACCCCGCTGCTATGCAGCTGGAGGATGCTGAGCTAGCCTCGTCGGGACCAGCACGGAGCAGCTCCCCGGACCCCACGCAGACGGTGGTGTACGCCACGGTGCAGCACGTCAGCCGGGCGGATCCCGCAGCCGCAGTCACGCCCCACGTGCCGCAGCACCCCGGCGGTGCTGAGCCAGAGGGGGACAGAGCCGTGGGCAGAGCCCACCCGGGCAGCAAGCCCAAAGCCGAGCTCAAACTCAGCCGCAGCTTGTCCAAGTCGGACTCTGACCTGCTGACCTGCTCCCCGACGGAGGACGATGCCATGGGGAGCCGGAGCGAATCGCTCTCCAACTGCAGCACCGGGAAGAAGCGGCTGGAGAAGTCCCCATCCTTCGCTTCGGAGTGGGATGAGGTAAGGCTGAGCTTGCTAAAGAGCCTCTGTGCCAGGAATGACTGTGCAACAGGAGCTCCCCTCTGCCATGCTGCCCTCAGGGGTCCTGGGTGGATTCCATTGCTTCCGCTAACTCTCACAAAGCATTAACAGGCACATGCTCACTTGGGAGTCTGCAAGGTGTTAAATGCCAAAAGATAAAGTTAATTGGAGTGGGGGAGTAGCAGAATTGCAAGCAGTTTCAAAGTTTTTTGCTCAAATACAGGGCTTGGTTTCTTTTAGGCAAGCCAGATACGTTTTCACATCCCCAAAATGAAAAAGACTTGATAACAATGCCCCTCACCAACCTTTCTCCTGATTTCCTCCTTCCAGTTCTTCCCTGTTGACTATCCCAATGTCTTGGAAGTGTTGTGTTGCTGGGTCCCTGCTGCTGGGGAATGTGAGCAGTGCCCAGGGGTTCATGGGGATGGAAGGAAGACAGTAATTAGGCTGGTTTGTGTATTGATAGCTCCTGCTCTCCTCCTCACACGCTTATTTCAGCGGCTGGTTAGCAGTCACTTTATTATCATATCGGACGCCCACGGACAGTTAAATATTTCATGCTCAGAGAGTTGGCCCTGGAGAGCCACTGGGGCAAGATTAAGTGTCCCTCTGAAATTCAGCACTGCAGCATTACTGAAACATTCTTTGGGGATGATTCTGTGCTGGGAGAGCCGGGGCTGCAGAAGAGATAAGCTCGGATGAACCACTCTTTGTACTCTGAGAGGAACTAAAGCCCCCGGCGTGGTGCTGGGGGTGTGGAGCCGCGTGTGCCGGGCGTGGAGACCCGGGGGAGGGTTGTGCCCCTGCGCTGCCTGATGCTCAGCTGCCTCTCCAACCCTGACTCAGAGAGAAAATTATCATCTGGGGAAGAGGGAGGTATTTAGAGATGCTAAGAGCAACGTGAGAATCCATCCCTCAGTCCGTTCTCTGCCTCCCCCTCACTCCCTGCCGGGTCTCAGGGTTGCCAAATAGATATTTTCCTCTGCAGCTGCTTGGGCTGGAGAGGCTTTGCTGTTAATTGCCCAGGTCAGTTGTACCGTGGCTTAGGGAAAGGCTCTGCAGCAGAAGGTTCTTTGGGAGGGCTGGATAATTCCCTGTGCTTTTATCTGAGCTGTTTGCAGCAGACACTGAAAGGGCAGAAGCCTTTGGCACGACTGCATTGGTAGCAGAGGTCAAGTGCTGGGCTGCCTGCACTGCCTCTGCTTCCTCTGCTCAGATGAACCCTGGGAGCTGCTTCCTCCTGCCTGTAAACAAATCCCTCATTTCCCCTGAGGCAGCCGGACAAGCCCCAGGAGAGGAATCTGCTTTTCCTTCCTCTCGTGTTTAGGTGAGGAAATCAGAGAAAGAATGTGAAAAATTCACATCTGCCTGCAATGGGGCAGGTCTCACTTTTAAAAAAGTCTGGCTGGTCATAATGGCAACAGTGAGATTTGAACATAAATGTGATTCTGTGGTTGTGTGTTGAATTAGTTCCCTGGGTGGGATAATGCAGCTGCTCAGAATTGGATGCAACTTGCAGCCTCTGCATTTACCAGGGCAATGTAAACCTTGTTGAGCCACCCCTGTTAGCAGTAGTTTGGCTTTCCCTCTGTGCTGAGGGGGAACAATGGCAGATTGATATTATTCTATTAATTTTAATGGCCTTTATGCAGGTGACTGAGGAGGGAAGTGATCCATGTGCAGCTCTCTGTGGCTCCCAGCTGTACCCAGCAAGCTGAGGACTCTGCCTGCTGGCCTGGCCAGCAGTAGGTGTGTCTGTGCAGGGCACAGGGGCTTAGGAAGGGACTGTGGTGTCCCTGGACAGATGAGATCCACTGCAGAGCCTGAGCTGACCCTGCTCTGGGCTGTGGTGGCTGACTGGGGACAGCAGAAAAGCTGCTGCATGTAAGCAGAGGGTCACGTCCTTGCCCTGGCCGAGCACTGCCAGTGCCCTTTGTTGGAAGTGGAAGGTGGTGCTGGCTTTGCCAAAAGGGTGGGATGGGGAAGGAATGATTCACTTGGCAAAGCTCGTCCCTGTTGCCAGTTGCAGCTCCCCTGCTCCAAGGACCTGGGCCAGAATGTTGCTTTGTGCTCTGTGCTGTCCAGGAGCCTGTTCAGCCCATGTCCCATCTGCTCCTGACCCCCTGCTCCTGGCTGGGAGTGGGAATGCACACACAGTGCCCCTGCAGCTACTGTCCTGTGTGAGCAAGGCAGAAAAACTCTTACATCAGACATCCTCATATTGCCTGGGGAGGTGAGGCCTCAAAATGCTCAGTCCTGCTCGGTGGGAGGCAGGGTGGGGCCAAGGAGGCTTGTGAGGGGGTAGAGCTCTCAGTCAGCATCAATATTTGAATGCTTCCTAACCTGTCTGAGGGCTGAAGTGATGGATTTGGTTTTCATCATTGGCTCATGAATATTAAGCAGGCAGGGAAGAGTGGGGCAGCAGCAGCTCACAGGGGGTTTGGTACAGAACATCCTGTATTTGCCCCTCTGAGGGAGGGAGGCTCTGGAGCCCAGCCCCACTGCCAGTCGCCTTCTCAGGGCAGATTAACCTGCTTCTGCTCTGCCTTCCTGCTCTGTAGAGCAGCTCCAGACCTGCCCTTCAGCCTGGTTCATGCTCCAGGCTCCAAGCAGGGATGTCTGCAGTCAAGGCCTGGGGCTGCTCTTCTGCCTCATAGGTGCTGGTAAGAAAAACGATCTGTTAAATGATCAGGGCAAAGAACAAGGAAGGCTGCTGGGAATTAGCCTCAGACCTGGCTCCTGACATCCCTTAACATCTCCTGACATCCTCCACTTCCAGCTGCCTGCTATCAGGTCATCTGTTCCAACGCTGCATTTGAATTTTGGAGGTTCCAGTATCCATCTCACAAAATAAGGCTGTAGTTTTGTGTTCTAACTTGAGTCCTCCCTGGAAGAGACTGAACATCCTTCAAAAAAAATCTAAGGAACTGAATAAAACATGGACATAACTTTAGGTTTTTTAGAAAAAAAAGGAGATGCACAGTCCACCACTTTTTTTTTTTTTCCCCCAAGTGAATTAGTTGAAGAACTAATGAATATTCTGTAGCTAATTATGGCACTGGACATTCATCTCCGATGACTAACTGCAGTGGTGCTCCATGTCTCCTGTGGAAGGAATGCTTTGCATCTGCAGTAACCATGGATGTGGTGTTTCACCAGTTCCTGACCCGTTTTGGGGCTGTTGATGTCCCCTAAGGATGGATGCCAGGAGCAGATGGCACATCTGTGGTGCCTTCTACCTCAGACTTGGAGCTGGGAAGCAACTTGATGGAGGTTGTGGCTGCTCTGGGTGGCTGCCTTTAAACCTTGTCTGGACTGTTGGGTGCTGAAGTACCCTGTGGAATCAGTGTCTTAATTACAGGCTTACTGTGAAGGATTAACAACATTTGCATTGAAATGTGAAACTTTCTGGAAAGCTTTTGATGCAAAACCTGCCACTGCCTTAAAACACCCAGGAGTTGAAATTCAGAGCTGCCAGCCAGCACCGTTGAAAGAAAATGCAAATATTCCTCTTCTTACTCAGGAAGAGCTGCTGGTTTTGTGCCTGGTGAAATTCCACGGTGTAAAAGCTCAGGGTCAGCCTCTGTCTCCCAAAATGTTTCATTTATTCTCTTGGTTCAGGTGTTCAAATCTCAGCTGTCCCCGGGTGTCCCCTGCCCCAAGCTGGCCCTCACCCTCAGCTCACATTCCAGTTTCCCCTTTGCCTGAAATAGTTGTAATTCACTTTTCTCTAGGGCAGAAGCAGTAGTGGGGTCAGTGTTTTTGGTCTCGATTTCTGCTAAACAAGCATGGCCATCAGGGTCTTAATCAGCTTAATTATTGGGCTGATTATCCTATTGTCTCCGGATCCCAATGTTTCCTCCTGTTTTTCCTGTGCTAAGGTCAGGAATTCTTACATCATCCCTCATGTCCAATCTCTCCTCTTTGCTCCCAGTGGTGAAATTTCCTCCAGCCTGATGAACTTTCTGAAGTGAAAGCTTTTGTGTTCCTACCATTTTTAAATCTGCTGCAAAGGCTCAGCCTGTTGAAATTGTGAGACAACGTGGAACTAAGCCAATCCAAGCCAGTGTAAGACAATTTACTGGTTTTACAGGAAAACCGGTGTGCTGAAAGGCAGATGTAAAGACCAGGCATGCTTTGTTCCAGCGGCAGGACTTGGACAACAACAGGGGTGATATTTGCCAGCACAGCAGCTCCATCCACCTCTGTGTGTGTTTCTGGGAGCTTCTCAAGTGTGTGAACTCAATATTTGTGAATCAGAAGCTTTTGATTCTTGTGTGAATGATTCGTGCTCTGACGGATGTTTTGGTTATGTAACAACCTTGTGATCATTGGCGTTTTGGGGACATTTTTGTTTCTCAGGAACAGAAATGTCCGGCCTCAGTGTCCTTACTAAATCCAGTCTTTCATTATGTTCTCTTCCGCTTTACGTCTCATCTTCCAGCACTTCTGAAGCTTTGATTTTAAAAAAAGTCTTTAAATCTCTCTCTCCAGCCTGGAGCAGCTTCACTGCTGTCCCACAGACCGGAGCCAGCCTTGCTTGAGGGCCTTATGTTGCTTTGGGGTTTGTGTTAGGATGCAGGAATATGGAAAGACACTGAATTGATTCAGTGCTTTCTGGGGGTTTGTCTTTTTTATTGTGACTCAGAGTAGCCTTGTCCAGTTGTTTTCCCTGCTGTGGGCAGATGTGCTGCTGCATTTGGCCATTCTCTTTCTCATGTCAGTGTTGGATTTTACTGTTTGTCAAAACAACGTTGATATTTGGAGGGCTGTGATACTGCAGATTCATCATACACTGTTGTGAAATTCAAGTTTATACCATAAGTTCCTTTTGGTACATGTTTGGATTTGTAACTTTGGGATTTGTACAAAAACACAGGCTGGAGAGTGGCATGAAGCAACAGGCCCTGGTCCCCATCCAAATGAATTTCTCAGAGACCATATTAAGCCAGAAAATGTGTTTGCCTTTATCACTGGTGAACAGTTGCAGAATGATTTGAAATAAATTCAGCAAGTCTCTGTGCTGTGTGGAAGGCTGCTGGGGGAGGATGGAGCACAGCAGCTCTGGATTTGAGTGCTCAAATGTGCCGTGAACAACTGGCTGGTGCAGTTTAGCTTTGAATTAATAAATGGAGCATTATGTTTTCCAGGCCTCTGGTGTTTGTTATGCTGAGTTCATACAGGCTGGTGTCTTTTGGAGACACAGAATATATTGAGCAGTGAAATATGAGCCGTGTGCTCCATGGGATGGCAATGGGAGAACAGGAGCTGAAGCATCATAAACTCAACCAGAAGTGGTTTATGAGCTGTTACCAACCTAGAAATGAGACTCATGGCCCAAATCTAAATTTTTCAGGTCTGTACCTGTATTAAGGAGTCAGCAGGTATCAGCCCAAGTCCCACTCTTGCTCCATCCCTTTCAGGCATGCTGGTTGGATGCTGCAATCCTGCCATTCTTCTGCTCCAGGATATATCCCAGCTGAGTCTGAGCAGCCTCCCTTCCTCCTTCAGGGGTGCAGTATCAGTCAGTAATGGGAGGTTTGCTGTGCAAATGAAGTATCAGTAATTGTGTGTTGCCCCAGCATCATCTGTCAACCTCACGTGCCTGTAGTTCTCCCCTTATGGAGTTCAGGGCTGGGCTGTGATGGGGCTGCTCACATCAGCACTGGGGGTTTGTTGTGCTCAGGGGCTGCTCACATCAGCACTGGGGGGGTTTGTTGTGCTCAGGGGCTGCTCACATCAGCACTGGGGGGTTTGTTGTGCTCAGGGGCTGCTCACATCAGCACTGGGGGGTTTGTTGTGCTCAGGGGCTGCTCACATCAGCACTAGGAGGTTTGCTGTGTTCAAAGGGGATTGAAACTGTAGAAGCAGCTTGTTTGGGGGTTGGTTTTTTCATGATTTGAAACCAAATCTGCCCCATCCCCCAGCTGTTGAAGCTTGGAAATAATGAAGTCTTAACTCTGACGCTCTCCTGGAATTGCAGAAATTTAAGAGAGTGATAACCTTTCCACCTAACTTTGTAAGTAGCTTTCGAGACTGAAATCTGCTGCTGGAGCTGCTCTTGTCTGCTGAGTGCTGAGCCTGAGCCCCGGGCAGGTTTGTACAATAGGTTATGAACCCTCAGTAATAAGGATTTATAATGGGAATCCTGCTATATTCTTAATTATATTCCTGCTGCAGGGTGTCATTATAGTGCACTAATGCCCTCCATATGGCAGATAGTGTGCTCTTGGTTCTGGGTGGTTTTATTTAATTACAGGCCTTTATTTGAGTAACTTCTCTGCTCAGAGTCTGAGGCCTGTGCAGGTGCACTGCAGGTCCTCTTCCTGGTGCTCAGGAATCACTGGTGATTTTTAAGCTGCCAGTTTGGGAAGGGGCCACACGGGAAGCAGAAGATGTCGACCCACACAAGGTAGGGAGGCCCTGGCACAGGTTGCCCAGGGAAGCTGTGGCTGCCCCATCCCTGGAAGTGTCCAAAGCCAGGCTGGACAGGGCTTGGAGCAACCTGGGATAGTGGAAGGTGCCCCTGCCCATTGCAGTGAGTGGGACTGGATGAGCTTTAAGGTCCCTTCCAACCCAAACTGTTTGAGGATTCTGTGATTTTAGTTCTCTCAGGGTGACCTTGCTGTGTCCTTGGCAGTCTCTGATGCTGCGTGCAGAGACTGAGAACAAATTTCTGCATTTGCATTGGCGGTGACTGAGGTTTTATGAAGCCCCTCTGAGAAAGCTCCAGGAGCATCAAGATGCCTCCAAGACTGGGTGAGTGTCACCCTGACAGAGTGATGGTCAATCTGGTGCTGTCCAAATGAGGCTCCTACGCTGTGTGTGGGCAGACAGCCCGTGTTGTGTGAAGCTCTTTATTCTGGGGACAAAAGCACTGGGGCTGGTTTAATGGCCCTCAGTCTCTCTCAATGGATTTGTTAGCTTCAAACTGCAGCAGTGGCTTGGGGAAGAAAAGCTGGAGATATCAGAATGGACACCATGGCTTGGCATCCATCAGGGCAGGGTATGGAATGGGGCTGGCTGTGGAGCAGAGCCTCTGCAGGGCACTGTGTGCCCTCGGGACAGGGGGGTCACTGCCCTCTACACAGGTGTGGCACCTGTCCATCTCTGGGTCCCTGCTGCTCCTGCAGGCTGGGATCAGAGGAGAGGAGCCATCCTGCATCCTGCCCATGTCAGAAGCCATTGGCTGCTCCTGCCATGAGTCCTGTGAGGTGGGGAATTACCGTGCAGGACTCTGGTGTGGAAATGTTTCCTGTCCTGCAGCAGGACAGACCTCGGCCTGCCACAAGGCTGGCTTGGCCTCTCTGGCCTTCTGCAAACAAATGCCTCTTCCTCTGTTAGCAGAACTCTGCTCAGGATAGTTTGTTTTGAGTCAGGTTCTGTTTTGGAGTCACTGGCCAGTTGCTAAGTTCCCATGGCCGCCTGCCTGCCTGGAAGAGCTCGCCCCGGCCGGACTCTCGGCCGCACCCAGCTCCTTTTTTTGGGGCATTTGTATCTTTCACCAAATGCAGGCAAATGTGAAAATAGATCCAAGAGCTCCAATCCTGGTAACTGCTCCACAGCTCCTTCCAGGCACATTCCTGCTATGGGGTTAATGAGGGACACTCTCCCATCCTTGCAGCCTTTCCTTCTCCCAGAGTACTTCAGCTGTGCAGGAGTTCCTCCTTCCCTGCTGGGGTCTGAGGACTCATTGGCTCACCCTCACTGTCCCAGCATGGAGCCAGCTGCCCCTCTGCATTGGGAATAGCAGATATGGTTGTTTTAATTTAGAAGGCGGAAGCAGTTAGTGGTTTTATTTCTGTGGCTGTAAAACAAATAAACCATAAAATCCCCACCCCAAACCGACCCCACAGCACAACCAGAGACGGGCTTGGTACTTCAGTGGAAAAATACAGGTTAAGCCAAAACAAATCGGAACTGAGTGTTCAGGCTACAACTAAGTCTGATCTGCAGCGCTATATTTAAACATGGAATTTTTGTATTTTAATAATTAACCAGTGGGAAAGAACAGCCTAAGAAACTGTAGCGTAGGCTATTTTCAAGGTATCTTCTCTTCAGCCCCATGTCCATGCTGGAGTGCAGCTGAGGAAAGGCTGCACAGGATAGGGATGCTCTGAAGCAGTGGTTCCCTCTCCAAGTTTGTCCTTCCCCTCATTCTTCTCTTTGCAGCCTCCTAACAGTTAAATCAAGCTGCTCAGCCCTGTTTGTGAGTCTGCTTGAGGTGTTTGCTTTTCGAGGAGAGCTGAGGGCAGGCAGGATTTCCCTCTGCATTAATGGTAATAGCTGGGACTGTGTGTAACTGTGACCGGCACTTGGCAAAGGAGGGCTCTGAAAGGTAATCCTCTGCCACGTGACTGTTTCATTTCCATTCAGTTTTATATAGCACAAGGCAATTCCCTGCTTTTGAGGAAAAGGTCGTGGGTGTTTCAGTGCTTCAGAGGCACCTGCAAGTCCTCAAGGCAATGTTGGGACTGCAGAGCTGGCAGTGCTGGGGGCTGAGCCTGGACAACATCAAGTCTCTCTCAGATTAGGAGAGGGCAGCACGAAGGAAAAAAAGGAACTTGGCCTCAGAGTTAATTTGCAATTTGAATCCAGCTAGAGGTTCCCAGACAAGGTACAAGTGCAGCTCCAGCTCAGAGATGATCCTGAAGCTGATGGACACCAATCTGCAAAGTTTAATGTCGTTAAACTTCTGGAGCTTGAACTGGGTTGACCTCAAGACCCAAATTGTGCAGCAATCGCTCAGGGTTGTGGCAGTATCCCAGAAATCCTCTGCAGCTTGGGCCCAGTGCCTGTGCATGGAAAGGAATAGAACAGCCAGTTCCAGGGCCCTTGGTGTTACCTGGGAATGGGGCTGGTTCTGCACCATCCCTGTATTTCCCTCCAGTCCTGCGTGGCCATAATGGTACTTGAGGGCACTGTGAAATTCAAAGGTTCTGCTGGAGAGCATTTGCTGCTTTGGGGGTCCAACCATCTGCTTTGGTGGTTCTTGTTGGAATGAATCCAGCAGGCCTCAGGTGTCTCCCAGCAGTTCCAGCAAAGGTCACGTTCATGCCCTGGCTCCATCCAGGGGCCGAGGAGCAAAGAAGGCTTTTGCCTTAGGACAAGATCCATGTGTCCACTGACTCCAAACCCCTCCTAACTGGAGTTTCTTTTTAGATCATACTTCCCTTTTCTGCTGTTTGTGTGGGATTCTGATTGTTTTCCCAGGCTGATTTTCAAATCTCCCAGTAAATAACTGGGCATTAACTGTATTTCAAGTCCAGTAGAGGTGCTCATCCTCATGATTCTCCAGGGGCAGAGGACCTACATCCTTAATAGCTCTGTTATAGCTCACAGGACTGCCTGGTCCTTGGTGAGATTTAACACTAATTGCAGTGCTCACTGCTCCCTCAGAAGGAGGGACTTCCTGGAGATCTGCCTTGGCAGGAGCCTTGTAAGGGTTTTTTTTGTTTCACCAAAACCCCTCTCTGGTGGAGCTCAGCTCCAAGCTGTCCCTGAGTGTGCATGGCAGTCAGATCCAGCCTCCTGCAGCATCCCCAGGAGCTCCTCACACCAGTGGGCTGCTTGGGGACTTGTGCAGCTGCACCAAACTCAGCATCACACTGGGAGCCAGGCAGGGCAGAGGCAGCCAGGGTGAAGTCCAGGGAAACTTGGATTCCTTCCCCAAATATGTCCTTAAATGACCAGGAGAAAAAAAGTTGACTAAGAGTTGAGGTTTGTTCCCCCACTCTGGCCAGTCACTTTGCATTCAGCAGCAGCCACTCAGAAGTGCCTCGCAGGGGTGTTTGCTTGGGAGATTTTCTTTTGGGAGTCTTACTGGAGGCACTTTTTTTTTTCTTTTTTCTTTTTTTTTAAGTTTTCTTCTCAGTTATAGACTGAAGACTGGGGTAAGCAATCAACCCTGAGCCTCTTGAGTGTGTTGCTCTTTGGGAAACAGTGGGGTTCAGTGCTGGGAGTATTGAAATGTCTGAACTGACGAGCTGAGCTGCAGTTTGTCAGGTCTTTCCTTTTACAAACTAACCTGGGAATTGTCATTTCTCCCTCTGCACCACTGCACTGGAAACCACATGATTTACAAATTCTCCTCAAGAATTGCTTGAAAAGTTTCTCTTCTCAGTTAAGGAAGTCTCCTGAAGGTTCACTGGGAATTGCAACCTGCATTAATTTATTATTTTGTGTGTGTGGCAAATGCAGCCATTTCTATGCAGCTCTTAAGTGGACTCAGATCCATTCCAGCAGAGTTTGTACCTTTTCTTCCTCATTGCCTGAGGTTTGCCTGGAGCTGTAGACTGTGAATTGCTCTGTCAGAGATGGAGCTGTCTCCTGCTCCCTCTCCCGGGTCCTTCAGGCATTTGCCCCGTGATGCTGCTATCCCAAACGATCTTTGGAAGCACCTGCTCTGGTGGGAGCACAGCTCCATGCATAGGATTGGGAAATGTGGTGGTTTAAAAAATAAATCAAGCCAAAACAAAAATGCCCAACAAAACAGAGCGTGGGGAAGCCGAGCTCCCAGTCTGCTTGCTGGGAAGGAGTGGGTGACAGCATTGCTGCAGCTTCACTGCTGGTGTAGGGGGCTGTGTGCTCCTCCTACAGGGTGAGTGAGGAGTTTGGGGCTCCTTCCTTACCCCCAGGCTGTGCTCCAGAGGGATGGTTTTGTTGAAGATTTTTATTTCCAGGCACTAGCAAGTTGTGGAAGGGAAGGCTCTGCAGAGCCTCAGCCTCTACATATCCCTTCTGAGCCATCCATCCCAACAAAGACCTACCCAGGCAAGATGTTCAGGGTACCTTTTCTGGTTCAGAGATACCTTAACATCCTTCCCTGGATTTCTTCAGCTGTCACGTGGGAGGTGAAATCCTGGGCTGCTTTTACCTTTTCCTGAGGCTTTATGAATAATGTAACGTGTACTTTTATTTTTATTTCCAGATTGAAAAGATCATGAGTTCCATCGGTGAAGGCATTGATTTTTCCCAGGAGCAGCACAGGATCTCAGGTAGTGTACCCAGCATGTGTCTGTCTGTCCTGGCTGTGCTCTGCACACAAACAAGGTGCTGGCTCCTATGTGTGAATGTCTTTAACCTGCTTTGGCTCTGGGAGGGAGAGGAATGCTCTGGTACCAGCAGACCTGGGTTCTCACATGATGCTCAATGCTGCTGCCAGCAATTTTAATTCTGCACTCCTTGGGAAGATTCCTTTAATTTTACAGAATGCAGCTGCAGGATTTTCCTCCCAGCTCTTTCCGTGAGGGCAGCAGCTGTGCTGAGCAGGGCTGGATGGTACCAGTGGGGGGTCAGTGTGGGTGCCATGGTGGCTGTGCCCTTTGCATGTGCTTAATCTGCCAGGTGCTTCAGGGAGGGTGATCTGGGCATTTCTAAGTGCACCTGCAGGTATCCATACCCACTGAACGAGGCTCTTGGAGGACACTTAAAACGTGAATTCCCTTCTCTGCCTTTGAATCGTGAGCAAAAGCAGAACTCAAGCTTACTGGAGAGCTGCCACCATGAGGGATTCTGTCCTTTTACATCCTTCACCTCCAGACTGCTGCAGCAGAACAGCTCTGACTCTGGGTGGGCAGCAGCTCCTGATGAGATGCTAATGCAGATCCGCACACGCAGCTCACACGGGCTGTGACACAGCTCACCTCATATCCATTTGTCACTCAGGTTTTTTGCTTAGGTGAGGAGGAACCCACTGTTCCCAGTGGGAGTTTAGCCTGATTCAAGCTCTGCATTCCAGGGTCAGGTGGCTTTGCAGAGGAGTTGAAGCTCTGTGTGGGTTTGTGCTCCCTGCTCTGCCAGCCCTCCCTGTGCTGGTCCGGGCTGTGATGGATCCATAGCGCCAGGGAAAGGTCTGACATGGAGGGGAGAGCAAGAGCCAGTGCTCCTGCAGACCTGCAGCTGTGCAGAGAGTGCTCAGCAAGGTGGACACCCTGGAGCAGGTGGGCACATGAGCTGCTGTGTCCTGGAGCTGAGAGTTTCCCTGTTTGTCCCTCCTTTCCCTGGAGCAGGCAGAGCTCTGCCAGCCCCTCGCTGGGAGCTCCCACACATTTGGCTTTTCCTCCACGAGGCTTTGTGGAACTGTTGTTGTGCTTCAGGCCGTGGTGAATGTGCAGGGAACTGCAGGGAGCTCCCCAAATGCTGTCTTATCCTTAAAATGAGTGAGGTTTGAGGGTATTGGGGCTCACGACTAGCTTGTGCTCTGGAAAGGTGAAATGCCTTGTTGGCAGTTCCTGTGGGGATAAGTATGTTTGGAGCTAGTTGTATGAGCAGTTACTCTGTACAGCTGCCTTGTGTCTGGGTAAAGGCTGCCAAGGCCCTCTTGGAGCTTGGGCAGTCAAGGAACACAATAATTTTAGGAATACCAAACTCCACCTGCCCTTTTTCTTAAGGCAGTTTGGCCTTGGAACAGACGTTTGTGTCTCTCTGCACCAGATATCCACGAGCAGGTGGGGTGATGTTGGTCCAGCACAGCCCAGGCAGCAATTTCATCCTCCAGACAAATGCAAACTTCACACTAAAGATTGTTACTGAAACAAGAACACCTGAAAGCCCCTCCTGAACCCTGGCAGCCTCTTCTCTGTGCTGTGGGACTTGAGAAGAGCCTTGCAGGAGGCACCACAGCTTTGGGAATGCAATCATCATTCCAGCTCTGCCCACTGGTTCCTCCTCTGCCAGCTGCAGGCCTCTCAAAGGCAGGATTCCCAGAATGTGGAGCATAAGGGGAAGGATGGAGCTGAGAAACAGGAGTTTGTTTCAGAAGTTGTCATCAGGATCTTGCCAGGGGGCACAAGTACTGTTATTCTTCTGTTCTTGTATCATCCTTGTAACACACAAATATCAGATGTATTTGGGGCATCTTAGTTTTCAGCCTGGGATGTTTTCGGCATCTGTTATTCTCTTTTTAAAGGAAACCCCTCCATTGCCTCCCTCCAAATACTTCCCTATCTTCATTTTGTCATGACTTGAAAGGTTTTGTAAACAGAAAACCTGCACTTGGTATCACTGTAGGTTTCCCATTTAAAAGCAGAAATGTATTTACAAGTGCATTCAAGGCTGAATAGAGTAAATAATTAAAAAAATTAAATTCAGGAGCTCAGGAGAAGGAGCTGCTGTGGTTTCATTCCCCCTGCCAATACCCCGACAGCTCCCAGGAATGCTGTGGTAGGCAGCAGGCACTTCCTCACCTCTCTCTCGATAAATTAATTCTGAGCCAGCCACAAATCACTTGGATCTGTCGAAGCAGACCTGTGACATCATTTTTTAAAACCCCCAAGCCATGTTGTCCATCATCGAGTAAATATTGAGGAGTCAGTGATTTCCACTGGAGAGTTACGGAGCCTGCCTCCCTCCCGGCGGGTGGGAGCACTGGGAGGGGGGAGAGGATGAGGAGAAGGGAGGGACAGCGTGGAGCGTGGGGCTCGCGGCTCAGACAAAGCCACCGCCGCAGCCGCCAGTGGAGCGCAGGGACCGGCGGGGGAAAGGATGGAAGGGAGGATGGAGAGCTGGCGAGCGGGAGCTCCTGGCACGCACTCCGGGCTTAGCTGCTGCCCCGGAGCATGGGCTGGCTCAGGGGAGGGAGGCAAAAGCCTTTTGTGATCTCGGCGTTGCCGCGTGTGCTGGAACGACCGGCCGGCGCTCCCAAATACCGGCACAGGAGCAACCCCTGGGACCAGACAGCAGGAATTACCCCAGGAATCTGCAGGTGACACCGTGAGCTCTGTGTGTGCAGCCGTTGCAGCACAGTGGGGAGGGGTGGCTGCAAGGTACCAAACTGCTTCAGCTGACCTGAAGGTCCAAAGGAAGCAAACGGGGGTCTCCTGATCATCCTTTTCATTGCATCCATGCTGGAAACGGACATCCCAGGGAGCCTGAAAATCAGCCTGTCTTGCATAGCAAATTCCCTGATGAAAAGGAGATCTCTGAACTTTTTTTTTGGTCATACTTAGGGTCTTGAGCTTTACTAGAGGAGAGTAACAAGTCACTGGACTCATCCCAGGGGTGAGAGAAGGGAGAGCTCATCTGCCAGGGCTTCCATAGGTGTTGGGAGGAATCTCCTTTATCAGAGGCTGAAGGGGAGGTGCCAGGGCATGGCTCGGACTTGAGCTGCTGCAGGAAGAGGAGAGAGTGTGCTTGCATTTGCTTTCTTCCTTTTGCCGTGGCTCGGAAGCAGGGAACCGAAATGCCTCCTTCCTGCAGAGCTGCTCCCTGTCAGAGCGAGGGGCTCGATGCGGCGGCTGCACTCGGCTGAAGAAAATGAAGGAAGGGCAAATCCAGGTGCGTGCCCAACACCTGGCAGGACCAGCAGTGTTGGGTGAGAACCGTCCTGGCTGTGCTGTCACAGGTGGGGCTGGGCTCTCTGGGGGCAGCGTGCTGGAATGCCAAGTGACTGGATTGCTGGTAGAATGACAGAGCCAAGGCTGTCGGACTTGTGCCTGGGGTCCCCCTAACACAGGAACGGCGAGACGAAGCCCCTGCCACAGTTTGCCTCTCTCAGGACTGCTGAGGAGGAGGAAGAGCACAAGCCCTTCCTCTCTGCTGCTGCAGTCTGTGCTTCCTTTGTCTTGCGTGTCTTCCCGCGGACAGCCGCTCTGCCTGGGCTCCTGCTGCTTTCCCGAGCATCGCTGTGTCCGAGCTGGCTGGGCTGCATGAAGCTGTTTTCTCTCAGGCTGCTCCGTGCTCCCCGCTGAGCCGAGGCGGTGTCCAGAGGTGCACGGATGAGAGGACGGGCAGAGCTCCGCTCCCTTCCCTCGCACCTGCCACTGCCTGGGAATGCCTCGGGTGGAAGTTTGCTGCTCTCCTCCCGCCCCCTTCCGCTGAGCCAAGGAGTGGATCCGCATCCCCGTGGGGTTGGGCTTCATGTGCTTGCCTGGCGAGGAACTCAGGAGCCCTGACAGCAGTGCCTGTGATCTCAGCGCCCCAGCAGCGCCTCTGAATCTTTGCCCGGGCGAGGAGTTTCTTTTCTGAGTGTGAACTGCGGTACAGATCTGCGCCCGCAGCCCACGGAGGCACTGCGAGCTTGTTGTCCATGCTCTGTGCACACAAGAGGAATTGTCTGCCCGCTGATTTGTTGTACTCTGAGCATAATTTTTTGAGTTTCTTTATGGTAATGACTATGATGTGGCAATGCCATCTGTCCTCCTCAGAGTGCCGCTGCTACCGCCTGAACGGTTTCTCCCTGTTCAAGCGGCTGCCGATTCCTCTCTCGTCAGGTTCGCGGATGCTGGAGCAGAGCGTCGGGGAGTGGCTGGAGTCCATCGGCCTGCAGCAGTACGAGAGCAAGCTGCTCCTGAACGGCTTCGACGATGTCCGCTTCCTGGTGAGTGCCCGGGCAGGGACCCCGGGCTCTGAGGAATGGCCAGAGCTTCCTGTGTTAGCAATTCCCCCTGTGGGCGCCGGGTTCTGTCGCCCGGCACGATGGTGTTGGGGGGTGTAGAAGGTTGGGCAGAAGGGTTAGATGAGGATGATGTTGGGTCTTCACATTTAATTCAGGTGTTACTGGTTTTCTCTGTAAAATTTCGATAGAAAATTTTATTTAGTCTGCCCCCTAAATCTTTACTGTCCAATTTACTCCAGAAATGGGAACTGAAATTTGCTGGTGTTTTGATGGAACCCCTGAGCGGTCTGTGCTCTGGGCTGTGAAGGAGGCAGCAGACCTCTTGTTGGAACTGTACTTGCTCAGAGCATGCAGGCAGTATGTTAATGAGCTGTACCTAATTACATTGACACTGTTGGCTCTGAAACCTAATGATGACGACATGGTAATGCTCAAGGTTGAGGAGTTTTAATAACCGGTGTCTAAAAACTTAAAGCAACACGGTGTAAAAATCTGAGAATTCGTGTGGAATGATGGATGAACTGCAAAGAGGGAAAATCTTGGTGCTGCAGGGGGATTGTCCCTGCATGGCTTAAAGAAGTGCTTTTGAATGTGGACCCTAAGTTTGGCAAATAACAAAAAATGAATGTAAACCTTGGAAAAGTCATTTTTGATGCATTTCCAATGCAGCATCCTGCCTTGGAATGGGAGCGGTGATATCTCTGGTGCTGGGGACAGTGCAGAGAGGTGACACCAGGAGGATGTGAGCTGGATGAGGGGGTTTGGAAACACACAGTGGCCAGCATTGGTGGGGAGGGTACAAGGGGCAGCTGGAGAGAGACAGGAAAGGGCATGGATGGAGGCTCAAGGATGGAGGCTCAAAGGAGCGCACACCTGAGCAGCATCTGTTGGGCTGCTTAAAGACAAGGTGTAATTATACTTTAAAAAATGACCTGGCCAGGAGGATAAATGTTGTGGGATTTATCCAGATGTGCCTCCTGGTCTCTACAGCAAGCAGCCAGGCTGTTTGCTCTCCCTTCCCCTGGCAGGGCCAACACCCCCCTTCAGAGCTGGGGTTTGCTGTGCTTTTCACGCCATGTCTCACCCGGCCAGTCCCAAACCCCAGTGGACTCTTGGCCAGGGATGTATGAGGGTTCAGCATCCCTGTGTGTGCTGGGGCTGTTTGGAGATGGTACAACAAATTTAAACAAAATAACCTTGTAGATCCTCTTGGGATTCCCTGCTGATGGATCCGTGATCACTGTGCGGTCAGTGGCTGCTCTCACCCAGCAGTTGCAGATAAAACACCTTTCTCTTTGCCTGGCCAGGTATAATGGACCTCACTCAGCTCAGAACTCCAGTTGCAAAGGCTCCTGTGTGTGTCCCTCTGTGATGGTGTTGGGTATGTGGTAGGGTTTGCTGTCTTCATGGCTGGACATCTTTCTTCCCTGTCCAGTGCTGGGTTGCTGCTCCCAGTGCAGCAGTTGGCTGCTGCTGGATTCAGGGGATGGGACGCTCATTTGCTCGTTCCTCTCAAATTTAAAAGGTCAATTAATTTCACAAAGATTTCCTGTAAACCTCAGCTGATTTCCATTTTGCTGCTTGTCTCCTTTCCTAGGGAGTTGACCCTGGCACCCATACCAACCCTGGCTTTAAATCCATTCATCCCAGCCCTGAGAACTCCAAGCTAGTACATCAGCCCAACAGGAAGGTTGAATTATTTAGGATCTTTCCCTCTGTGGTGTTCCTTGCCTTCAGCTTCTGGTGTTAGGGGAGCAAAACCTTCAGACAGAACACAAGTGAGGAACAAGTAGCTAATTTGGTTCTAGTGGTGTTTTTGATGTTCTTGGATGAATTATTTAAACTGCTGTGAACACTGAAGCTGGGCAGAGCAGGGGCTCAGGACACCAAGCTCTGAGTGTTGGGCTGCCCAGTCCTCTTCTTTGCACAACCATTGCTTTATTGGCTGCCCCCTCCAGTCTCTGTAACAGAGAATATTCCAAACTAAGAGTGTTACTTTCCTGGAATTAAAGCGTTTCTATGAAAGGATTAATCCCTCTTAGGGCCTCACGATGTTCAATATTTCAAGGTCTAAAGAACACTGGGTAATGGTTTGTAAATTGCCAGGTGGGTTATGAGGTTAATTACGTTTTAGTAGCCCAAACTACGAAATTGGAGTCCTTTGATATGATACACGTGTTTTCTGTGCAGGATTTTGCATTGCACTGGTCCCTGCTCACAGAGCTGCATGGTGTTCTGGTGTGCCAGGATGGTCCCTTTGCCCCGGGGTCCCCAGGTGCCTTTTGGAGGCAAAGCAGGAGCTTTGCAGGAGAAGAGTGTTCAGCGTGCAGAGATCATGCAGCTACAGAGCAGGGCAGTGTCCTAAAAGAGCCCTTTAATTACTGAGGAAGATACTCAGCCTGTAGTAGATAGCAGCTCAGGGGAGGGTTAAAACAGTGTAACAAGGAGTGTGTCCTGTCACTGCAGCAGGGACCTGTGAGAGCTGGTGTGTGCAGGGTGCTTGGTGCTGTTCTTCACTGGAGAACCAGGGTTCAAAGTGCCCTGTTTGCCCCAGGTGTGGGACAGGGTTGTAAGAGACACAGAGTGCGAATGCTGGGCTTGCTGGTGCTCTGGTGGCTTGTACTGCAGCTGGGTCTGGTTTCAGGAATTTTTGATTCCCTGGGTGTTTTCAGCTGGCTCCTGTGTTAATCTGTGCCCCATGTCACAAGAGCCTTTACCCCCAGGTAGGGAAATGATTCATGAGCACACTGTGTGTAAAGGGAATTTGAAAAGTGCTCTGTAAATATATTTGGTTTCTTAATTAGATGTTAATATAGGAAGGCAGAAACATGTGTTGTTTCCAAAAATAATAATTCCGTTATTTTCAGAACTCCAGGAACTGGGGATTAGGGGATTAGCTGTGCTCCAGCCACGTGCTGGCTGCTCACTGGACAGGCTGCAGCTGCAGTGGGCAGCAGGGAGGGGGTGAGGGTCCTGCTCCTCTCAGGGTCTGCTGACCAACAGCTGAGAGGGGTTCAGGGGACCCACGGCTCCTGCAGGTGACAGTGGGAGCCACGAGTGTCTCACAGGCTGTGCTGTGGAAGGGAAAGGTGCTCTGGAGCCTTCTCTCTACTCCTGGGAGTTCCAGCTGTGCATCTGGGACAAAGTTGATCTTGATCAAGCATTGGCTTCACTCGGGGGTGGGTATTGCTGGCACAAGTCAGCAGGATTATTGGGACATGGATGTGACGTGACGTCGGAGCGCCCTCGTCCATGTACACGTTCCTGGGAAGGGACCAAGGTCTACACAGATCTTGGATTGTGTAATCTTCTGGCTTGGTTGAAGGAAGAAAGGGGTGATGAAAGATGGATTTAGGGAACTTAGCTTTCCAAAACACTGGAGTTCTCTTCCCACATCTGCATATTGGGCCACATCTGTGTGTCTGCAGAAATTCTTCTTCTGCCTTCAAGTTGCCTACAGTAGCCACACGGTGTTTATGGGCAAGGCAGGGAAGAGGCTTTCCCTGTTATTCTGCCACTCTCGAGCACAAACCCCACTGTCCAAGACAGCAGCTTCTTTCCTGCACCCTCTGCATTGCCAGCGAGTGACCTTCATGGTTACACCACTGCCACGGGGCAGTCGGACTGGGACACTCAGCTGCTGCTTTTCATATGGAGCTGGAATTGGGCAGCAGCCTGTGCAGGCAGCTGGGATTAGGAACAACTCAAGTGGAGATAGTGCTTCCAATCCTCCTTCTCTGCTCCGCAGCCCGCTGGGATTCCTTCATCAGAGGGGAAAGTTTATTTGTGCGGTGGGTGAACGCAGCCGAGGCGAAGCTGCTGGCAGTGGCTGTGCTGTCCTTGACTTAGCAAAAATACAGCCCTGCAAGTAGGATAAAACCCTCAGCAGCATTGCCTGCCAAATGTGAACAGCTCCAGTGAACCAGGAATGCCCACCCCACCACCCAGGAGGAGCAGCACTGCTGCCTCCCACGTGGAGGAACGCGGCCCCGTAGCGTGCGCTGAGTTCCAGGAGCCTCATTGCCCCATCCCTCACCAGAGGAGGGGAATGAAAGGTCAGATCACAAAACTGCAGCACTGAGTGAGTAGTGTCATCCAGAAAAGTGCACAATAAATGGACTTAATTGTCCTTGGCGGGCAAATGAGCTGGGGAGCTGAGAGAGCAGGAAAAATGTCACAGGAATATGGACCAAGAGGGATTCTGCTGCTCCTGGAGTTTGGCCCCATCATGTCTGCTGTGCTCACCAGTGCGTCTGTCACAGATGCCCCTTTTGGGAAGTCCACAGGAAATGAATTTTGGGATGCTCAGTGCGTCCCTGCAGCAAATCGATTAACCCAGGGAAACATCAGGCTGGACTTTGCCCGTCTGGAGAAGGCAAGGAAGTGGCCACTGTAATGAGAAGGAATTCCTCCACAGAAGTGGGGAAGGAAATGCCATTACCTGTTCCCTCACACGGTGTTTTGTGGTCCCACAGATCCCATAAATGTATCTGAAATGCTTGCAAAAGCTTTCCCCTTCCCCTGCAGGGCGGGATCTTGCTGCTGCCCCGACAGCTTCCTCTGGGCTGACATCTGAGAAGGGCAAACCCCGCGTGCTCTGGCAGTTGTACCAGTGTTCTGGCATTGAACTTTTTATTCAGTTTAAAGATATTTTGATTCACAAATGAGCAGGTAAAAGAGAACATAAACCATTTTTTATGGCTTTTTTTTATTGTTCAAGCCTGGATTCCCGTGGAGTGTGTGGAAAGCAGCTAATGCTGATTCAATGAGACAGCGTCAAAAAGGGAAATCTGTTCTCTGCGTGTAGTGCCCTGGGCTCCTCTGGGGGACCTTATTTATTTTTTTATAATTGGGGAGAAGTGGTAGAAAAATGATGGTGGTGGAAGAATGGGGTGTCTGCAAATAATTTAGAGTACTGACATTAATTTGATAAAATGCAATTCAGGGCCATGTTACATTAGCCTGCAGTGTTGTTTGCTAACAGAATAGCCTTTCCTGCCCCTTCTCCTCTCTGTGTGTGCTGGCAAAAACAGGAGAAATGTGGAGTTGAGGCCTTGGCTCAGGTTGGCTCACCTTGGCTGGGGGTGTGAGCCAAGCTCAGCACCTCTCATGCCTTCCCGGGCTGAGGACAGCCCCAGTCCACCTCTGACTGGATGTGAACAAAGCCAGGTCTCCTTTGCTCTTCAGATCCTGGGATCTGGGTGTGGGCTGACACCTGCATGATCCTCATTCTCACCTGGTGCCTGCCCTGCTGGAGCACTGGCATCTCCTGTGTCCTCAGTTGCTCAGCTCTGCCTGATCCAGTTCTGAGTGGCCCAGCTTGGTGCACAGCTGCTGGTCCCCTGGGCAGCAGCCAGGCTTTGGACATGCTCTGGGAATGTGTGTGCCCCAGAGCTTTTTTCTATTTTCATATAGAACTTGTCATTTTATAGTAGCCATTTGGGGAAAACTGCACTGACACATTCCGGTAGCGGTTTGCACCCAGGAATGATCTGTGAGGAACAGGGGCTCACCAGAGACTCCTGACAGGGTTTTACTGCATCTGCTCTTGTTGAAACACAGCAAGAACATGACCTGACCACAGCTGGTGTAGGGATTTTCATGCAGGCTCAGGTGAGCCTTCTGTAGCTCATGCCTAGGCTGTATCAGGCTGGAACTGGAGCGAGCTCTCCTCAGCTGGGCAGAAGATCTGGGTGGCTGTTTCTGGATTTGGTCATTGCTGCCAGACCCCAGGAACACGTGCCAGTGTCCCCAGACTGACTGTGCAGCACTAAATGAGCCCCTAAGAGTGGAGCTGGACCCTGGGGTAGGAGTCTCTGCCAAGCCCCTGAGTGGGAATCGCTTCATTCAATTAAATGACTTTTGTTTGACATCTCTCCAGTGGGTTCTGGCTGGTCCTTGGGAGGTTCCAGGACTGTGCTTTATCCACCATGGTAGGGGTGTTTGGGTTGTCTCTGGAAGGGAGTAGTGAGAGCAGAGGCATGCAGGGATCTGGGGTTGAAGGAAGTTTGAGGATCTAGAGAAATGTGGCAGAGCTGTGCTGAAGTTCCCCAGATAACAGGAATGGACTCCACGGGGAGCAGAGAGGTTGGAGTGGATTTTGAGGAGCAAAGTGGGTGGACCAGAACTGGCAATTTAGAGGATACTTACATTTGATTCATTAGTAGCTCCAGGCCCCATAAACATTAAAAAAGCCATTAAAGTTGCAGTTAATTTTTTTTCTCTCAATAAAATTGCCTGAACTTGACAACCATGACCGATTCCCTCCGTTGCCATTGTCACGCTGCCAGTCTGCATGGGGAAGAAAATTAAACAAAAATGAAGTGGCTGTGTGCTAATCTCAGATTTATTGTAGGGTTTTGTGTATGAGCCCCTTTCCCTGTTGATGTTCTGTGAAGAGCTGAGGCTTTGTCATCATCCCCGTGGCCAAACAGATCCTTTCCCCTGCTTCCCACTCAAGTAACCCAGACTGCAGATGCCATTAAGGGAAGGCACCAAACTCCACAGATCACAAGGCCAGTTGCAAACACAGATTTGTATGACCAAATGGGGTCCCCCTGCTCTGAGATCGGGGTGTGCAGGGCCCAGCTGTGAGCTGGACACGTCTCCATCTCCCACATCCAGGCTGCCAAAAGCAGAGCAGTAGCAGTGACAGCAGAATCTTCGACAAGATGCAAATTGTCTCGAATGCACTGAGGGGAAAAAGCAAAAGAGCTTTGTGTGCACTTTGTATGCATAGAGAGCCTTCAGCTGTCTCTCTGCTTGGGATGTCTGTGGGAGCCTTCGGAGTCTGGGAAGGCCGTGTTTGGGTTTTGCATCTGTTGCTTTGGATAGCAGACACGTCCTGGTGCCCGTCCTGCCCGTCCTGCCTGTGCAGGGTGCGCTCACAGCAGCGTTGGCATCGGGCTCCATCCGCTGCCGGCCCGGCCACGCGTCCTGCACGGAACACTCGGTGCCTCGGGCCCTTCCTTAGCTGGAATGAGAGCATGGACAGACGCCAGGCTCTGGGGAAGAAGCAGCATCTGAAAATTGGGTAGTTAAGTGCCTGCAGAGCGTCCTGCTGGAGGAAGAATCTGGCAGATTTCGGCAGCGCTGCCTTTGGCTCAGTCACTTTGGGGTCACCTCGGTAGCAGGAGGGGACGCTGCCTTCTGCCAAGTGACCTCTGCCTGATTTTTTTTCCTTTAATGAGAAACCTGGAGCCTCACAGGCTGTTTAACTACAGTGCAGGCAGTGAGGCGTGACCAAAGCCAACCCTTTCTCCAAGAACTCGTGTCGGCTGCACCGGCATCCCACAGGGCTCCCAGTGAGGACAAGGGTCACTGACAGATCCCTGCCCTCCCTTGGGGCAGTGTGGAGGGCAGAGACAGGGTTCAGGAGTGTCCCTCATGGTGGTGTGTATGTGTGTATTTGTGCCTCTCCATGGAGGGGGCTCAGTTTGGCTCGGAGGAAGCTGAAGGCCAGGTTGGGGGATGAAGGCCCCTCTGACTGCCTGGCAGCCACTCTGTGCCAGCTGGCACCCGGGGTGGGACTCAGCCTACCCAGTTTCAGGTGTCTGACTGGGCTGATGGTTCAGCTCTTTGAACAACCAAAGTTGCTCTGCCTGGAGCAGCAGTTCTGCCCCAGGTAATGCATTTCACACCCTGTGTCCCTTCCCTGGCTGAGCCCAGGTGGGGACTCATTCCTGACAGAGCACATGGTGAGATGTTGGGATGAAGGAGCTGTTGGGTGCCCCAAAGTGTGGGTGACAGTGAGAGCTCTGGCCTGGGCCAGCCCTGAGCCTCCCTCGCTCTGCTCAGCCCCGCGGAGCTGGGGCACCCAGGAGGAATGTGCAAGGTAAAGCACTTGTCACAAGGAATAAAATCGGAAACACGTCTTGGGAAAGTCTTTTTGATTCTAATTGGCATCTCTGGGGCTGCCGCTGGAGGCTCCTGGAGGACGGGACTGATGGCAGAGCACATCCCAGAGCCCTGCTCTCCCCACTGAGTCCGTCCTCACAGGACCTGGGGAGAGCTGGTGGGAGCTGGGGCTGCTCTGTGCCCTCAGAGGGGCACTGGGAGGTGGCATCTGCTGACCTGTGGCCAGCACCAAAGGGAACCTTTGGGTAAAACTGAAAAGCAGCAGTGGCCCATGCAGAGCAGCTCTGCCCCTTGGCTCTTGTCTGAGGGTGTGTTGAGTGCAGACAGGTTTAAAGTCTGGCTCGTCTGTGTGGCTGGCAAAGGTTAAAAGATCTCCAGTGTCTTTGTATTTAATTCTCTCTTTTAGTGGCAGATTATTGTTTTCCATGGGAGTTGAAATCCAGATGGATTTGAAGGACATTTCTCTTGCACCAGGGGCTGGAATGATTTGTTCGGAGCTGCTACGCTTTGTCTATCCTTGTTAAGTACCCAGAGAATACAGACTGCCACCGAGGGAATTTAATGTGACACATAAAAATAAGGAGTGCAGGAGAAAGCTGTAGGCTTCACAGTGTTTAACTACCTTGTATCCTTGCTATAGAGCAAGCAGTTGCCTTCAAATTTGAGGTGCTAAAGGTGGGAGAACACCTACTGCCCTGCCCTGGGGCTAGCACTGGTGCCCTGCGGGAGAGCAAGAGCCACCAGCTCCCTGCTGCTCATGTGGGCTCATGGCCATGCCAAAGGGCATTAGCACCAAAAAGGGCTCAACACTGGAAAGTGAGCATGAGTGGAAATGTAAATAAGGATCAGCAAACTTGTTTAGTTTTTATACATGAAAATTACACATGGCCATTGTCACAGCTCATTTGGCTGCTGACTCTTGCTGCTGTCTGGGTGGCACGAAGGGAAGGGCTGGCTGTGAGCTGTGCCCTTGCCAGCATCTTCCCTGCACTACCCCAGCTTCAGCCCTGGCTCTCTGCAGGGGGATGGAGCCACAGAGCACCAAGATGGGCAGATCAAGGGAGCAGAGCAGGCCCAGGCATTGGGAACTGCAGGTTTCAGGTACCTGAGGTGTGACATGCTGTGGACACTTCAGTCCCTCCCTGTTCCTCCCACACACAGGGCAGTAATACTTTGCTTTCCAAACCTGTGAGAGAAATCCCATCACTTGCTCTGGCCCCCTTTGTGCATTTCAAAAAGCCCTTCCCAAGCCATCTCTCTCTGGGAGAGGAATTCCTCTGCACACATGCTGCGTTCCTGCCAGGTGAGGTGTCTGTCAGGGGAGTTAATCCCCGTTAATCCCTTCCCTCCTCCCCAGAGCCGAGCACACAATCTCCTGCTGTTACAGGAATGCACATTAAATGTGCCTCTTTGGCTTAAAATTCATGAACAAGAAAGGGGAGGGGATGTTTCCATCTTTCTGGTGGGATGCTGCTGCCCACCAGCCAGAGGTCACTGCTCTGGCAGCAGCAGCTCCTTGTGTTAATCACTGGGAGTTTGTTCCTGATCCAAGAGAGTTGCTGCTTGTGCACCAAATGGGCAGCCTGCAGCTTTCAGCAACAGCCTGGCTCTTTTTACTCACTGCTTTTGTGCAGTTGAGTTGAGAACAGTTCATTTGATGTGGTTCCATCCTCTCACAGCTCATTGTGTGCAGTGTTCCCACTCAGGTGAGCCCCTGGTGTCCCTTGGCCTTGCTCACAGGCTGTGGGGTGCAGGGCAGATGGGTCTGGCCATGGTCTGGTGTCCACATGGACCCTGGGGCAGTGGCAGTGTCTCTCCCCAGCATAATGGCCCTGTCTGGTGGTCTGTGAACTGGCCTTTGGGAAAACACAGAGTGAACCCCCCCCACCCCCCCACCCCCCGTGGGCTGCAGAGCCATTTAGTCCTGAATTTTCTGTTGTTTAAACATCTCTCAGTCAAATAAATGCCTTTGTGCCGTGGCTGTCAGCTCAGGCTCTGCTCTCCTGTCTCCTCCCAGCTCTCCAGGAATGAAGTGTGTGGGATCTGACCCGCCAAGGGAGGGGGAGGCAGAGGAGCCCTGTCAGGGGGTGTTGAGGGCTCTGCCTCCTGCCACCCCCTGCTCCTTTGCCACTGCTGTTTGCTAAATGACTAGTCTGGGCTGCAGGGCAGCTCTCCTGCATGGCAGAGATCTCTGGGCATCTCTTATCTCTGGTGTTAATTCCCTGTTTCCCTGAACAGTCCTCTGTGGCCGAGGGAAGAGCAGCTCCTGGGTGGAGAGCCATGTGCCATGCTGCCCTGCTGTCACCACACCCGCCATGGAAGTGGCAGTGATGCTGCCTGGCAGGAGCAGAGCAGCTGCTGGCGTGGCCGGGAGCAAGGACACGCTCGGGAGGGGGCTGCTCTGGGGCAGCTCGCTGCATTTAAAGCAGGTAGCACTCAGCAAAGCACACGTGCTGAAATCCCGGGAAAGCGTGGATGGGAAGGGGCAGGAAACCCTTGGTGCCCCTTATGGAGGGTGCCTGGCAATCTCACCTGCCCTCACCTTCCCTGCGGCCGGCCTTAATTGGGTTTCTCTTATAAAACCAAAATGTGGAACAGTGAAGCGCTGTCGGCGCACACCTGCTGGGACTCTCTGGGGAGCAGAGGGAGGCAGGGCCAGGGAGGGGGTCCAGGCTCTGAAGCCTTTAGTCACACAGCAGAGTGGCTCTGCCAGGCGTGGGGAGACGTGTCCTGCTGAGCTCTGCCCAGGTAGGAGGGCAGGGAAGCAGGTTGTGACAGAAGCTTTTAAAGGGGCGTCCGTGTGCTTCTGCTCTGCAGGGGGAAGGTTAAACCCCATTTTTCTGCAGAAAATGGGGTTTAACAGCACAGTGTGGGGTGACTGGAGCGTCTCTGGCCCTGCCTGGGGCTGGAGGAGACACCTGACCTTCCCCTGCTGCCAGGGAAAGCAGCGCAGGTTTCCCTGTGGCTGTGGAGGGAGGTTGAGCAGAACCCAGAGCCCCTGCTCGGGCATGGAGGGGCTGGGGTTTGCCTGGGCACTGTTCCAGGATGTTTAAAGCCTCTGTGTGTTGAATTTCCTGGGAGGTAGCTCTAAGCCATGCTCCAGGGCTAAAGGCTGGAAGGGCTCCCAGAGCAGGGAGGGGAGGGGAGTGCTCCATGTGCTGCAGCTCTGCTGGTGTCAGCCCTCTCTGTGCCCAAGGCCAGTACATGGGGCAGAGTTCCTAGCCTTGGAAGCCTTCCTTATCCTTCTCCTCTTCCTCCTCCTCCTCCTTCTGCTCCCAGGATGTGCTGGAGGTCAAGTCAGGAGGGTGCCATAACTGCGTGATGCCCATTCACACCCCTGTGTGGCTCCTGTTGCCCCTTGCTCCCATGTGGCTGCCTCCTGTCCCCACAGGGCTGTAATGTCATGGAAGACCAGGACCTTCGGGATATCGGGATCGGTGACCCGCAGCACCGCCGGAAGCTGCTCCAGGCTGCTCGTTCCCTCCCAAAGGTCAGCACCAGCCCAGGATGGGGCATTGCCAAGCACGGCTCTGAACACAGGGGAAACAAAAGGCAGACCCTGCATCTCCGGCCATGGAGGAATCTCCGGGGCTGTGGGAAGGGTTTGAGGAATAGCAGGGAGGAGGAGGAGGATACTGGTTTTTCAGGCTATGTGGGTGGTAGTAGCTCCATGCTGGGACTGTTCCTCCTGGCAGTCTTGATTCCAAACACATTCTTTGTTTGTACAGTGCTTTTGGTACTGGCTAGTGGAGATGGTGATGGCTTGTGAACTGATTTTCATTGACTCCATATCCCTTAGGATCCCAGCTCCTGCAGCTTTTAACACCTTTCTTGTGCTTTCACAGTTGAAACCGCTGGGCTGTGATGGAAATAGCCAGCCATCAGTTCCTGCATGGCTCGACTCCCTGGGGCTGCAGGATTACATCCAGTCCTTCCTCTCCAGTGGCTACAGCTCTATCGACACTGTGAAAAACCTCTGGGAGCTGGAGATAGTAAACGTGAGTGTCACCCCTCTCCTGCCAGGGCAGCAAGGTCCTGCCCTGTTCCCTGGGGCTGGGACTTGCTACCAGTCTCTCAGAGTAGCTCTGTGCCCGTGGTGACCGTGATGTCCCCCTGCAGGTGCTGAAAGTGAACCTGCTGGGCCATCGGAAGAGGATCATCGCCTCGCTGGCAGACAGACCCTACGAGGAGCCGCCAGCCAAGCCACCGCGCTTCTCACAGCTGAGAGTGAGTCCCTGCTCGTGGTTCCCTGCCTGGCTTGTGTGTCAGTGCTGGCAGAAATCTTGCCATGGCCAGTGGTGCCTGTTCAGCTGCTCACCTCATCCTCTCCAGCCACCCAGGCAGAAAGTACTTGTGCAGGGGCAACCTTGCAGTGAGTGAGGAAAGATAATTCCAGCCCTTGCAGGTCAGCCTCGGGATGCTGACCCCATGGGAAAGGTCAGGCTGCCCCTTGGGATCAGGTGCCTGCACTGAAGGGGTGCAGGGTGCCACTCCCACCTCTGCCCTGCACAGAAGGGAGCTCTGAGCCCACTTTCTTGCCCTTGTTTTCTGGTCGGAGATGTGGGAGCTTTCAGCAGGCAGGAGTGACCCAGCCCAGCTGGAGAGGGGCTGCAGCTGGGACTTGGTGTTTGATTGCACCCTTGGGATCTGGAGCCCTCTCCCTGGCCCGGCTGGGCTGCTGAGAGCTCCTGCTCTCGCTGCCAAATAACACTCGACAAAATGTGTAGATGTTGATTTTTGCTGCAGAAGTGGCAGCATTTGGATGTCAGGCCCTTGTTATGGGGCTTGGCTGGGAGGGAAGCATCACATTCCCCATTCTTCCTGAAAACTGGCTTTTGAGAGCTGAGTTTGGCAAAAGCTGCTGGGCTGCTGAGCGACCCTGTGAGCTCAGGAGTGGGGTAGCATGTTGTGCTGCCTCCTCCCAGAGATTGCTAATCAGCTTCCTGGAGCAGGAATTGGAGTGATTAGAGTTTACCCATCCTAAACATCTGGTCCTTGCTCTGCTGCAGAGCTCTGCCCTCTTGGATTCCCTTGGCTTTCGAACCCAAACAGCCTTAGGTGAAGCGAGTTGGGCTGCTGTGCCCTGCTTGCTGGCACGGGATTTTTTAGGAACTGGGTTGAAGTGTGAGAACAGAGAGAATTCCCACTGGTGCTGCACTGGGAGGGTGCCCAGTACAGACCCACTGCTCAACCCCCTGTGCTGGGCAGCAGGAGCACGGGAGGGACCAGCAGCCAAGGATCTGCACCGTGAGCCTGGCGAGACTGAAGGCAGCGGGGCTGAGGCAGGGACAGGGCTGCTTTGGTGCGGCTCAGCTGATTGAGATGCTGCCCGGGGAGGCTGGCTGGGAGAATGGGCCGTTTGCAGCATTTCCTGGCGCTGCAGCTGGTGAGCTCCAGCGGTGGCTGCGGCGCGGGGGGCGGGCGGACGTCAATGGCAAATCAAGCGAGTGGGTTGAATGGGACTAATGCGGCCGCAGCTGTGCCGAGGCTCTGGCCGTGCCTGCGGGCCCTGGGCGCGCTCTGGCGGCGGCTCCCGGGGCTCCTCTGCTGGGGTGGCTGATCATCATCGCCCTCGGGTGCTTAGCTTAGTGCTTTAGGGGAGCCTACCCCCCTGGAATCACCTTGCCCTCAGCCCGGGGTGTCCCCAGCCCTCCTGGGATGACTCACAGAGGCAGAGGCATGCTGGGCACAAAGGGCTGGAGTACATGGCTGAAGCCATCCTGGAGCAAATCTGGTGTCTCATGCAGAAGGTAAAGGGTGGGATTGGCTGAGGAGCTGACCCCATTAGTCCACTCAATGCACCCTGTGTCAGGCGATGTAGAGGGAGTGATGGGGGACACGGCACAGCCCAAGCTCACTGGGACCCTTTGTGGTGTCTCCTCCTTCCAGTGCCAGGACTTGATGTCCCAGACGTCGTCGCCCCTGAGCCAGAACGACTCCTGCACAGGCAGATCTGCCGACCTCCTGCTGCCCGCCGGGGACACTGCCAAGAGGCAACACGATCGTGGCACTGAGGTTGCTCCCTGCTCCAGAGCCGAGCGCTACAAAGCACAGGTTAGTGGGTGCTTTTGTGTGTCCTGGGGGCCCTCTGCAAAGGCTCCCCCCTGCACAGGCTCCCTCGTCTCTGGGGCCAGGGCCAAGAGAGGATGATGGAGGGAGGGAGCTGGTCAGGGTCAGCTTCCCTCAGACATTAGAGCCAGCAGCTCCTTTATGCCTCAATTTCACCTCACAAATGGATGGCTCACACTTCCATCAGCACTGGCACCTTAACCCCATGTGCTGCCTCCGCCCAGCTCCTGGGGGACTTGGCCATTGCCAGCCTCAATCCCCTCAGCTCAAAGATTCCCCCTGAGAGCTGTTCCAACCCAGGTTCCTTGTGTTTCTTCCCATGCAGGAGGACCGTCGGGAGTCCAAGCTAACCCTGCGCCCCCCCAGCCTGGCAGCCCCATATGCCCCTGTTCAAAACTGGCAGCACCAGCCCGAGAAGCTCATCTTCGAGTCCTGCGGGTACGAGGCCAACGTAAGTGGCTTTTGGTTTGGGGGGGTGGAGAGGTTGAGGAGGCTCCAGGGGCCAGGCTGTTGAGCGTGGGGTCTCAGGGCAATGTCATTGTCTTGGGATTGGCAGGATTTAACAGCTCTCCCTCCTTCACACAGTACTTGGGCTCCATGTTGATCAAAGATCTCCGAGGGACAGAGTCTACACAGGATGCCTGTGCCAAGATGAGGGTACGGAGACCCTGGGGCTTCACTTGCAGCCTGTGGTGGATGATGTGGGTTGGAGAGGGGGAACTCAGTGGTTCTCCAAACCCTGTAGGGGCCCAGACCACCAAACAGGCAGTGTCTCTGGTGAACTGCCCCTTCCCAGCATTGTTCCCAGTACCCGGAAGGTCTGTGTACTGGGAGAATGGGTGTTTTCACTGGGGAAGTGGTGACTGGGTTCTCTTCAAGTCCCTGTCTCTTCCCCTCTCCTTCCACCAGGAGCTAACTTCCCTCCTTCTGGTCCTAGATCCCCAAAACTTCCTTTTATGGGCCTGGGGGTCTCTGGGGTGGGGTGGGCTGTGGCAGGGCGAGGGTGAAGAAGGTGCATCCATTTACAGTTGGTCACTTGAATATTCTCATTTTTGAAGAAATCCACAGAGCACATGAAGAAGATCCCAACCATAATCCTGTCCATCACGTACAAAGGGGTGAAGTTCATCGATGCCTCCAACAAGGTGAGCTGCAGATGCCTCAAAGTCAGTGTCTGGAGGGACACAGCCTGCAATCCCACCTGCCTGGGGGCTGCAGGTCATTTTTTGTGGCTCCAGAAGCCACAGCTGGTCCTGGGGAGCTCCTGCGGCTGGGGGAGAATACCAAAGTGGTGATGATCGCCTGAGTGCCAAAGGCTGGGCAGACTGGCTGCGTGTGGACCATGTTGCCATTTATTCCTGCCATGGGAGGGAGCTGGGACTGGTCTGGCTGGGAGATTCCCCTTCCCTGTCCCCAGGTCACCCTCCACAGCCGCTGTTTGCCGGGTGTATTTGCCATCCCCAGAAGGGTGACGGGTGCTTGTGGTTGACCCCGGCAGAATGTCATTGCTGAGCATGAGATCCGGAACATCTCCTGTGCTGCTCAGGACCCTGAGGATCTCTGCACATTTGCCTACATCACCAAGGACCTGCAAACCAGCCATCACTACTGCCATGTCTTCAGCACTGTGGATGTGGTGAGTGCATTGTCATGTCACATCTCCCAGTCCTTCACAGCCCATTTGTTTCATCTCTCAGCTTTATTGGCTAGTCACAGACTGCTCCTTTCCAGGGTTCTTTCACCCATTTTTACCATAAAGTAGTCTTGGTTCCAAATACCTGTCCTTTGGACCTCTGTGGACAAAGAGAATATTTGTCTGGCTCCGTTACTGCCGTCTCCAGCGCTGAATAAAGCAGGGCAGGAGCTTTCCCTCCTGGGGAATGTGCTGTGCACAAACCCCTAACATGCTCTCAATTATGTTGAGCATAATGGGCTGATTTAACAACCTTTTAAGTCAGAGAGAGTAGAAGTGTGATTTGCTTTTATACATGGGCAGAATCAAAATTGCACAAGACTTTTGGGCTATTTTTCTTTATGCTGCTGAACTGCAGTGCTGGTGGGGCTTTGCAGGTGGTCAGGGGGCCCTGGGGGAGGCAGTGTGATCCCAGCTCCCCCACATCAGGAGCTCAGTGGCTTTCCCAGGGATACAGCAGGGAAGGCACCAGCTCTGCCAAGGTCTGTGACCCCAGAGCAGCTTCTGAGCACAAGGGGGACTGTGCACAGGGTGATCTGATGCCTTTGTGTTCTCTGTGTTCTCTCAAAGAACCTGACGTACGAGATCATCCTCACGTTGGGGCAGGCATTCGAGGTTGCCTACCAGCTCGCCCTGCAAGCCCAGAGAGCGAAGCCTCTGGGTGCTGGAGCAGGAGAAATGATTGAAACAAAATCTTCCAAACCGGTGCCTAAACCACGAGCAGGCATGAGGAAATCTGCGGTACGTGGGTGTGGGCAGGAGCGACCTGCTGGGCTGAGCTGGGGGTTCTTGTGGGCACCACAGCCCTACACCTCCCCTGGGTGGTGGGGGAGCCCAGGCGTGGTCCAGGTGCCTGTCCTGCTGCTGGCACTGCAGGTCTGTGCCTGTGTCGGTTCTGCTGCAGGGCTGGGGCTTCTCCTGGTAGCAGGAGGGCAGGCAGAGGTGGAAATAGCCCAGGTGGGATGGGGCTTTAGTGCCCTGCTGGGTCCAGCACAAGCTTCCATGTGCAAACCCTGCAGAGCTGCAGTGAGATACATAGGTGAGCTGCAGGATGGGATTCCCCATAGCCAAAACCAGCCAAGACTGGAGCTGCTGAGGAGCAGGGACTGCTGCACAAGCCACTGCCTTCCTTTAATGTCTCCTTTTGTCTGTGTTCTGCTTGCTCCCCCCGCTCAGGTGCCGCTCCCTCCCGACACCCGCTGTTGTTACTGTCACACCTGTACAACACACCGCCCCTCCTACCTGCCGCTGCAGTCTGTTAGTCCTGGAGCGAAGGTCTTTACCCTTCTTCCTGCCATCCTCCCTTCCAAACCGACCCGGGCTGCCTCCCCACTTCCTAGATCATCTCCTGTGCCCCTGTGTCCTGCCTCGCTGTTGTTCCTTCCCCTGCTCCTTCTGGCCCACGCCGGGGTTTCGGATGAACCCTGGGGATCTGCTGCTCCCACCCGCCCCCACTGATGCAGTGTGGCAGCTCTCAGCTAACCCCGCTGCTCCTGCTGGGGTGGTAACTTCCCCGTGGCACCCTGATTTAGCAGGACAAGAGGGAAGAGCCATGCTTGGTCAGGAGGGTAAATCACGTGGGAGCTCACCTGCCAGGAGCTGTCTCCCTCTGTCCCATTTCTGTAGTGCTCCGTTTTTCATGCTTGTTTGAGATGAGCGAAGCTGTCGCTGATGGTGACAGGGACTCGCAGCCTAATCCAGCGAGTCATCTTGGGGTGCTGGGTTGAGACTGACATGGCCAGGCATGTTTTAGCTGTGAAGGACTCAAATGCCTCCCAAGCAAGAGCTGCTCCCTTGCACACGTGCACGTTTTTGGGACGGGCAATAGGCAGGCAGGCAGTCCGTGCTTTGAGTCCCCGTTTGTTCTGTCCCAGAAGCACGGATGTCCTAAGATGCCCTTTCTCTCCTTATTCTCTAGCTGGATCCCCCTGAAGTGGACCAAGACTCCCAGTCTCATGCCAGTGTCTCCTGGGTCGTGGACCCCAAGCAGGACTCCAAGCGGACCCTCAGCACTAAGTATGAGACCACTATCTTCTAAAGCAAACGCCCGCGTCCGCCCCGTCTAACCGTGCCTTTGCGATCTGATCTGTCTGCTCTTCTAAACTCCCTCTTCCTCCAGCTGCTCGCCCTGAGCCCACGTAGGCACCACGTCCAAGGCAGCAGCACTTAGGAGACTGTAGACTTAAACGGCTTTTGTACCTGATCGCTGCTGAGCACTGTGAATCTCCTTACTCGGAAACAAGGGTAACGCGCTGTAGCTGCCCGTCAGGCGGGAGGAGCAGAGAGGGCAGGAGGGCAGCCGGAGATGTGGATCCAGGAAAGCCGCCCACCGTTTTCACGTCTTCCCCCCTCGCTCTGGCACTGTGAATCCCTGGGGCAATGTGATACTCCCCAGGCCTTTTTTTTTCTAACTCACCTTGTCCTTGGATTGATGGAGACCTCTTGTCTCTACGGTGCACACACTCCCTCCTCCTAGATCCTCTTCTTCCCGACTGAGCCACGGCTGTGTACTGTTCAGTGAACTCACCTCTCCTTCCCTGCCAGTCGAACCGACACTAACCACTGTGATGCTCTCTGCAAATAACACACGGGCACTTCTGTTTCCTCACGGCCATCCTTGCCCGCAGTCTCCCTCCTCAAAGCCCAGCAGAACTTGCTCTGGGTGGTGGGGGAGCATTGGTTTGGGCCGGGTGTGATCGTTCCCACTGTGAGCTCTGTCCCCTCGGAGATGAGGGGGGGGGTTGGTTGCATGCATTTCAGTCCTGTGTAGGTTTTTCTTTCCCTCATAGTCCTTGTGTTTACACTCACCAGACTCTCGTGAGCACTGGGTGTAGTTCTCACGTGGCAGCCCTGTGGTTAAGCTTCCAAAGGCACATGTTGTTGTTAGCCCCTGGCTGGGGAGGGGACAGGCCAGCTGGACACCACAAGCAGCATCAGCAGGGAGAGATCAGGGAGCAGCCCTGGGTTATTTGCCCCTGGTTTTAGGGCCCAGCAGCAGCTTGTCTGAGTTTTGCTGTGGCTTTGGAGCTGCTGTCTCAGAGCTTCCATTTCCCCTCACCTGTGGTGAAATCTGATGTTTCAAAGTCCTTATTTAGCTCTTTCTCAGGAATGAGTTTGATCTCCCAAGTCATTTGCGACTTAATGGCAAACTGACCTCAGACTGAGGGCTCAGCTAGTGGGAACCCAGTGAGAGGACTAAAAGTAAAACTGTTATCTTAAAGCAAAAAAAAACAAAGGAAAGCTCAGTCTAGTACATACATTTCATATGCCACAGAGTCCCCTGACACAAAGTCAGCACTGCCCAGGGCCTGCAGTGCCACCCTGCCAGCCCAGGCCTTGTGGACAGCAGAACACTGCTGTGCCCAAGGTGCTCCGGGCGGCTGGGTTTGGGTTCCATCAGCATTTTTCCAAGCTGTAAGAGTGCCCTGAAGGTTTCTGTGTCCCTCCTAAGAGGAACTCAGTCCCTGGTGTGGGTGGCAGAGCAGTTTCTACATGTAGGTGTTCACCACGCAGCTGCCACACGTCCACCCAGTGTCAGAGGGTCTGAGCTCTTCACCTCCCCCTGCTCTCAGCTGGGAAGGGCAGGTCCCTCCGCACCCCCTAAATCCGGGTCATGAGAGCATGTGCCTTTCTAAGGGTGAGCAAACCCAGCGGGGATCACAGGCAGCCCTTCCCAAACTGCGCCACTGCCGCTCTGTGTCCGCAGCCCTGACGGTTTTTGTGTCCCATCTCCGGGCCGTTCTCCTCGCCTTTCCCAGCACGCGTTTTTGTATGACTCGGAAATTCATTCCATTATCTTCCTTTCTGTTTGCCTCTGCGAAGCTGAGCTCCGGGCAGCCGTCTCCTATGGATGTAATAGCGGGGCAGAGACCTGGGACGCAGTGGCCTCCTGACATGAAGATCATCTCCCTCTGGCACGGGTGGCTGCCTCGGAGTGGGTGCGTGGCTGCTCGGTGAGGGCTCCCCGAGCAGAGGGGGGAAGGGACCCAGCCTCTGCCGAGGAAAGCCGCTCTCTCCATTCCTAGCGAAGGAAAACTCGAGACTCGGAGGCCGAGAGCGATGTCGCCTTTTCTAGTTTGAGACAAAACGTCTTTCGATCAGTTTCTTTTTTAACGAAGTGACACAGAGCAAATCCGGTTCACGGTTTCAATGTAGCGCTGCAGCTTTTTGGTGAGGAAAAAAAAGAAAAAAACAACAAATTTTTATTTACTGAGAATCCTGCAGTCCGGCGAGGAGCACGATTGAAAGTCTTAGCAGGGGCGTGGTGTGTGCATTTCTGACGGTACTTACTCTGCTTCAGCTCTGGGTGAACAGGAGAGAACGCCAGATTCTTGGAGATCCCTTCATCCCGTGTGAGAACCTGGTGGGGTAAGTCTGCATCCTGTTCTCCAAGCCACTCCACGCTTTTGTAGCAAATGGAAGTAACTTGAGGAAAAGAATCTGCAAAGGATCTTTCACCCCAGAGCAGCTGTGGCCAATATCCCCGATGGTACAAAGCTTCCTTATCCCCCGAACTGTCCTGTTGCAATACTTGACATTTCTATGGCAAGGACTCCGTTTCTTCCCGTTTCCGCACTGAATTCCTGGGGACGACTCCCTGCTCCAGCCTCTGTGCACCTGTCTTGTTTTTAAATGCAGTTATGCCCTGAAGGGTTGGGGTTTTTTTAAGCATATTCAATTGTGATTTAGCACTTTTTTGATACTAGCTCATTATTTAATTAGTGCGTTTCAGAAGATGAACAAATGAGGAGTTAAATTTTGGGCATTACACTGAAACAGTCCATCCCCAAGGACAAACCACATCAGCCTGAGGGTGGCTTGGCCCCGTCCGAGTCCAGTGTCCCCAAAGACACCACCTCAGAGGTGCTGTGTGCTTGCTTTTATTCCGAATTACAGAGTGTTTCACAGCGGTTTGGGCTGTGACTGATGTGTTTTCAGACTGTTCCCCTCTGGGGAGAATGATAAAATGGTTGTGATTTGAATTCTTCAGATGCAAAATGTAGCGCAGCACGCCCGTCGTGATCTCGTCAGGCCCTGTCAGGGCTGTGGGACCTGCTGCCACACGGGAACGCTGTGCCCAATAATTCCTGTTTAACTCCAGTTGCTGCTGTATGTCAGGATTTCCTTTAGTCTCTCTCACCAGTGGGGCTGGGAGGGAAGTGAACCATAATCCCAAGGGCACAGACCTGTAAAGGATTGGGAAGGGGGAGTGGAGATTTTGGGTTAAGTCAATGAATTTAGGAAACCTAACATTCCTTGTTATGCACATGTTGCAATTCATACTGGTGTAAGTGTAAATATTTGGTGTGCTGGCAACAAGTCTTTGGTGAGATTGCAAATTGAACCTCTGCTTGGGAGGAGGGACACCTTTCCTTTCTGACACGTGAGTTTTTTTGGAGGTTGGCTTGGAGGTGACGTGGTGATGAAGACTACAATCTTCAGGCACTGGGCTCGGTGACCCTGGTGGTCCATTCCAGTCCCATGTGTAAACCTGTGGTTGTCTTTAGTGATCCATTCTTTAGCCAGACGCTCCCTTTCTCACCTCACAGACAGAGCAGTTGTTTTGGCAGTTCAGTGTGGTGGGGTCTCTCGAGGGACTCGGTGCTGGAGACTGACCCTGGGCCGTGCCAGTCTCCCAGCCACCCTCACCCACCCACTGTGCAGTATTCGGGCTCTTCCTCCCTGCAGGGTTTTGTGCTATCTGGAGGAAAGTGCCCCAAATTTCTGGTGCTGAACATGACATTGCATCCAACTGCATCTGCTGTATTACCTGCCTGGGAAGAGTTTGGGCTGCCCTGGGCCTTGTTCCTCTCTTTACAAACAGATTGTGTTTCACAGACTTTGGTTTGTGGGCTGAGCCCTCACTCACGGCTGGCAAACAGAGTTGCCGAGTTTTGTCTTTCTTTTTATAGGAGGGGATGATTTGTTTTTTCAAATTGAAGATGCTTTATCCTTTTTTTGTGTTTACAAAGAAAAAAAAAAAACAGCGCTAATCTTAGCTGTTCAGCTGACTTTAAACTTGCTTTGGGATTGTTCTTTTTAGAAGAAATTATGCAACTTTTTTGGGGTACACACCTGTCCCCCCTCCCAGGGAGAAGATGCAGCACCTTCCAGGCTGTACCTGTAGTGAAGTCTGTACCTTCAGGAGGCTGCTGAGACACAGAGCAGATGCCAAAAAGCCCCGAACATGTCCCGTTCTGTGTGCAGCTGAGGTGGAGCCAATGCTTTAATGCTCCTTCCACCCACCTCAGAAGTTTCCAGCAGCAGCAGCATTTCCCTGGCTCTGCTCAGATCCCTGTTTTGGAGCCAGCGCAGCGCTCACAACGCTGTCGTGTTACAAAGGTCTCCCTTTTAGATCTCGCGTTGGTATTACCTTAAATTTTTTTCCCCAAAAGAAAAGTACCTGTGCTGTTCTCGCTAAGTCAACCCAGCTCAGACATTTTTCTTACCCACAGAAGAATAACCTGGGATTCCCTGACAGGGCAGAGACAGTCGAGTTCAGTTTGCAATGTGGACATTTTTGCTAATTGTGATGTATGGCAGTGGGGCTGATTTGTAATACAAATGTTATTTAATCTGTCTGTATTTTGATACTTGAATTTCCTTTTATTTCCTGTATATACAATTGTTAATCTGTTCAAATTTGTCTGAATTTTAAACATCTTGTGGTACCAAACATAACCAATCTGTGCAACATAGACTGACCTCACTACAACAAGGCGAGATTGTAAATATTCCTGGGCTTCCAGCAGTCGTTTTGTTGTTTTCATAACTGTACAACTTAGAACAGACAGAATTAATAAACGACCTTAGACACATGTGTGTGCTGTTGTGTGTGGCCCCAGTGTTGTGCCCAAGTCCTCCTGGGGGTCTGTGTCAAAGCAGGGCAGTTCTCATCCTGCAGGCACTGACTGGGGGGGTTTGGGAGCTTTGGTTGAAGCTGCTCTTTCTACAGTCAGTCATAATGACCCCAACATTGAATATTATTACTTTGAGAGTAATTTATGCATAAAATCACATCCAAATGTTGTGTTAAAGACAGCCCAAGGGTCTGCAGCCATTGTGGGTGTGTTCTACACGTGATGGAGGGTTAGAAAAGCTCATTTTTACCCCCACTAATGTACATCTGCAAGGACTGTGTCCCTAGGGGCTGTCATGTCCTGGGGATAGCCACTGAAATCCCTTTTTGCAGTGAGTGGTTCCTGTGATACCAATACCCATTTGGGCAGCCATAGTTCAGAACGTTTACCCAGCAAAGACCTGGGGTTTGCCAGGAACTAGGACATTTCAGTATGTAAAAATTAGAGCAAGAAATCCAGACATTTAAATACAGGTTAAAGTTCAGATTTTTGTGTCAAGTAAAACCTAACTGATGTGAAATGCTAAATACACCAGGGATTGCTAAATTTATACCGTATGTTCTATTTCTAATAACACGGCAAGTCAGGTTTTCAGGCTGACATGAAATACACTGAGCTGGTTTAATGGTTTGAAACATCAGGAGGTTTTCTCCCTCACAGCACAGCCCTGGCTGGGACTGACACCTCAGCAGAGGTTACAGGCCCCAGGCAAAATGAACACTGTGAGTTAAAAAGGCCTGATCTGCACTGCAGTTCAATGAGCTCCACAGCCCCTTGCCTTCCCAACCAAACAGTGACAGGTTTTTGAGGAAGAAAGATGGCTACTTTTTCTAGTTGAGAGGTTTATTCAGATCCTGATGTGCCAAGGGTCACCTCCTGCTGGCCTCGGTGGAGGTGTCAAAGGGATTTTTACAAGCTGAGGCAAGATCTGAGAAACTGGAGAATGGATTCCACCCCTGCCTGGTACGTGGGGAATGTGATCAGAAATAATCCAGCTTGCAGCTGCAAGAAGTACCTTCCTGAGAATTCCCAAACTCTTGCCTATTAGAGTTTGCACTTCCAAACCCGCACCCAACTTGCAGCAGCTCCTCCTGAATAGAACCAAGGTCCTTTGGGAAATATTTTTGAGAATATTGTCCATTGAGGAAAATTAAAAGACTGAGGAGAGAATGAAGCCACTGCCCTGTAGGGAGGAAAAGTACGAAAAGAAAAAATAATTGGTCAGCCAACAGAAATCTGTGAGAGAAGCTTCTTCAGGCAGCCAGGAGCAAATATGGGACAGTCCTATTACAGGAGGATGCTGTAGGAACCAGGAACTGGTTCTGGAGGGATGCAGATAAACCAGCATCCACCACAGTAACCCAGGTGACCCTGTGTGGCACCTGAGAGCGCTCCAGGATCAGGTGTACTCACCTTGCTTTCTCTTTGTCAAACATCTCATTTCTTTCACACAGGAAAAAGTCGCATCAGTGACTTGTGGTGTGGAGGGGGCACAGTCCGGCCAGGTCCTTCTCTAGAAGGTTCAGAGCCACTACAGCTGTTTATTTGTGTGTCTTTATGAAAACAGGTGTGAAGGTTTTCAAGCCCTTCTCCTACCTCAGAGAATAATTCCCTTTGCCAGGCTCCCAGCAGAGCAGATCCATGGATCCTTGGTTTACCAGGAGCTGAGACCTGGCTCTGCTGTGCTGCTCTGACTGGGGTGGGGGCTGCTGCCAAGGGGCTGCTGCTGCTGCTGCTGCTGCTGCTGCTGCTGCTGCTGCTGCTGCTGCTGCTGCTCAGCCTCTCTGGGGTGATCCAGGGAAACAAACAGACACACAAGACGTTTGCAGGACCAGCCTGGTCATGCTCAGCCAGCAAGAAGCAGGTTTGGGGCACTGCAGGCTGAGATCTGTGTGTGTGGGAGGATCAGCAGGGTGATGTTCCCTGGGACAGCAGGGAAGGGCAGGGAACTTCTTACACTGACACACAGCACTCATGTCCCAGCACAGAGTTAGGCTCCAGGGACTGGTGTCCACAGAATGTTATACTGGATAGAGGATTTCAGCCTCCAAGTATGACCTTTAATGAAGTCAGAGGAAGGAGACGGGCAGCTATACGGAAATCTCTGCAGGCTAGGAAAAAAGATGTCTACATCAAATGCAGTTTTTTCTTTTTAAACAGGCCTCCTAACTGCATTCCCTCGTTTCTCACAGGATCTCAGAATCCTTCAAACTTGTGAGAACTCCCAGTTCCTCCTGGGAAGGCTCTCAGCTCTGTTTTCTGCATGCAGGAGCAGAGGCTCACTGCGTGAGATGCGCCAGTGACAGGCCTTGAGGGAGGGACCCATGTGGTGTCTGGCTCTTAGAGGCATTTCTCTCATCTGTTACTGAACAGGTGATGAAAGCATCAGTTTGGGGTCCATTTAGTGCTCAGTGGCTCCTGTATAAGGAGCAGTTTTCTCCCTTTCTCCCTGACTTCCTAGGCAGCTTATCCAAGAGCTCCTGGAATTTCCTCCATTCATACTGGACTCTGAGTGAGTGCAGAGACTCTGGATGGTGACGTTCAGCAAGTCCAAAACCCCCAAAATCTCCTCAGGATGAGACAGTGAATTGAAGGTTCTACCCAGCAATAAATGCTGTGACGTGGGGCTGTTTTGGAATGCTGAGAAAGTTCATCAAATGCAGTGCTTACCCTTGTCTTAGCTGAGGGGTAAAAAGAGCACAGCACTTTTCAGAGAAAAGGTGTTCCCCCACGCTCTCATGAAGACCAACAGAATGTTTTTGTAGTTATTGCTTGTTTCTGCAGTGAGTGTGTCAGTCACTTAAACAGCTCGTCAGCTGAGACACCAACACCTCAGAGGAGAGCCCCTCTGCAGAGTCTGCTTTGTTCATGTCACAATCACAGCTTACACAGCTGGAGCCTCTAAATCTTTCCATATTAGTGACTCACACCTGACACTCGTCAGATTTAAGAACTTCTTAGGAAATCATGAATCAATGAATAAATAAAAGGCTCCAACTTTTTTTGCTTATTCCAGGAGCTACCCTATTTTCTTGGTACTTCTGCAGTCAGACCTAAACCCACCTCCATCCCCATTCTCACACATTTTTTGCTACAAGACAGACAAAAAAAAAGCCAAGCCTGAATGTATATATTTACATTTACATTTATATTCACGCAGACCTGTGTGGGACAAGCCGACCCCTGGCAGTCCAAAGTCTCTCTAAGGACAATTTCATGCACAATGGTCAGTGTGGAAATGTCACCAGTCACTGCCCGTAGCTGGTTCCCGGACAGAACTGGTGCAGGGCTGGCTGCAGAAAAGCAGGATAAAAGTAAGGGAAGGAACGCAAACCACAGCCTCGAGAGGAAAGCGGGGTTAAAAGCATTTACTGAGCAGCTTTTGAGCGAAAACGTGCAGGTTTGTGTACAAACCACGTCGGCGGCTGAGGGTGTGAGGAGACCCGCTTGCCTCTGGTCTCCGCCATCCCCGGCGCGGGGCTGACCCCTAGTGCCGGCCGGGAGCGGCGGCCCCGCCGCCTCATTGAATTAACAGCGGGGGCACTGAGTGAATTAACACCGGACACTGCCCTCGGCCGCTGACCCTGCCCGGGGTCCCGCGGCCACCCTTAAAGCCGCCTTCGGGCCCAGCGGGCAGGGACTCCCGCAACCGCGGGGCGCGGCGCCCCCCTGCCCCGCGAATGGGCTGCGCCAGGCGCCGTGCCGAGGCGGCGCGGCGGGGCGCTCCCATTACGGGCGGGGAGGGAGGGGAGCGAGGGGGGCGACGGCCCCGGTGTGAGGCGGGCCCCGGTGTGAGGCGGGCCCCGGTGTGAGGCGGGCCCCGGTGTGAGGCGGGCCCCGGTGTGAGGCGGGCCCCGGCGCCGCGCTGAGGGACGGGGCGGCCGCGGCGGCGAGACCCGGGTGCAGCCCGGGGTCTGCCATCGCATCCCGGCTCTGCCGTCGCATCCCGGCCATCCCGGGGTCTGTCATCGCATCCCGGCTCTGCCATCCCGTCCCGGCCATCCCGGCCCTGCCATGCCGGGAGCTGCCGCGGGGCCCGGCTGCGGGGAGCGGCGGCCCGGAGCTGTCGGGGAGCGGCAGCAGGAGCTGCAGGGAGCGCTGCTGGCCGTGCAGCCGCCGCAGCATCCTTCCTCCTCCCTCATTCCTCTGAGTTTGTCCATTTTCCTTTCCGGCAGGCCCAGAAGGAAGGGCCTGACTGCGGTCACCTGCTGTAACCTCTCCGGCACTTCTCTGGGATTGGGGTTAACCTAACGAAGGGCAACCCCACAAACCCACAAGGAGGCTCCTTGTGTGGCAGTAAACAATTTGCCTTTTTTCTCCCTCCCAGCATTGTTTTCCCCTTCTTAATTTATTTCCTCAGCATCCATGACAGCTGCTGGCCGGCACCTGCAGCACTGAGGGATTACAGAGCCCCCGGGGCCGTAGGGCAAGGACAGGGGATGGGGATGGGGATGAGGCGGCTGCTCAGAAGCGTGGGGACAGCTTGTGAGTGGGAAAGCAACTGGGCATGAGAAACAAAACCAGTAAAACCCATCATGAGACCTGCCTGGCCCAAAATCCTGCCCAAGAATTTCCCTCAGCGCTCCTTGTGCAGCTTTGTGCAGTGCCAGACGCAGCTCCTGCCCTTTTCTGATCCTTAGCTTCGTGTGAGGAAGCTGAAGATGGGGAAATAGCATTTACAGAGAGTAGAAGAGCATAGCTCCTGAGTGGACTGCAGTTTGCTTGTCTCTGTTTCAGAGTAGGGCCCATTCCTTCCAGCCTATAAATCCTGATCCCAGAGGAGGCAATTGTAAGTATTTAAATATATATGCATTTGCCCTGCATTAATTTCCTTTCCCAAGTGACTGCTGACATGAAGGATTGTAATAGCAGAATGTATTTTTAATGCATTTCCTGCAGATTTCTGCAAGGCAATCTAATTCCTGAGTGGGTTTAACTTGCCACAAAGGCAGAGGACCTCAGGAGCCCTGGTAATAGGGCTGGGTGGGTTCTTTTAATCTACTGTTTTAATGAGCTCCATCCATCTCTCTGATTAGATTAATCTCATTTATTTTAGCCAAGCCATCTAGCTGAAATCCCAACAGAGGAAGTTGGGATTTTGAGTCTTTCAGGGTGAGCGCTTGGAGTGTTAGACAGCAAACTCCACAGGGAGATTTCCAATTTGCCCTTTAATCACCTCAGAAATTTGTAACCCTGGTGATCACATTGGAAAAGGACCATTTGGGCTCTGAATCTGCCTCATCGATGAGGGGCTGTGCAGACCCCATGCAGGTCTCCTCTGCCTTGCTTGAAGCAAGTTCCCTAAAAAATTAAACCCAGCCTGATATGGAGGGCTCAGCTTTCCAAGAAGGCTCCCATTTTCCTGGCTGGGAGAGCTCCATGGCTGCACCTTCCTCACCTGTGGAATGGCCATGCTTTTGCAGCCCCACCATCATGACCCTGCTGGGCGCGGCGACGGGGAGAGCCTGCCAGTGCAAACAGAAATACCTTCCCCGTGGAAGGGGAAATGGATTTTTTGTTTAAAAGATGGCAATGTTTTTCCAAGCCTGATGATTATGAAAGTCCCCATTTAAAGGAGTGGAACCAGCAGAGAAACTGGTCACTGTTTGCACGCCCACGCGCCGACAGAGGAGGTGAAAGCAAACTTCCTGGTGTATCCCGATCCAAATCACCTGGGAGTGAGGCACAGTGCCCTGAGCTGTGAGCTGCTGCGCTGAGCAGCCGCAGAAGGCTCGCTGTGAAAAAGCAAACCCCGTCCCAACAGTTGAGGCAGAGCCTCGGTGGTGTCACAGCCCTCACTTCCAAAACGGGAGGGAATTTGGAGCCCAGCAGCTGCATCTGTGGCTGTTGGAAATTGGCCTTACAGGAGGAGGGCAATGGGGGTGGAGGGCAGAAAGCGTTAGCAGGTGTTTTGAGAGGGTGTGGAGGGGAGAGCAGGGGAAGACTGGAGTTTTCCTCTGCCCAGTCCACCAGGAAAGCTATTTTTGCAGGAGCTCCTGGGCGCCAGACAAGGTTTGGATTGTTCCCGTGCTGGATGCTGGTGCAAATACGTGGGCAGACAGCTGGATCCTGAAGAGCTCCCAGTGTTCCAGCAAGCGTGTGAAGGGGTATTTTACACCTTGTCCAGGTGAGAGGATATCTTGGCGTCGGGTTTGCCTTAGTCCCTGATTTTGGTTGGGAGTCCTCTGGAGAAGCAAGTGCCTGCTGCAGTGCTGCTCTGGCGTGGGCATGCAAGGTGTCTTTGTGCCCATAACACACCTCATGCTTCACCAGCAGCTGTGGTATCTGTCAATTCCCCGCTCCTCACGTGGTGCATGACCTTTCGTGTGAGACATCCCATGTGCATGAGCTGGCTGCTCCACCTCAGCCACAGTGGATGTGTCTGAGCTATGGGGAGCAGCCACTTGGAGCAAACCACCCCTTGTCCTGTCCAGCCTCCTGTGGGCAGTGCCCAGTCTTGGGGTGTTCCAGACCAATCTGTCATCTGTGTGTTTAGGGGATGGGTTGATGCTGGGTAAACTGAGGCTTGGAGGGCTTTGGTTCATGGTCATATGGGCAACCTGGCCACAGCTCAAGCATTGTGACTGGGAGTTGTGCATGGAGCTGGGGAGATGCTTATTGTGCCATCTCACCCCATTGGACACCTCGACACCCAAAATTGGGTTTGGGCTCTCTGTGTAAAGCACTGGATTGCTGCAGGTGCCACTGGCTCTGGATAATCTTTGTATTTGCTGACTTGACTTAATTGTGGCTCGGTGGAGAGCTCGGCTCTGGGGAAGCTGAAGGTACAGGGAGGCCCAAACCACACACAGCGCTCAGGGAGAGATTGTGATCCAAAAAGAAAAAAAAAAAAAAAGTTCAAAGGTGTTTTTGGCTTAATGCGGTTTTATCTAGATTGCTTTATGTTCGTTAATCTGGATTAACACAAATTCTCTTGGAATGGCTGGCTGGGGAAGGGTTTGCTCAGCTATTCTGACAAGGACAGACTTTTCCAAAAGTGAAAAGCTTGAGCAGGGAAAAAAAAGCCAGGTCCTGTCTGGTATGAGTACATGGAAACCTTGTGAGCAGAACAAGGCTGTTTCATCCCTGCTGCCCACATCCAAGTGTCCCTGGCACCTGCAGACACTAATGACTGATCAACTTCCCCCACTACCATGGAGGATTAATCCCCTCTGTTGTTCATGGGGTGATGTGAACCCCTTTTCCGGCTGGCATGCCAGAGCAGATGGCACAATTAGTTAGTGAACTTCAAGGTAAATTGGAGGTCAAGCCCAGATTTGAAGGTGGTGGTGGGTGTGAGCGTGACCCAGGGAGCCATGTGATGTGGGCTACATCCTGGAGAGGCAGGTGATCTCCCTGTCCTCTCCTTTCCCCAGGGCTGGGATTAGGAGAGATTTTACAGCTGAGTGACCAGCCTCATGGTGAGGTTTGGTTCACAATGGCTCAGCCCCCAAGTCCCTTATCAAGGAAACTTCTAGGTCTTTTATGGCCAAGCTACGCATCAGCAGGACAGTTTGTGGCTGTGGGGGACCTGTCCCTGGGAGGCACCACCCCTTTGCATCCATAGGGACTTCCCACCTTGAGAACAGGCAGAGAAACACCCAGTGCAAAACCTGGAGCTTGTGGAGATGGATGGCAAAGCCCAGTGCTTTGGAGAGGGTTATCTAATGCTTGAACCTTCACCTGCAATCTGGGTGCACTTTCTTGCTCTTCAAAAGTCTTCTCATGCAGCCTTGGGTGGGTCCTATACCAGATGCCACCTCTTTCCACCAGCTGCCTGTGATCAGGGTTGCTTGGGTGCCACAGGGCTGGAGACCTCTTGGGGACCAATGGATCAGCTCCACGAAGGGCCCAGCTCCAGCTCTCAGCAGCCAGGAGCAGCAGCAGGCAAGCAAATCATTCCTGCAGAGCTGGGATGGGAGTTGTAAGCAGGACCTGGGGCCTGCCCCAAACCCAGGGGACTCCCTCCTCCCCCTGCCCAAACACCAGATTAACAATTTATTTGACATGTTGCGGCTGGTTAGTTCTTCACCCGCTCCCCTGATCAGAGGGAATAAGTGTTGCAGTGTGCAATAATGTTCATTTCAGGTGAGGGTAAATATAGAAAGGAAAACCTGCTGAGAGCAAGCCATTTATTCCTGCATTTGGAAGCCTCTGCTCATAAACAGTCAGTCATGCCCATTTGGAAAATCCCACTGTGGTTTTCTTGGCCATCCTAGAAGAACATTTACTTTCCTGTAGGTTAAGAAGTCCGTTTTAAATAAAAAAAAATAATGTCATCTCACTTCCAGCTGCCCTCGGGCGTTTAGGGCTTGTTGACACACTAAGGCCGCTCTGTTCTCATGCAAAAGTGGTCTGATGCAGGAATTAGGAAGGAGATCCTGCAGGGCTTCCCCAGCTCGTTGGGCTGTCAGCTCCTTGTTCTTTGGATTCTCCTTGTTCCCCTTGGGATTTTATCAGGTGTTTTAGTCATGTGTAGGGTTAAAACCCCCCAGCTCTTGGGGGTGTGGGTGGGTGTGGATTCAGAGAGGTGCTGGGGGTGCCCTGAGAGCCCCAGGGAGCCTGGGGCAGAGGGATGAGCTCATGCTGGACCAGAAAACCTCTGAGGGTTTTTGGGAGTGCCAAAGGCAACAAGACAGTGTGGGCTGCAGGAGCATCCCTCAAACAAGCCAGCAGCCATGGGCAGCCCATGGTGACCTGGTGCAGCACAGGAAGGACACCCCAAAGCAGTGCTGTAGGAGGAGGCTGAGGAAGGTGGGGAGCCCCTGGCACAGCCAAGCTCTGCCTCTCTCCTCTATGCCAGAAGTGGCACCAAGGAGCCGTGCGGGAGAGCGAAGCGGCCGGTTTGGGTTGGACGCCTGCCCCCGTCGGCTCCACGGCTGGCACCAGCCAGCTCCCTCCTCTGGAGTGTTCTGCAGTCAATAAGGGTCTCTCCGTGGTTTCTGACAGGCTCTGGATTTGGCTCAGGTTTTGCCTTGGTTTCCAAAGGCAAGAGGCAGTTAAGTCTCTTGGAAGAATGAATTAATTAGCAAATGCCTTTGGTCAGGTCAGTGCCCTGAGCGGTGTGCCCGTGCCTCTGCACCAGGTACACGCTCAGAGAGGCTGCTCTAACCCTCCCGTATTTCCAGAGCTGTACATGCATCATCTAACAAAAAAAGAAAGGGGAAAAAGCCTCCCCCGGAATGCAGTATTGACTTTAATGGTGGCATTTGTGTAAGCAACAAAATATTGACGCAGTTGGCTGGGGTCTGGCCGGGGCTTCTGGAAATAAACTGCTGCCTTGTTAAATTGTAGATGGAAATGCAAGTGGGAAAATGACTGACATCTTACACAAGGCGGGCAAATAAAACCGCTGCTTTACTACGGCGTGAAAAAACTCAGGAATTAATAGGTCTCCTTCTGCTCCAGGGTGTTGGATTTATCCCCAAGTAAGATCCATAAACTATTTTAAGGAGAGAAGTGCTACTTTTAAACATGTGTGTCTGGGTCCTGGAGTTCCCGTGGTGTCACAGTTAACCCCTGCCTTGTCACGGCTGTGGGCAGCAGAGGAACCCCCCACAGCCCCATTCCTGGAGGCACCATTCTTGCCCATGCACAAACACATCAACACCTGATAAATGATGAGGTTACTTTCAAAGGATGTTTTCCTACGACGTGTTCCCACAACTTTTGTCAGAAATGTGTTTCAGGCCTTGACCTCAACTCAGAGCTTGATTTTACCAGTGTGGGACATAAAATGTATTTTAAAAACCCACCTGCTCCAAAGCTGTGTCTGACTCAAAGCAGATGCACCGAGCATTGCTGAGTCCATCTGGGGTGTGACCCAGCACACCCCAAAAGACTCCTTTTGACTTCAGTAGCTGAAGACCTTTTATCATCTTCTATGGGAAATGTGATTAACAGAGCTGTAGAGAGTGATACATCACTTTCCTTTCTACCCAAAGCCCCTTCCTTCTCCACCCACATCCTGATGATCTCCCAGCTGACGTACATGTGCTCGTGGAAAAGTAGGATGAGATAAAAGCTGTCTCCCAGCGGCACAGGGTCCGACTCACCGGCAGCAGTGACACCAGTGTAATTATACATGCTCCAGTCCGATCTCCCAGTAATTATTCTGGAATAAAAGCCTGCCTATTTCTGTAAGACCTTATGTCACTTGGAAAGCTGTTATAAATTCAGCTGGAAAAAGGGACCCTTATTCTGGGATAAGTGTGGTTAGTGGTTAACTGGGAACAGGGCTATTCCTGGCGTTGCCATCGACCTTCCCGGTGACGCTGGGGTAAGTCACTTCATCTCAGCGTGTGTCACCTTCTCCTGCTGCAAACTGGGAATTACAAACAAGGGCTTTCGCAGGCAGCGTTTTGGGAAGCCCCATGACTCTGGAAAAAAGGTGTCACAGAGTGCCAGGCAGTCATTTAGTGGGACCTGGTGCTTTTTTACCCACCTTGGAGGCATCTGGATCCAACTGTAGGCTGGGGAAATGAGGGACGAGTGTTGGGGACCGGCTGAGCCGCGTGAGCCTGGGCTGCTGGCGTGCTACTGGGAATACTGTGTTTTCCTCTCGGTTTTTAAAAATAGTCTATTCTGTTCCAAGTTGTAGACCACAGCCCTCGCTGGGGCATTGAAATGTCTGGGCTGCTGTTTTCTCGAGCCAGTACCGTCCAGTGTTCAGGGTCGGGATGCGGTGCCAGCATCCATCCCAACGGCTAGGTCCAGCAAAGAGGGGGGGTCCTGCCCTGGACTGGCAGCATTGACCCTCTGGTTCTCTTGGATTGGAGGGAAAGGGAAATTTGGTTCATTCTTCTGCCTGCAGTATCCCCAGCTGGTTCAATAGCTGCTTCTGCAAGCTCTAAGGGCCTCGGGGACTTTTGCTTCTCTGCAGCTTCTTGTGCAGCCTCAGAAACTGCTTTTGGCTCAGCATCACACAAGCACACACAGCTGAAGATGCAGCTCATTCCTAGCACATGGCATTAAATCCATGCTAGAGATGGGGAGAATCGTCTCAGAGGCTTTTATCATTTGCACAGACAGTGCAGGCTGGCTCACAGCCAGAATTCATCTGCTTGCCAAGGCGGGTGCTGCCCACGGAGCAGCAGGACCAAGGTGCTGATGCCAAGAGGTGAAGGCAGAGCCTGCCCTGGCGCGTTCCCACGGCCTCCGTCCCTGCTCAAGCACCGGAGTGGGGCTCTACTGCTGCTCAGAATTGGGCTGGAGCCAAGGAGGCAGAGGGGAAAAAGCCTTTTACAGTCCATTAGTGCTCCCCAGAGCCGTTCAGCCCCTCTCGTCGTAAAAGTGGTGGAAGCCACAGAAACATTACGGCTGGTCTGCAGAAGATGCTGTTCTGCAGAAGATGCCAGCCCACCTCCCGGCTCCGTGTCCCTTCCCAGGGGCTTTGCCAAAGCCGCTGGCCCTCACAGCAGCTCTGGCTGCTGGAATTCCCTCTGGGAACAAGCTGGTTCCCTGTCCATCCCGAGCTCCCCCCAGGCAAAATGTACATGGGAGAGTTCCAAGTGCAAATGTGTGTGTGCTAATGGGAACTGAATTGCCTCTTGCCCCGCAGCCTTGCAGCTTGAGGAAAACAAGGCAGGGGCTAGGAATGACCTCATATCGCCTCCCAGGGAATGTTTTGCCAGATGAAGGGGGGAGAGGCCGCATCAAGACAGCACAATGTATGTATCTCTCTCCCTGTGTAAACATCTCTGTAGCTGCAGAAACCTCTTAAAACCCCGAATGAGAGGAGAACAGCTGCTTTGATCTGTGGATGTGGTTGTTGTTTTCTGAGTGCAGATCCGTTCTTTTTTTAATTTTGCTTCAAATTAAAAAAATGCCTGTTGTGATCTTTTGCTTTTATTTCTTGGCGAGGGACCGGAGAGTGGTGCAGTAAATTTTCATGACTCCCCATGTAACCGTTTCAGCATGGCTGACAATTCCTCACCGGCTCTTCAGCGCCACAGCACAATGGGCTGAATCTTCTGGCCCTACATGAAGCCAAAGCAAATGGATTTTGCCCAGAAGTGCACAACGGGGAGTGGAGGCAGCAGGGAGGAGAGTCCTGCCACCTCCTTCCCTGCCACACACACACACACACACACAAGGCTTGGGCTGGCAGGGTTGTCCCAATGCCTGTGAAGGGTTTTGGAGACAGCTCCCGGGCACAAATCCATGCCAGCCCTATGCAGCAGCAACAGGAGCTGGTGAGGAGCCACTGGGCTGAAGCGCTGGGCTGTCCTGCAGGTGATTTCACTGTGATTCCTGGCACTCCCTCCAGACTCCCTGTGTGATGTCAGGAATCCCCATCTGCCCGCCTTTCCCCTTAGGGGACAGCCCTGTGCTTGGAGAGGCACCAAGGCATGCACAGCCCTGGCACCACCACTGGCCCTTTGGCCACTCGACCAGGCAGCGTGCTTTGGGAAGAAAGCAGGATTACATCGCTTTTTTGGGAATTCCTGGACATCCGCAGTTCACTCCAACCCCACTGCTTCACTGTGGTGCTTTGTAACCCTGTTGGAGGAGTGAGACATGGGGGGCAGCCCCTTGGCTCTGGTGGCATGACCCACCCCCCAGCGATGCCAGGTACTGGTTTAACTGGGAGCACTTGCCCAGAGACCTGTCCCCGCTGAGGCGGTCTGGGCGCGAGCGAGGAGTTTGTCCATTCCCCCCGTGCTGTCACGTGGCTGCTCGGTGTTTTGGCGTTTTAATTACACACGGTCCTGTGTATTTAAGGCTGGTTTATGGGTGTTTATACTAATGCATAAACCTGCAATTTAGAAGCTCAGTTATAAATCAGCATTGCTGAAGGTCTTGTCCCTCGTGCCGTGAGATCGGTCTCCAGATTTAGAAGATAGGTTAGAGGGGAAAAAAGGAGGATTGTTGAGTTTTCCTCTGGTTATGATGATAAAAGATCACAGGATGGGGTGCAAGGTATGGTGGCTGGGCATAGAGATCTGCCAGCGTAACCCAGAGCAGAGTTTCCATTCTGACTCTGTTCTTATGAGTCTCTGCCGTAAGAGACTTGTGTTTCTGCATCAAATTCCAGCCCAGAAAGAAAAGCAGCCCCACAGCTGCTGATCTGATACTCACAGGAGGGTGGTGGCACCCCACTGGTGATGTCTTCAGATCAGGATGTGGGCTGCAATGACCAGAGTCCCATCCTGCTCAACACCGCAGGGAAGGAGCTTCTGTGCCCAGGAGCTCCTGGCACAGACTGGAGCTGGCTTCCTCCAGTGGCAATGCCCAGTGGGATGGCACATTCCCACTGGTAGGTCATGGTCCTCTCCCAACACATCCTAAGGACACCTCCATGTTCAAATTTTAATGTACAACATTTTTTTACAGCTTTAAGAATCATTCACACACCTTTGCCCCTCACCAACTGCCGTGGAGCCTGGCTGTGTCAGAGATGGGTTTGGGTTACTGGTGTGCTCCTGCAAACCCCCTCGCAAAGGAAAGGTCCCTGTCCCATGAGGGCAGCCCAGGGAGGGGGTGTTTTTGTAGGGAAAGACCCAGGGAGTCCTCAGCATCCTCCTGTCCAGCTGCAGTCCCTCCTCTCTGCCGTGGGTGCTTTGGCTTAGCTGGACATTTCCCACTGCCTCCAGCCACATTTGTCGTATCTTTAGGGCTTTTTAGGACAAAAGGGGGTTCAGGAGGGTGTAGGGGCAGCACAGTGGGCTGGGAGGGAGCCCATGGGCAGGATGACCCTGTGGGCAGGATGACCAGTGGGGCTGTCAGACCCCCTGCCCCTGCACAGGTGCAATCACTACACACCTTCCTCCCGATCCCACTCCTGGCTCCAGCCTTATCTCCCACTGCAGTTTCCTGGCTGGCAATGCCTCTCCTGGCTCCAGGAGCAGGAACACCCCGGAAGAGAGATGGTGCCAGTAGCTCCCAGCACAAGGATGTCACGGTGTGGAGCAAGGGTCCCCCTGCCTCCCTGAGGTGCCCCCAGCTCCAGGGGGCCGGGCTATGAGAAGGTCCCACAAGCAAACAAAAACCCCCTGGATATTTCAGGAAGGTCTTTTTCTTCCCCCTCCACCCTTATTTCCAGTCCTCCTCCCACCTCTCAGGGCAGCCAGCAGAGCTGCTCTCTGGCCCTATTTCCCCCTGCCCAGCACCCCGAGACGTTCCCACAGTCACCAAGCCCAGCCAGGTCGTGCTCTAAACCGTCGAGTTTTTTAATTAGATATATTTTTCTCCTTGTCCTTTTCTTTTCCACCCCTTGCCTTTTCCCATGCCATAGGCCTCCCCCTGGCCCCCCTCCCCTTGCCACCACCCCAAGCCCTCGGCTGGCCGAGGGGCTGCGAGGTGCGGGGTGGGTCTGGGGGTTGCGGGGGGCTTTGCATTGATGCATTGATCGCCCATGGTCTCCGCCTGACCTCCCTGCTCCCAGGGAAGCAGTCTCCATGGCTACTGGCCCTTCTCCTTCAGCGCAGACTGTAAATTCCTGCAGGCAAAGCCCAGCCTTGGGGGTGCGAGGGGGGAGCCGTGAAGGAGTAACCAAAGCCAAATAGAAAGAAAGAAAGAAAGGCTGGGAGAGAGAAAAAGGGCGTTGCTTGGATGGGGCTCTCCTTTCCACTCCCCTTTCCCAGGTCCCCAGCACCAGGGCAAGGCGCCTGCTTCCCCCCTCCAGCACTGCTGCTCCTGCTCCTGCTGCTCCTGCTCTTGCAAAACTGGAATTGGCTGGGATTATTTAAGGGAAAAAAAAAAAAAAAAGGAGGAGTAGGGATCAGAGCAGCCGCCAGAGAGAGGGCGATAGAGTCCACTTTCCTCCAACTGCCCTGGGTCTCCCTCCCTCGCTCTCTCCTCTTCAGCAACACCAAGAGCCCCAAACTGAACCCAGAGCAGCTTTTTCCATCAGTTCAGTTCCCTTCCCTCCCTCTGTCTCACACACGGCAAGGAGAGAGCCCCTTCCTCCCCTTGATTTTCCTTCGCATGCTCAGCCCCTTGTTTCCTTTAAAGCACTAGAAATCCCCCTTCTTGCCCCCGCTCCTCCCTTGCAGACTGGGATTGCAATGGGAGCTTTGCAGATTGCTGGATTTTCCATCCTTCTCTTTCTCCTCCACTCTGGAAACACGCTGGCAAATAAAGCCAGTCAAGGTAAGAGAAAATCTTCCCTGCTCGAAGGTTTGCTGTTTGATGTGTGAGTTGGGCAGCCGGATCTCCTCGTTAGAGCTGGGGTTTAAGTGCAGCCTGGAGAAGGCAGTAGCGGTAACAACAAACAGTGGTGGGGATTTTAAATGTCGCTTGCAGATATTCTCTCCTACTGCCTTGGAACTGGGGTTGGGTTTGTAAACTCTTTAATGACTTGCGTTTCTTAGACTTTAGGGGTTTTGGTTTGGGCTCTTTATCTCAAGCCAGGGGGTGCAGGGGCAGAAAATTAGGGTGGGCAAACAAGTCTGCATCCATCACAGGCAAAATGTGGCTGCTTGGAGGGGTTTGGGGGGCTCTGCTGGTTTTGTGTCTGTGACATGGGGCTACCACAGCAGCAGTGTGGGCGAGGAGGCTGCTCCGGGCTGGGTTGGAGGGCAGGGATGGCGGAGCGGGCGTTGATAACGCCGGGAGGCTGCATCTGTGCTCGGGGACTTCACATCGGCACGGGGGAATCTCAGATGTTGGCTGCAGGGGTGTGGGCAGCAGGAAACTTCGGGTAGCTGAGCACAGCTAAGCCTAAAAATTAAGGGAACTCTTTCCCTGTCTCTTGGAAAGAGAGGTATGTCCCATCCTTATCAACTTCGGGCTTTTCTGTCTCACAACTCCCGTATGGAGCCAGAGCCTCCCCTTCCCAGACGTACACACGGAGCTTTATGTATGGTCTATCTATACCTTCGCTTTTCTACAGCACCACTATATTTAGCTCAGATTTTTTCTATACACACGCGCGGAGTGCGCGCGCCCACACGAGCACACACAGCCCTATACATGATCCTGTTGGCTGTCTCAAAGGGGGTTTTCTCCTTAATTCACCACTATCTGTACAATCTGTCGGGTTTTCTCTTTTCCTTTCCATAGCACGTAAGGTTTCTCCAGCCCGGCTCTGGCTGTGCTGTTGTGGCAGCTGCGTGTTTGTGCGTACGGTGAGATTAAATAGCGTGTGAATGAAATCTCGGAGTGCAGGATATAATGAAAGATCTCTTGTTGGAGGATTCCAGCCACGCGCATGGTCCGAGCCCTGTCACTGACGAAGTTAGAAGGAATTTCAAGGCTATTGTCTTATCTGGCTCAAAGTGTTTCTAAAACAATAGGCGACTTCTCCGGAGGGCAGCCTGGGCAAGCAGGAGAGATTTTCCAGGGCAAAGGTTTGGTGAGAAGGCGTCCAGCTTCACATAAAGCTTTATGATTTAGGCACAGAAAGGAATGCTTAGGTTTTTATCCCCCCTCAAATTATCTTGAGTGTATGCATTGCTTTCATTTCTTATCATAATATTTATTTATTAAGGCCTTTTGGTTTCCAGTTCCATTTAAGCCTGAGCCAGAATTGCATTAAAATAGCAAAGTGAAATTCCATCGTGCAGAGACTTGACAGATCCCTTCAGGGAAGGAGAGGGGTGGAGTGGGGGTGGAGAGAGGTGAGCTCAATCCTGTGCCGGGGTACATCGCCCGCCTGTGCCTGGGACAGCGCTGGCTCCTCCCAGGTGTCCGGCTGCTCACCAGCCGGGGGGGCTCTGCTGGAGATCCCTGAGGCTGCAGTTGAGGGGTTCTGTGGACTGGCCAGGGGGAGGTGTCTGCAGAGAGGCAAAGGTTGATGCCTATGGGGCTGTAAGGACTCTGGGCAGGGGTGGGGCTGGTGCTGGTCCTTTTTGGATGAGGCCGAATTCACGGGCATCATTAGGGCATCACTGATGGCAGGTACAGCATGTGCCTTTCCTCAGAACCTGCTGTCTCCTGGGTTTTCTGACTGTCACTGAGTTCCTTGAACCTGCTGCTCTGTGTGTCTGGGACATGTGTCAGCAGGATATTTCTGAAAAGCATTAGGCATGTGTGCCAGGTGACACCCCAAGGATGGGGTACACATCACCCCGAAACCTTTGTTCTTTTGAGGGACAGCCACCCTTGCCAGGTGACTGTCACAGGCTGGGAAGGGCTCCTCTCCCATCAGATGGTCTTGTCTTGATGGGATAACATTATGTCGTGGGTCGGGCTGGCTCATTTCTTGAACTGAATTACCCCAGAAAGTTTAGTCTGTGGGGAAGGAAGGATTTAGAGAGCTGGCTGCTGGGCCTGGAGGGTGTCTGCCAGTGGACCTGACTGGCTGTGGAGTCAGCTTAGGGCTAGGGAAGCTCCTTACATGTGTTCATATCTGGGATGGACTCCCTGGACTCCCTGCAGTCCCCAGGCCAAGCTGCCCACATGTTGCTGTGCCCACCACTCCTCTGGGTTTTGGATAGATAATGTCACCCCTAGTCCCCATCTCTTGTCTGTGAGTCCATCTCAAAGCCTTCCAACCAAAAAAGTTTGTCCTGAGCCTGCTCTCAGTGGAGCAGTGCCCTTACCTGCTGTCTGCCGGCATCAGTCCCTCCCTGCACACTGGGAGGACAGAGCCTAGGGACTGGCAGCCCTGCACCATCCTCAGACAGTGCCAGCCCCTCTGGCAGCACCCTCATCACTGGGAACACATCCCAGGATTTGCCACTTTTCCCTGCAACTAATTGCACATCCCCTCAGGTGATGCTGTGGTGTGGGGCCAGGCGGGAGAGGCAGCGTCTCCCTGGGAGATCCCAGCACCCCAGTTTGCAGCTCTTGGCATTCCCACGCCCCCAGTTCAGGGTCCCGGCTGGGATGACAGCCTCAGCCCAGCCCACTGGGCACTCGATGATTCATAGTTGACACCAGCCCTCCTGGCTGGTGCTGTGTGGCTGCCCAGGGCCACAGCCACTGTCCCACGTGAGGGGCTGGTGTGGTGGGATGCACCTGCAAAGCCTACACTGCCAGGGATTATTTTTCCGTATTTTTTTAAGGAGCCTAAAATTTTCCAATTGCAGCGTGGAGATGCTGTTTGATTCCCCTCCCGTTGCCGCCAAACCTCCTCCCCCTTGGCCTCTGCCTTCCTACCTCTCCAGCATTCACAGTGTGCGACTGTTGTGCCTGTCCCCTCCACCCCGCTGAAATATGAAATGTAAAACTGTAAACATTTCACATACACAGTTCAAAGGAGATCTTTGACTGAGGGCGTCTAACGTGCCTGTACCGAGATTAAAAAAGGGGAGGGGGTGGGTAAGAAGAAGGGAAGAAGAGTTTTTTTTGTAACTGCCAGCTGGAATATAAATATTCAGACACCTTGAGTCTTCCACTACCGATGTATTGCTCTCTCCAAACTGCTCAGGAGTCAGGGGTTCTTTTCTTTTCTTTTATTTTTATAAGATTTTTTTTTCTTTTGCTGACAGCTATACCAGAGTACTCTGTTTAGGAAAAAAGTATGCATGATTGACCTTAGCCTTCACTTTCAAAATTCTAAGTCCCCTGAGAGGCGTTAGGAGAAGCCTGGGATGGCAAATAGTTTGCTCTGTCTGGCAGCATTGGAGGATGCCCGGCTGTGTTTTGGAGAGGCTGTGTCCCCGCTGGAGATCTTGAGATTGTTGCTCCCAGAGCAAAAAACAAACAAACGCATTTTTTAAGGCAAGGCTAGGTCAGTCCGATAAGCCAAAGGAACAACAACAGCAATGACAATTCCATGGGGGGATGAACACGCTGCTAGCGTGGAGCATCAAACCCTCTGTGGGCAAGTGGTGATGGAATTGGGTTGAAGTGACCAGCGTTGGCACAAGGAGGTGGGACGGAGGTGAAGGGAACATTTTCTACACAGAGAATGGTGGTGGAACTGTGATGCATCAGGATGACCTAGACTGCTGCAGAGGATGGACAGTTCAACCTGGCTCTGCCTTCATGGGAGTGGGAAGTGTGAGGGGCATAAAGAAGCCCTTTTCTGGGTCATTGACAGCTTTGGGGAAGCAAAACCCATGGTGAGGGTTACAGAGCAGGGTCTGGGCATTGGACAGTGGGGTCACCAGGCTGAGAATGGCCCCAGGTCCTCACTGTGACTTGCAGTTCCTCCTCCTTCCGTACTCCATCATTCCACAGGGCCAAGTACTGGGGCTGCATCTCCTGTGTCCCACCTGCTTTTGGGAAAGCTGGGTGGATGTGCAGGGCACTGGGCTGGTTCAGGGCTCTCCATTGCATGATGAGATGCAGACACCCCCTCTGAGCCATCCTGAGCACAGGTACCTGCCCAGGGACCACTGGCACCCCCATCCTGACAGCAAGACATCACCCAGCACCTGAGTCAGGATCTCTGAGTGCAGATGACACTTCTCTAGCCAGTTTACAGAAGGCTACCCTGCAGAGCATCCTCCTCCCCTCTCCTGGCCTGTATCCCCTCCCAGGAGCTGCCACTGCCTGTGGCCATGCCCTGAGCCTCTCCTCCTGTGGTGCAGCACGAGTCGCCCTTGCGAGCTCTCCGGACGAACAAATGATTAATAAACTGCACCACAGTGTCTGAGGTGGTTATTAATACCCTGGTAAAAGGAGCTACTGAAGTTATAAAGCTTTAATTTGGCATTAAGGCCGAGTGGAAACTCCGCATGTCTGCCAACAGCTACACACACATCCCCATACAGACAGGCTGTTAATATATATGCCTATATAAAAACAAAGAATAAAATTAATTTGTAGCAAAAGCTGAAGCGCTTGCAGGAGAGGGGGAAAAGGATGGTGGGTTTGTTTGTTTAGGATTTTTCAGGTCAGTTTTTGTTGTCCTGTCTTACCCCCCTCCTCAAATTTATTGGGACTTTTGGCCTACGGCTAAAACCATCTTTTATTATTTTTTTAAAACAAAATAAGGAAGCAAGGAAAGAGCCTCAATCCAGGCTCTAAAAATATACGAGCTGTTGCTTTATGCCCCAACTCGCTGTCGGGTGTGACGCCGCAGGGCACAGAGGTGGTGCCCGGGTGCCCGTGGGTTCTGCCACCGCCTCCCTCGGTCAAAGCCCCTCGGCTCCCGGTGGGTGCGCGCCGGGCCCGGGGAGGTGGCGGTCCCCCCGCTTTTGGCACGCTCGAAATGGCAGTGGCGTTGAAACCGTCTGCCTCCGCTGCCTTTGAAATGGAGAATAAAGCTGCAGCTGGAGCGGAACGGGGCCCAACAGCCAGCGCTGGAAAATCCCACCCACAACGGAATAAAAAACATGGCCCGAGGCGCGGGGCGAGCACCGCAACCTCCTGCCCTTCGCCGCAGCCCCCGGCCATGGCCGCGCCAGGGATGCTCCTGCCCTCCGAGGAGCCCTGATCAGCCCCAGCGCGGTGGCACAGGGAGATGGGGCTACGCAGAGAGCGGGGCCACCGTGGGCGAGACCTGCGGTCCCCAGCGAGACTCAACATCTTCATCAAAACCAAATTCCCCGCCGGGTGCAGAATTCCCCAGCGCCGGGGATTTGAGGCACGATGCGCCCATCTGCGCCGACCGGGTTGGGCTCATTTCAGGCAGCTTAGGGTGAAAAACAGCGTTTTTTTATTATTTATGGAAGGAAGAGATGGAGGGGCTGTAGGGGTACAGGTCTGCAGGGGGACTGGCAAACCCTCCAGAAAGCCCACCTGGATTTGGGACCTTGGATGGAGTAGGTCCCCTGGAGTAGGGGGACAAGCAGGGCACACCCCAGCAAGGAACTACTGAGAGCAAATAGGGACAGGAACATCAGTAAGGATTTTTTATTTAAAAAAAAAAAAAAAAATCTTCACTTGTCTTGAAGATGAACCCTCTCACATGGTGGCCACAACTCAGAGCACCTGCAGTGAGGCCACAGGCAGCATTTTGGATGGAGAAAATTCTCCTGCAGGAAAAACAGGCTGCCCTGAGAGAAAACCTTCCCTTTCATGGGAAAATGCTGCTTGCGTTGACAAAAATGCTAAACATTGAGTTTTTCAGAGGGTTTTACTTTAATTCACTACATCATTTCTGAAGGATACTGAGGAGCCAAAATTTCAGCATTCTAAAATTGGGATCTTTGCCAATCCCAGGACGGCTCCTGGGGTGCCCAGGAGGGTATTTATTCACTCTTCCCACAAACACACCTTTTTTTTTTTTTTTTCTTTTTTTTTTTTTTTTTTTTTTATAATCCTGTAACCTTTCAGAATTACTCTAGCTTTGGAAAAATTACAGAGTGGAAAACTGATAATGTTTCCTTTTGTACTTTTGCTTCTGTGTAATCTTCCCAAAGTTAGAGAACTTTTGAAGTTACAGAATGGGAAAAAAGAAAAAAGGTAGGAAAAAAAATGATGCTACACGTGTGAGTGGGAAAGGGCCAGAGGTGCATTCGACGTCTCATGCATGTTGTTCATGGTCTTGAGTTTGAGAGCACAGAAGGAAAAATAAATAGGAAATAAAATTCCCCTAAAAGTGAGATTCCTGGCAAAAGGCTGGGAAAGTTTCAACGATGTGATTTATGCCTGGTGGATGCTTCATGTTCTGAGCGTTTTCAGGGGAAGGAGATGGGGTTTGATGGATGGTCTGTACTTTTTGAGTGCTGGTTCCCACCCGTGTGCCAGGGTGGGTGCCCGGGGTGCCAGACCTGACAACTGTCAGCTTGGCACCGTGACTCAAAGCATCACTACGTGATTTATAACTTTGGGGGAACACCTGAAGGGGAGCTCCCAGCCATGCAGGGCCAGGACCAGGATCTGCAGGTTCAGTAGACCTTTGGGTCAGCATCAGCTTTGCTGCTGCTGAGTTCCCATGCACATCACGGCCAGCGCTTGGCATCCCCCCACATCCCCCTGCTCCAGTGCCACAACCTCCCACCACCCCTCTGGGAGCCCAGTGAGGGATGCAGGAGCCTGAGGTGAAGTCACTGGGATGCTGAACAGCCACACTCAGCTCCCCAAAGGGACAAGAGCCCCGTGGAACCCCTGGCACAGGCAGGGGACGATGCTGGGTGCTGGGGTAGCCTCAGTACCGTGGCACTGTGACCAGTGGCCGTGGCTACTGTAGGTGCCAGCCAGGAGCAGGGTCCTGGTCCCCGTGCAATCCCTCCATCATCCCCACCGTGGTGGGTCAGCCTCCAGCTGGTGATTAATGGCCCAAGGGAGGCCGTGGTGGCCGCGGGCCATGGCTAATGTCAAATAACAAATATGAATGCGGGCTGTAAATATTTATACAATGCGCAGGCACGTGCCGCCTCCCTGGTGCAGAGACAAAGCTCTCCTCCTCCCGGCCGGGTGACTCACATGTCCCGGCAAAGAGCCGCCGGGGTGGCCGGGCCAGGGCTCGGGCTGGCGTTCCCGCGGCCGTGGCCCCTGTCCCGCGGGGCTGCAGGGCTGCCTGCCCGCCCGCCGCTTGCAGGGATGTTTTGGGTCTCTGGGGAGCTCCTGGAGCACTTCTGTTCTTGGGGCTGCTGAAAAGCAGATTTTTAAAGGCAGCTGAGAGCTTTGAAGCCTCACACTCCTCCTGAGGGGGTACAGGGAAGCTGGAGGGACTCTCGGGTCCCTCTTGCCCAGTGCGAAGCTTCCTATCCCTGTGAGAGGAGGTGGAGGCAAATCCCTCCAGGAGCAGCGCTGATGCTCCCCACGTGGAGCTGGAGCCTGGGCTGCTCTGGGAGCCCTGCCCATACCTGAGGGGCTGCCGGTGATGCTCAGCCCCTGCCTGCCCCTCAGCAGCCTGATCTCCAGGCATTGGCAGTCACGGAGGGGATGTGCCCGCCTCAGGGCACTACATCTCCCTGGCTGCCAGAGCAGGGAAGGCAGTGAGAGCCAGCTGAGCAGCCTTTTGCTCACAAACCTCCACTCCATGTGCTCCAGGCTTCTCCATTTCCCAAATACCATGAAAACCTCCACTCCCACGGCCTCCTATCACAGCAAACACTTGGGCATTGCTGCTTGAGGCCATTGCCAGCACATGGAGCTCTGGTTGTGGTGTCCTGGGTACCACAGCACTGCATCCCAGAGAAGGGGGTTGAGGGGCAAAGGGGGATGGGAACAATGCAGATTTTGTCCATGTCCCCAAGGAGGCCTTGATGTTTTTCCCAGTTCTCCCTCCTGCCTCTCACTCCTGGCTCCCAGGTTTATTTAGTGTGGTCCCTGCTAATTCCTGCACATTCCTTGACGCCTAAGAATAGAAAGCGATGACGATTATTTGGGTGCCTGGTCGGCTCAGGAAACAGCTAATTGGAGACAGAGACTTTCACCTCTGCCTGGGTTGGCTCCAGCCTGGACTAGGAGTGCTGGAGCAGCATTTCCTATCATCAGACACATGAAAGGGCCAGGGAGCCTCAGGGTGACTCCCCCAAGAGGGGACACAGGTTGTGCTGTTGTGGAGTGGACCCAGTCATTCGCCATGTCCAGAGCCCATCATCAGCTGTGTCAGGGCTGGTTGAGGAGCCAAAGACTGCTGGGATCCATCACCTGGGCTGGCAGCTGCCATGGGGACAGGGGGTAGAGGTCCTAGGCTCTCCCCTCTGCTCCCCTCACCTGTCCTCTTGCAGATGTTGACGAGTGTGTGGAGGGCACCGACAACTGCCACATCGATGCCATCTGCCAGAACACCCCCAAGTCCTACAAGTGCATCTGCAAGTCCGGCTACACCGGGGATGGGAAGCACTGCAAAGGTAGGGACACGCCGCTGGCAGAGCCAGAGCCCTGCTGGCGAGTGACAGCCACACCAGGTCAGAGGCCAGCAGTAGCACTGGCCCATGCAAAAAGGCTTGTTCTACCCAGCCTATTGTAAACCTTTTATTCCCCTTTGCTGCCCCAAACTCCTGGGCTGTTGACAGTGCATGGGGACAGAGAGGACTCTGACGGTCCTTGCTGGTGATGGTGGCAACCATTGTCCTGGCATGGTTGGGGCTGCCATGAAGGGTCACTTGGGGCTTGTTTTAAACGAAGCTGGGCTTATTTTCCTGCAGGACTTCTGACCCTGAGGCTGCAGAACAGCATTAGCAGCTAAAACATAAAAAACTTTAAAATAAGATATGGAAATAGACATATAGATGATGTGAATATCAATATAGATGTAGATATAGATGTAAATGTAGGTATTGATATAGGTATAGGCATATATCTATCTATAGACACAACTGAGTGGGGAATGGAAAGAAAATGGGCTCCTTGGAGCAGCAGCAGGAAAGCAGGACTGGGGCAGGGGAAAAATTCCCAGCTCTGCTCGAAGCAGGTTCAGGGTCAGGATGGGCCAAGTACAAACAGCAGAGGGATTAAAGCGCTCCAGGCACTGCAGGGCTTTGCCATGGAGACAGGCTGCTCTGCCAGCACCCTGGGAAATCCCAAGAGGTTCCCAGCACTCTGCACCAAGCTAAAGCTGTAAGACACTGGCTTAGCTGGGGATCCAGCTCCCAGGCTGGGGAGAATGGGCGTGTTTTCGTAGGCTCTGGAGGGGTGCTGCAGGTGGTAACGGAGCTGACAACCTGCTGGAATAGGCAGAGCAGAAGACCCCACGGCCCATAACCAGCTGGGTGGCAAAGATGCTGGAGATGGGGAGCAGCACCCAGCACCAAAGCCAGGGCAGCCCCTGCAGCTCTCCCGCCCTTCTTCTCCCCAGATGTTGACGAGTGTGAGCGGGAAGACAACGCTGGCTGCGTGCACGAGTGTGTGAACATCCCCGGCAACTACCGCTGCACCTGCTACGACGGCTTCCGCCTGGCGCACGATGGCCACAACTGCTTAGGTGAGGGATGCCGGCGCCTTGAGGTTCCTCAGCTGCTCCAGCACCTTAGGACTGACCTGCTGGCTTTCTTTGCTGGGCTCTTCCCAGGACCCAACACCTCCAGACCTGCTGTAGAGCTGTGGAACCACGATGGCACTCTCAGGGCACTGAGCCGGCTGCCGGCGTGTCCTGTGCTGCAATGCTCGCTGGAGACATTACATGGGGATGGTGCCAAGGGAGGATGATGCTCCATGCTGGGAGAGAAACTTGCTCTGTGGGTCCATCTGTAAACTTGGAGGGTTGGGGTTCGGCAAAAATGGGAGAGTTTGGTTTGGAGTTGCTGGGAGTGAGGCACAGGCTCCCCACAGCTGCATCCTGCTGCGGCAAGCGGCTGGGCCAGCAGCTCTGTGCCGCTGCCGAGGGCAGGACCAGCTCACCCGGGCCCTGCCGCTCGCTCCGCTCGTGCTTGAGGTCAGCCCTGCACCTGCCAAAATAGATGAGTTAATAGCAAATATGGTGGGGATGGGAACCAGCGAAGGGACTGGATAAATAATCCCCGGGCCAAGACAAACCCGGCATCTGCCTACGGAGCGGCCGTGCATCCTCCCTGCCACTTCCCACCGCCCAAAACTCCATCCGGCCGCGGCGGAGCCAAAGCTCCCGTCAGAGCCCCGGGGCCCATCGAGCTGCCCGCGCCCGTCACCCGCTTCCTCCCGCAGCATCCGCGGTGGGAGCTCCGGGGCACGGGGCTGCCCGCCTCCCCTCTGCCTGCAGCTCATGCTATTTTCTAATTAATGTCTGCAGAGGGGTCATTAATGAGCTCATCACTGGGAGGAGGCGGAGGGGGAAGGGATTATGGACACATACGCTTTGCATTAAGCACCATCACCGGGATCTTTGCAGCCTCCTTGGGGAGGGGGGAGATTTACACAGCTGGGAGGAGGTGCGGGCGAGCGGCTCTGCCTTCCTCTCCCGGGGGAGGATGAGCCCGAGGAGAAGAAAGGAAAGCTGGACGTCATGTGTTTACAGAGTTGGGTGGGAGGGGATGGAGAAGGCTGGGGAGTAGCTGGGAAAGCAGGGATCTTGGGGGGAACATGCTGGTTCCCACCTTGAGCCCTTCCTTAGCTCATCCTGGCATCTCATCTCTGATCCTGATGTGCTTTGCCCAAACTGCTTGAATCCCATTTTAGTTAAAAGAAAGAGAAGCAGAGCAAAGCAGCACGTTGTGCCTAGGCTTTGCCGGTGCCATGGGCAGCAGCTGAGCTGGAGAGGGGTCGGCGTATGTGCCCACCGGCGTCCACTGGCCCCTCCGTGACCCACCCTGGGCAACCTTTTGAACCAGGGCAGGAATTCAAGCTCCCATCCTGACACAGGCTCTGCTGGCTTCTGCCCATCTCTGTTGCCTTTAATAAAACAGGTATTAGAGTGGCGGAGTCTCGTTTCAGCCATCGGGTTTGAACGGCTGCCTCCTCATTTTTGAGCAGAGCTGGAAGGAGAAGCTGCAAGACATTAAGCCCTTGTTCTTAGCAGGGGGATTTGAGAGTGGGGTTATTGGCATCTGCAGGACATAGCTTGGCTGGGATGAGCATTGGAGGAAGCCATGAGCTTCCTGCCATCGCAGAGGATGTCCCTTTATGCCTGGCTGCAGCCCAGGTGTCAGCCCTCACTGCCCTGTGGTTGAGAGGAGGTTTTCAACACCTCCTTTCCAAGACAGCAAGTTTGTGGGGTGCTCCTGGGCTCCGCTGCCTGGCCATTTCCATCTAGAGCTGCAGCCCTGCTTTGATACTTCTGAGCATCCCCTCAGGGCTTGCCAGGGGCTGGGGCACGGTGCAAGGCACCCACACCGCTCGGGCATCCATCTGTCCATCCATTTTGCCCATAAGCAAGGGTTTTTAGTGCATGCTGTGCTGTTTGGGGAGGGGGCCGGTGCCGGGGGGCCTGGGAGCCCCTGGCGCGTGCCGTCACTGAGCCGCTATTCCGGCGTTTCCGGTGGGCGATGCTGGCGGGGCTCGGTTTTCCCCTCAGCCGCGGCTCTGCAACGCTCGAGTTCACAGGACGTTTTCTTTGGCATGGGGCCCCTCGCTTCCCGGCCCGACACCATCACCCGGCCCCAGCACCGCGGGCACAGGGGGCAAGGGGCGGCCACGGCACAGATTTGTCTCTGCCTGAGCCCGGCGTCCTGGTTGCTCTGGCACCTCAGAGCACTGGTGAGTTCAGCTTGGACCACTGTCCCCAAAAAGCCTCTAGAGAGAGCAATGGGCAGTTCTCTTCATTAAATGCAGGTTTTTCAGGGCTGGAGCAGAGCAGCCTGGGGTGAGGGCATTGCTGCTGCCACGGGGCCACATCTCACCCCCTTGCAGCCTTGGCTTGTTAAACCAAAACAGGTGTGAGGGCAGCCGAGCGGCAGGGCAGGGGATGCGAGTCTCCTTACAAGTAATTATCCCTGCTCTGGGCTAAGGTTTCCCAGCTCCTCCTAATGAAGTGCAGGCATCCCCAGCTGGCGACAGGCTCTGAGGGGCTGGGAGCAGGGGCTGGCTGCAGCCAGCATCCTGGATGAGCATCCCGAATGCTTTGGGTTTTCTGGGATAAGGAAAAGCCCTTTCTCTGTGGTCTGGTGTTCCCATCTGTAAAATGAGGCCATCAGCCAGGGAAGCTCTATGATCCCTGCACCCATTCCTGCTGTGCTTTGCCCTCATCCCCTGCACCGTGAAGTATTCCCCTTCCTTCCAGCTGGGTGATCAGAGATGCGAGGCAGAAGTAGGTTACTACCCAGCAGATGTGTCCCACCCAGTCCCTGTCACCTTGGTGTGCCAAGAAGCTGTGCTCACCCCCTGGCACCTTCCCTCTGCAGACCTGGACGAGTGCTCGGAGGGCAATGGTGGCTGCCAGCAGACCTGTGTCAACATGATGGGCAGCTACGAGTGCTTCTGCCGGGACGGCTTCTTCCTCAGTGACAACCAGCACACCTGCATCCAGCGCCCTGAAGGTCAGTGCTCAGCAGTTCCACGCCCTAGGGCATAACCTCCATCCCTGCGTTTATCAGCCGGGTCTGTCCTCTGTCACCTCTGGCCCCTCCTGCCTGGGCTTAGGTGCTGCTGCTGGGTTCTTGGTGTGGCAGATTTGAAAGTGAATCTATGCCAGGCATGTTGGGAAGGGTGATAAATGTCCTGCAGCAAAACCCTCACATTTTGCCCAGGCACAGCAATACTGAGCAGGGGACATTAATCCTATGCCCAAAGCAATTTACTGATAAATGGAAGGACCTGAAGGTCCTCACACCACCTTAAGAGACACATGTTCCCCTGCCAGGTCTTGCACAGCACTGAGCCCCTTAATCTCGGTGTCAACTCTAAATTGTTGCCGTCTGGAGAAATCTCTTAGCCAAAACAGGAGGAAATGAGAGATTTTTGCGTTTCTGCTGATTTTTATCTCTGCTGCTTGGCAAAGCCAGCTGAGTGTTTTTGCTTTCCTCTTTCCCCCTTCCCAGCTCTGTTGGTCACTCCAGCTCCCCAGGAATGTCACCCTGCCCAAGACGGCTGAGCAGCTGCAGTGGCATCTCCTGTGTCCCTGTCCCTTGTGTGCCCAAGAGGGATGAGCTGGCTGCTCCTTCCTCCTGGTGCCACAGTGGGTGGTCCTGCTGGGGACAGGGATGCAGGTGCTGGGTCTTGAGCTCAATGAGGTTTAAAGCCACTGAGAAATGTGGGAGCAGGTTCTCGCCAAAAGTGGGAGGGAATCAAAGGTTGAAGGCTCCCAGGTGGTTTTGTCCACCTTCCCAAGCAGCTCTGTGTCAGGAGCTGGCCAGGGTTATCCTGTCCCCACAAGGTTTCCCCTCGTTGCCATCATCTCCCTATCCCATCCCATCCCGTCCCACCTCAGGCTTCCTCCTGCCACTGCTGACCAGTGCCAGCAGCTTTTGGAGCATTTCTTTGCTTTCTTTTTTCTTTTAGAAGGTATGAACTGCATGAACAAGAACCATGGCTGTGCCCACATCTGCCGGGAGACCCCCAAAGGGGGCATTGCCTGCGAGTGCCGGCCCGGCTTCGAGCTCACCAAGAACCAGCGCGACTGCAAACGTAAGGAGCACTCCAGAGCTGGGGGTATGGCCTCCCAGGGACCCCCTAACCCTGTCCCCATGGCACAGACACCTCCTGCCCCTGCAGCAAAGCCCTGACCCCCTGGTAGCAGTTGGTTCATTGAGCCTGAAGCTCAGCATGCTCAGCTCTGCCTCTGTTGCACTTACAGACAATGCTCCTGGCAGCCCCCTTTACTATGGGATGCTGTGTCTTTACATGTCCAGGCTGAACTGGCAGTTCAAGGGAGTCCCAGAGGCTCAGCATCCCCTGTTCTTGTCCCAGTGTTTCACTTTCCAAAGGGGAGTTGAACAAGGAGAGTGCAATTGGCATGTGAGGAGTGCAGGAATCCTCTCCCTGGGGGTTGTGGTGCTCTCAGCCTGTGTGATCTCCTGCCAGCATCCCACTGGCAATGCCAGGGTTATTAAATAGATATGTGTGTGTTTATGCAATTATTTTTGTTTCTCATTTGCTGTGTGCAGCAAATGTGTAAAATCGCTGATGAAATGAAGGTTTAATCCTAAACTAAATGAACAGCACACCTTGCCCCCTGGGGAGGGCGGGCAGGGATTCCCAAAAGATCCTGTGTCATTCCAGAGCTCAGGAAAGTTTCATCCTTTCGCTGTAGCACTGGATTAAGGGTCAGGGTCAAGCAGCCCACCAGTCCCCTTTGCTTGGACTCCACTGGTGGCATTTAGCAGATACTCAGAGGGAAGACATGAGAAACCACATAACAGCCTGCATCTGCTAAGATCCCACAGGGAAAGTGAAGGGCTTTAGGAATTATCTGTGAGGGAAGGAGGGAGGGAGGAAGGAGGGAGGGAAGTCTGAGGGTAGGGACAAGGTGTTTCCAAGCCAGCTTTATGTGCTACATGTGGATACTAGGCAGGGAAGGAGGAGCTGGGGCCGTGGTGACACTGGTGCTTTACTCCCACAGTGACCTGCAACTACGGGAACGGGGGCTGCCAGCACACCTGCGACGACACCGACCAGGGGCCCAAGTGTGGCTGCCACGTCAAATTCCTGCTGCACTCGGACGGGGTGACGTGCATAGGTAGGTCAGGCCATCGCCCACACGTGGGTTGGGGTGTGGGATGGCTCATCTTCCCCCTGGGTGATTTGTCCTTGGCCTGGTGAAGGGTTTTTCCCAAGCCTTGGGCATGCGGCGATTGCCTTTTGCTGAGAGTGGGGAAGCTCAGCACGTGTGCGAGGGATGCTGCGGTACCTGGGCGTGCAGGGATGTGTCTCTGCACAGCCACAGGGAGCAGAAGTGATCTTGGTGGTGCTTGAGGGGACACCTGGGGACAGGTTGCTGTGCTGGGGTGCAGGCAGGGGTCCCTGCCTGCTTCTGTGCTGCTGAAGAGAGAGCTGTGAGGATGTCCCCATGCTTGGAATTGTTACTGTCGTTGTCACTGGCAGCTTTTGAGGAGGGATGTGGAGGGGGCAGGTTTCCCCACAGCAATCTGTTCCAACTTGGTATTGTGGGGCCTTGGCTCAGGAACAATTGTCTTCCAAAAAAAAAAAAAAAACAAAACCAAAACCCCAACAACCTGACAACTCAACCACCCCCAGAATTGTCCTTTTCCTGTGTGTGTTTTCAAATTGTAAAACATCCAGCAGAGATAGAAGTTTTACTGGTTTCATATGCTTGTGCTGTTTAACAGCTGCTTTGATTTAAAAAATGTTATATTTGGGGAGTGATTAAGTCCACAATTGCTTGAGACATTTGAGTTCTTATTGCAAAATGAAAAAGAAAAAGGAACTGAAAGCAAGAGAGGTTTTGGCTCCCCATGTCCCTGCTGTGCCTGAACAGAAAACCCTCTGTGCTTTCCACAGACAGCTCCGTCCTCAGGGCAGAGGATCCCCCGTGAGCCCCTGGCTGCTCCCTGCCAGCTTGAGGGGTGCTTGGGGCTGAGCCCCCAGCAAAGCCCCCCTGCCCATCAGTTCACTGCTGCCTTAATGCCACTGCTGTCCCCCAGCCTGCTCCCAGGATGGATCCCAAGCCCTCCTGGCTGCTGGCAGGCGCTCGCAGCCCCTGGTCCCCGCCGTCCTCGTGTTTGTTCAGACAGCCACTGCGTCCTCTCCCACCTCTGAGGACCCTCCCAGGGGGTTGCCTGGGTGGGGAGCTCTCCTCCAACAGAGCTCAGGACCCCGGGTGTGTCAGCTGGTGGGTTCCACCAGGATGAAGGGCCCCGCGTGCGGTGTCTGACTTGGGCAGGTTTGGGACCAAGGATGCTCCTGACCTGTTGGGTGTGGGGAGTGAGAGAGCAGCTCTCCAAAGCATCTCGTAATTTGGGGGATGCTTCAGAGCAGTCTGTTTGCTGGGGGGGGTGGTCTCTGCACTCAGACCCTGGGTACCACAGGTGTGAGGGTGGGATTTGGGAGTTTCCAAAATCACTCATCCTTTTGTCCGTGGCCAAAGTCTCCCTCCTTGTCCTCACACCCTGCATTGTACCTGCTGGGGAGGCATCTCCCACCACAGCCAGCACATCCCTGTGAGCTCTCCCCTTGTCCACCTTTCCAGGGGAAATCAAACACTGCACTAGAGGATTTTAGGAGCAGCACCAGCCCAAAGCCCACCACTACACCACGCCTGTCTCATCCCTTTGGGCTCTGCAATCCCCTCTCACAGGAAAGGGCCTGCCCAGCCTCCTGCATTCCCTGGGGGATTCCTGATCCCCAGCCCCACCGTGGGAACACCAAGGGGTTGTGCTCCAGCCGCTGGGAGCCAGCAGCCACCCCGCGGGGGATGCCCGGCCGGCAGATTTACAGCCGAGGTACCTGCTCGGATATTTATAACCACCCTTTCTTGTTTTATGGCTCGGGCACAGCAAACAGCCCTCCCCCATCCACACTGCCCCCTTCACCGCCCCTTCCCCATTTCCTCCAAAATATTTCATCATTTCAAGGGGAATAAAGTTTCCAGTGAGGGGAAACGCAAAGTCGTTCCCCGGGCCATGGGCTTTGAAATTGTACGCGGTGCGTTTGATGGGCTGCCGGGACAGGCCCCTGGTCCAGGTTCCCTTCAGATCACACCATGCGGCAGGAAGCACGATCAGCCCCTCTGAGTGACAGTTTCATTAGGCCACGGCCGGTGTTTTTCATTTTTCCGCTTTTTATTGCTGCTTTTAAAAATGCAGATAATGAGGAACATGCCTCTAAGCACAGGGGCCATCACTAATGGCTCCCAACATGTCTGCAGGCACGAGGGGGAGGGGAGGCCGATGACCTTATATATTTATATTTATGTTCCAAAAGCAGCCTTTTAAAAAAAAAAAGAGAATTAAAAAAAAAAGCACATTAAACAGCCCTCCAGCAGCCAAGGGTGCAGTGCCTGAGGGGACATGCAAAAACGGCTGTCACAGTTGATGCAGATTTTGGCTTTCCAGGAAGATTTACCAGCCAGGGCATCATTGCAGTTCCCTCCCACCTATATTTGGGGTGCAGCAGGGCTGTTGCTGGTCCCCCACTTGTGGCGAGCACTGGAGGAGCAGGAGGAGGTGGACGGGGAAGAAATATGGTTAGATGGAGACAGAAACTAAACCCAGCTCAAGTTTTATGGCTGATTTCCTGACCCACGCCTAGGCGGTTTGCGACGGCACCGCTGATGCTCCCCAGCTTTGTGGAGCTGGTGGTGCTGGGAGCAGTCCCGGGAGCTCTGGACCCACAGTCAGGGTGCACTGACCCACGGGTGAGGCTGAGCAGTCCAAGCACACCCAGGATTTGGGCTCACTGTTTGCTTGGCTGCTAAACCCAAGGGGTGCAAGTGGCACAGGCGGGATGTGGTTGCCTTCCCAAAGCCCGTGGCTGCGCAGTGTCCACGAGGCTCCGCTCGGGGATCACCACCTGCCCTGGCACATGCTGGTTTCGTTCCCGATGAGGGCGAGGACCTGGTTCCCCAGACTAACAGGCTGCACTAATGCTCCTCATAACACGCTTCTCCTGCTTGCATGGGGCTCCAACCAGCCCAGCACAGCTGGAGGGGGTTTGGAGAGGCTGAGGGACATGGAATGCTTGGGAGGTGGGAGAAAAAAAGCTCAAAGGGACAGTTTCCACCAGGCTGGAAAGGCAGCAGAGTTGAACCCATTGATGTGTGACACCAACCAAGTTCCCTGCTGGACACTGTTTCTAAATCACTTTTTTATAATGTTAAACAGGGGAGAGACACTTCCAGCAACACGTTATCCTTGAGACGTTTTCTAATGGTAAATATTTTTGTTCTCTCTATCTCTACGAAGGGGTCTAACCGTAGATGGTCTCTCCTCTCGAGATCATAACGGGGCTCGGGGGCTGAGCTGCTGCGCTAACCGCATGTCTCACTAACCCTGCCCCACTGCTGCTTCCAAACCCCGCCAGGCCAGCCCGGGTCTGGGCTGGGGGACAGAGCAGGGAACCCTCCCCCTGCTGTGCTTGCATGAGACGGGGGCTCTCACGCTGCTTTGGTGGATCCAGCCCGGTGCCGGGGGTGACAATCTGCTTTCCAGTGGCTGTGGCAGTGGTTACCCTCACACCCAGGAGGAGCTCACAGTGGGCTGCCAGCAGCTGCGTGGGAGGGGGATGCTTGTGCCCATCTCTGCACTGTGCACTCCCACTGACCCCTTCCTAGAGCCCACCCACTTGAGGATGGTCCCCTCTGGGACCTTCAGGGTGTCCCAGGGTTTGGCCTCGCCATGCACAGTGGCTCTCAGCCCAGAGCTGAAGCAGTGGCAGAGCAGCAATGGCCCTTTACAGGGCTGGGCACCTCCCCAGGGATTTCTTTGCATCCCCGTGGGGTCTCCAAGCCCTTCACAAAGGTAAGGTGATGCCTCTCCTCTGCCACCAAGGAAACCGAGGCAGAAGGTGCAGCAACTTGTTTGTGGTGGGGAATCTTTTTCCTGGATGTGCTGGGTGCAGGCAAACTCCTGGCACATCCAGGAGCTGTGGGAGCTCAGCTCACCAGCACAGGGAGCACAGACTGCAGCTTTTCAGGGGCTCTGCAGAGCCTTTCACACAGGGGTAGGAGAAGGGGGGGGACCCCAGATCCGCACCATCACCATGCTCCAGCCAGCCCAGCTGCAATCTCTCTGATTGCTGTGGAATTATCCCCTCTGGCTGTGGGATCACATCCTGCTGAGATGGTCACTTCTCAGGAGGTGGAGGTGAGGCCAGAGTGTCTGCAGTGAGGGTACTGAGCAGGGCGAGGAGTGCCATGGCACAGCAGTCAGGCAGTGAGACCAGAGCTGGGATGGAGGAGGGTGGAAAAGAGTCTGAGGGAGTTCCTGTGTGTGTCTGTGTCTGTGTGTCTGTGTGTGTGTGTGTGTGTGTGTGTGTGTGTGTGTGAAGCTTTGTCCTCTCCCTGCCTGTGCGATGGAGGCCTCACCAAAGCCCTGTGTGGCTGGTGAGTCACGCCAGGCTGGGAGCAGCCCGGGGCTGCAGCTCCGCCGAACAATTGCTGCTCCCCGGGGCCATTCCGGAGCCCAGCCCCGTGCCGCCGACCTCCAGGTACCCCAGCAGCCCCCTCCAACCTTTCTCCAAACCCAGGACAGGGTCCCTCTCTTCACAGAGGCGTTTGCAGTGATGCTCTGACTGTGCTAACCAAGCTCATACCCAATGCCCACCTTGGGCAGCTGCTCTGGGATGGTGGGTGGGACTGGCTTTAATCTCAGGTGAAATTCCCAAAGGTGCAAAGGGGCCAGGAGAATGCCACAGTGTTGGAGGAGGCTGTGAGCATGGTGACAATATGTCCAGGGCACCACATCCTCTAGACAGCTCCATCCTCCCTGCTGCAGCTGCTTCTCCAGCTCAATCCTGCTGGCAGCAGCACCTGAACCAAGCCAATCGTCTCATCTCAGTGGTGACCCTGCTAAATCAATCCTCCCCAGGCTGCTTCTGCATCAGCTGCTGGAACAAAGGCTGGCATTAAACAAATGATTCACTGGGCTTTCAGAAAGTTTCCCTTCCCTTGGCTGCTCCGTGTCCCTCACCCCGGTGCCTCAGGGAGGGGGATGGCCCTGGCACGGCTGGGCCACATGAAGCGCGAGGACCTGGCTGGAGCAATAATATCTGCAGAAATCCTTCCCCTGCCGTTAGGTTTTGTAATTATGCTGGCGATTAATTTCATAAAATGGTCCCTTTTGTTCTCTTATTATGGGACATCATAAAAATAGCAGTGGCAAGGAGAGCACAGAGTGATCCCAGCTCCCGAGCCCCACGGCAAATGGTTGGATGGTTCAGTCATTCCTACCCCATGCAGCGCTTGCAAAGAGCAGGAGAACCTGGGATTTGCTCTTTCCAAGGAATTTCTTCAAGGCATTTTCATCTTGGGTTCCTTGAAGCCCAAATGCCTCATTTATCCAAGCAACCAGCCTTCTGAAAGGAATATTTTATTATCCTTTGTGAACAACTTAATGTACTTCAAACCATTGTTCTGGTGGTTAGGGTTGAAATTGAGGATTGATCTCACAGGGAAGCTGTCAAGCTGAAAATGCTTCATTTAAATTAGTGTCCCTTCTAGTCCTAGCAGCAACAGCTGACTTTGATAATACTGAAATAATTAGCTTTTTTTTTTCAATTGGATTTTTTTTCCACTGATGCTGCCTGCCTCTGAGTGTGTGCTTTAATTATATGATGTGTCTCCCAAATTAGCCTGAGACACTGGACCAGCCGCTGTGCCTGAGCAGTGAGTGATGGTCAGAGACCAATGGCACAGAGTCACCTGTGGCTTTGTGGCCTGGTAGCTTGGTGGCAGCGAGGGGGACAGGACCCTCCTGCCACCCCATCGGGGGACTGGGGCTGTGCACCCACATCCCTGGGAGCTGCAGCTTGGGCACTCCTGGCGGGAGCTGTGTCTGGCTGCTTTTGCACAAGTGCTATGACTTTGTCCATGGGGAATTGAATTCCCTCTCTGTGGAGCTGCCGAAGGTGGCCGCCATGAGGCCCTGTTTGTGGGGGACACCAGCCCCCATGTGTTCATTATTTCACGGCTCTGTGGCCTCCTTGCTGTTGTGTGAGAGCCAAGGGCGGTTTCCATGGGCTCTGCAGGGAGGTTTGTACCCGCTGCCACTCCCAGGCTGTGGCATGGGGGACCTCTGGGTGGCGTGACTCCCCTGGCCTTTTGAACACCGGTCCCTCACCTCAGCCTTTCTCTCCCCTTCCCATGCAGAGACGTGTGCTGTGAACAACGGGGGCTGTGACAGCAAGTGTCACGACGCGGCCACCGGCGTCCACTGCAGCTGCCCCATGGGCTTCATGCTCCAGCCTGACAGGAAGACATGCAAAGGTAGGTGGGTGTGAGTGGGGCGGGGGTGCTCACTGCTCACCCCTGGGTGCGTCAGACACCCATTGTGTCCTCAGTGCCCTTAGAAAAGGCCCAGATTTAGCTCAGCTCGACATTGCCCCCAGCGTTCACTGGCTTGGTGTTTGCATCCATGGGGTGGGGACAGGAATCACACCCGTGCAGGGGGACTGGGACGCCTTGCTGCAGGCACCATGCCTGGCCCCACGCCCCTGGGAAGCCCTATGGGGAGGAGGAAAAGGGGATCAGGTCAAACTGGAGGCAGTGGTATAGCCCTTGTGGGGCTAGATGGTCCTGATCCATCTCACTCCACCCCACTGCCTCAGCTGCCCCAGGAGAAGGGCTGGATGTGCAGGGAATCCACACCTGCTCTGGGAGTGTGAGATGCACAGGTCCCTCCCTCTGGGGACACTGCCCAGGCAGATCTGAGCACCACGTCCCACATGGGGAAGAACACCCCGAGATGCTGCACGTCTCACCAACATCGCCAACCACCTGTCCCTGCCAGGCAGGGCTGTCCAGGCTGCTTTCCCTGCACCCCAAACATGCCCCACTTCAGGGCTGGCTGGTGCCTGCTTTGTGTCTTTTGGCAGCTCTCAGAACTTGACCCCGGCCGAAAGGAAAGCCTGTCCCACTGCTGGCTGCCTGTCTACCTGTTGACTGCTTCCAGAACCCCCTGCCCCTGGTATTTTATCAGAGCATCCAGCCCTCTCCAATTCTGCAGTTTCCAGCGATGTGCAATAACCTGGAGCCACATCCCCTGTGTCTGGGGTTTTATTATGGCTGCAGGAGGGTTTACAGCTCGCTCCCTCGCAGTCATAAAAAGAAAGCCTCAGCCCCAGCCAGGCAGAGCTGCTGCCCCAGCACTGGAGGATGGAGAGACAGGGCAGGCTGCTGCCTCTTCCTGGTCTCCTTCCATTACACAGGTTGTTTCCTAACAGTAAATTTTGTGATTAATGGAAAAACAAGAAAAACATCCCACATCCCAGCCTCTTTTCAGGTTGTTGGGGTTCTTTGCAGTTACTGTGCATCATCCTTTCTAGCTTTGTTAATGGCAGGAAGGACATGACAAGCAGAGAGGCAAGGGCTGAAAAGCAGTTATTTTGTCGAGTGGCTGTTTTTGAAAGAGGGGGTTCCCCTCTGGTTTTCTCTCTTCCTGCTACTCCTGGTCTCCTAAAGCTGTCCCAAACCCGTGTCTCTGCAAACTCTGGTCTGGTGTTCTCACTCAGCTGAGAGGCTCTTTTGGGTCTCCTGGCTCTACTCCAGGGGACGCTGAGACCTGCAGAAATTAATCACTTTGCACCACTTCCAAGGAGAGCTGAGCCCCAGGGTCCTGCCCTGGCCCAGTGTCACACATTGGCTCCTCAGAGAAAACCAGCAGCCACATTTCCCTTGCTGACCATCAGAGCCGAAAGCGTTTCCTCCATTTGCCAGCTCATGGTGGGGACAGCATCCAGAGAGGAGCACTGGGCTCTCCTGGCCGAGCATCCCAGCCAGGGCATGACGGGTGTCCCTTGTCCCCACCAGACATTGACGAGTGTCGGCTCAACAACGGCGGCTGTGACCACATCTGCAGGAACACAGTGGGCAGCTTCGAGTGCAGCTGCAAGAAGGGCTACAAGCTGCTCATAAACGAGAGGAACTGCCAAGGTAAGGGGCAGTGAGTGCCCAGGCCCCCTGCCCTGCCCCTCCCTGCACTCCGATGGCTGCTGCTGCAGAAGTGCTGCCCCGGTTGCTCATTCCTCTAGGCTTTCCTGTGGACTGCATACATCCTTCAGGGGATTAGTGTTGGATTTAGGCTCTGGTCTGGGGCTTAGCCCTTCAGTCTCAGAGCTGGGGACTTGTGGGCTCTTGCAGAGTTAAAGCCAGCAATTAGGCACATGCCAGAGTTCCCACTTCTTGGAGGGCAGGAATGGGGAGATGCCTCCTGCTCACTCCAGAGGGAGCTGGCTGCTCCATGCTGCCTCTTCCACATTTTTCTCCCTGTCCCAACATCTTTCTACACATCCCACATAAACCCGCAGCCCATGGCCAAGGTCAGCACAGCAGGTGTGCATGAGCCTGAGTGATGCCTCGTGAAAACACACGGACAGAGAAGGAGGGGGCTGGCAGGCTCTGGGGCTGCCACTGCTTTCATCTCCGTCCAGGTTCTATGCTCTGGGAGTTTGACGTGAGTGCAGCAATTAACTTAATGAAGCCAATGAAATGATGCTCCAGCCCACCAGGTTGGATTCACCTCCCAACCGGGGCCTCCCTGCCCCAGCAAGGTGCCCGCGGGGCCGAGCAGACATTGCTGGCACTGTCCCCGAGGCAGGACCTGCCCGCACAGCATTCCTGATTCCTCCCTGGCATCCTCCTGATCTCTCCCTGCCCTGGACGGGCAGCAGCCGGGGGCTCTTGCAGCTCTCCCATGCCAGGGACAGGATGCTGTCCCTGTTTGGCCCGTTTGAGGTGCAGAGGGGCTGCAGGAACTTGTGGCAGGGGAGCGCTGGTGCAGTGAGTGAGGAGGAGCTTGAAGGGAGGGAGAGAGCACAGGGTTCTGGAGCATCCTAGTGTTAGATGCCCGGAGCATCCTGGTGTTGAATGCCCAGAGCAATCTCCTTCTGGACCCTTGGAGGACACCAGTGCAGGGTCCCACAGCATCCCAGCGCAGCCCTCAGCTTGCTGGAGCAACTGGAGCAGGAAGGGGACAGTCCCTGTCCCCGGGACGGCCCCTCTGCCGTGCCCGCTCTCACCTCCTCCCCTTGCCTTTCCTCCAGACATCGATGAGTGCTCCTTTGACCGGACCTGCGACCACCTCTGCATCAACACCCCTGGCAGCTTCCAGTGCCTCTGCCACAAGGGCTACACGCTCTACGGGCTCACCCACTGCGGAGGTAGGGCCAGCTGGGTGCTGGCAGCCTGTCACCCCGCCGGGGCCGGGTCCCACGGAGCGCACGGGGTGGGGCAGCCCCGCGGTGCGGCTGCTGTGGGACCCCTGGGGACACTGCCCACGCCCAGGGCCCACGGGGAAGGTCGGTTCCACACATACCCCGGGCTGAGGCCAGGCAGGGAGGGGGCTCACAGCCAGACTCGCTGGTGTCTGCAACTTCAAACAGAGCGACAGGAACAATTTGCGACTTGTCTGCAGCCGGAGAGAGGGAGAAATCCCCGCCGTTTTTGGCAGCGAGCTGTGACGGGGTGGGAAGGGGAACATCAAAAGGGTTTGATTTAAATTTCACAAGGCAGATAGCTCCCAAGGGCGGGGGCGTGCTGCGCCCGGGAAGTGGGGAGGTGGAATGAAACATGCTTTGCAGGGGCTGCCGGAGCGTGTTGTGGCAGCGGTGCCGGCGGCCCGAGATGACGAGCCCGGGTGCTCCAGTGGTGCCCGGCTGGCGAGGGTCAGTGACCCTCCTCATATTTCTGAACTACGCAGTCAGCGTGAGCCAGCTGGGACTGTCTCGGAGTGGCCCTGCAGCAAAGGAATTGATGGCTCCCACCAATGCCCCGTGTGAGGGGGAGCTGGGAAGGGGGGGCTGTGACAGGGGCAGCTCCATCCTTGACCTGAAGGATCATTACAGGCCGGGGGGTCCATGCTGAGGAGCGGGACCAGGGCTGCTGAGTCTTTTGAGTTCAGTTTCTAAGTGCTTCCGTGTCGGCTCCGTCTGCTGCCCCCCAGCCCACGAGGGGCTGGGGCTGGGCTCAGCCCTGATGGGCTGCATCCATCCCTGCCTAGCCCTTGGGGACACCAGGGGTTGGGGTGTCCCTTATCCCCATGGAGCTGGCACAGATGTGGGGAGGTGGCACTGCTGGAAATGCCTTGTGGTGCAGATCCCCTGTTCCAGCTGGGCTTGGATTTATCCATCCAGAACCCCAGCCCTGAGACAACGCAGTGATTCAGTGTCAGAGCCGAGGGGTCCCCTCACCCACTGCCTTGTCCTTTGTCCCCACAGACATCGATGAGTGCAGCATCAACCGGGGTGGCTGCAAATTCGGCTGCATCAACACTCCTGGCAGCTACCAGTGTACCTGTCCTGCTGGCTGCAAGCTGCACTGGAACAAGAAGGACTGTGTGGGTACGTCAGGCCAGGAGCCAGCATGGCTGCTGGAGGGTGCTGGGGGCTTTGGGGTCCCTATGCTCTGCTCTGGCACCCTCTCCTCCTCGGTGAATCGCCCCATGAGCTGGAGGGTGCAGAGGTCCCTTGTGGGTCTCTGAGCTGTGCCAGCCATGGACATCCCTGATTGTCATCACCAGCTGGTGCGTGTCCCTTGGAGCTAGTGAAGTGCCTGCCAGGTTCAGTGCCACCACGGGCCACCCTCACCTGCAACAAGATGGGCAAGAAAGACAGCTGTGCCCTTTCCTGCACCTCCAAGGCCCGATTTCTGCCAGGTACTGGTGCTAGCACCACCACCAGCATGGGCAGGGGGATCCCCATTTCCCTGCATGGCCCAAACAGAGGGGAGAGGAGTGGCTACACAGCCAGAGTGCAGTGGCTGAGCGAGGGAGGGTTGCTCAGGCGTGTTCATTGCTGGGTGTAGATCCATGGGACAGGTCCCTGGTGCAGGATCTCCATGGCAGGATGCTGGGCATCATCCCCACATGGCACAGCTGTGTCTGCCTGCATCACCCTGGCAGAGCCAACTCCCTTTATTCCCTCACAGAGTCTGACAGCAGCTACACAGTGAGCTGTGGGACCCCCGTCCTGCGGCAGGGCGGCCAGCACAGACCCACCAACAGCAGCCAGCAGTGCCTCGGTAAGGGGGCTCCTGGGGTGCCCACGGCTGCCACCAGCCTGGCTGGGCCATGCCAGGTTGCTGAGCACCCACCTGTTCTTTCAGAGACTGTGGCTGCGCCGGTCAAGCAGAAGGCCTCCTTCAAGATCAAAGATGCCAAGTGCCACCTGCACCCACGGACCAAGGGCAAGCAGGAGGAGGCGGGGAAGGCGCAAGGTGAGGTGTGACAGTGGGGGGACGTGGGGGTGCCTGTTCCCCAGCAGGAATGGGGTGCTGACCTGTCCCCCACGCACAGGTGGCTCGGCACCCTGCTCTGACTGCCAGGTCACCTTCGTCAACCTCAAGTGTGATTCATCCAAGAAGGGGAAGGGGCGCCGGGCTCGCAACTCCCCCAGCAAAGAGGTGACACGCATCACCCTGGAGTTTGAGGCAGAGATCAAGCCCGAGGAGATCACAGGTGGGCACAGCACTGGCCTGACCTGTCTTGGGTGCAGGCACAGTTGGTGGGACCAGGGACACGATACCATCCCCATGTAGCAAGGAAAGATAAACCAGTCCTGATCTTGCACTGGATTGGCATGTGCTGGGTAGCACTTGCAACTGAGCATTTGGAGGATGGTTTTAATGCTTCTGGGCTTCCCTCTCCACCCCTCCCTTCTTACTGCATCCCTGTTTACCCCTGTACCCCCATTCCCCTCTGCACCGCCCAGCCAGCTGCAACCTGCACTGCCTGCGACAGAGAGTGGAGAAAAAGCTGAAGTCGGCCATCAAAGCCCTGAAGAAATCCATCAACCAGGAGAGGTTCCTGCTGCGCTTCGCAGGGATGGAGTACGAGGTGGCCCGGAAGCTGAGCGTGGCCCCGGAGCGGCAGGAGAGCTGTGGGCCGGGCCAGCAGCGCCTGGCCAGCAAGTGTGGTAAGGAGCGTGGTGGGGTGACGAGGGGACCCGGCGGTGACAGCCCCCACAGCATCACCGACGCCCCCCCCGGCTCTCAGTCAGCTGCTCGCAGGGAACCTATTACCACGGGCAGACGGAGCAGTGCGTGCCCTGCCCCCCCGGCACCTACCAGGAGAAGGAGGGGCAGCTCTCCTGTGATCTGTGTCCCCGCGGTGACACCTTCGGACCCATAGGAGCCACCAACATCACCGGCTGCACCGGTAAGGAGGGGACAGGGTGGGGCTTGAGGCACACTGGGGGGATGTCCAGGGCTGCAACCTCAACCATTAGCCACCAAACAGGAAAGCCTTGAGCCTCCCCAGGGCCCAGAGAAGTTGCTGGTTTGGGTGTTTGTTATTTAGAGGGGACCTCAGGAAGGGCAGCACTTGCTCTGGGTATACTGGTGCTGCTGAGGCTGAGGGGGAAGAGGATTTGGGTATGGGGCAGGAGAGCCCTGGGCATGTGGGGTGCCAGGACTGAACAATGCCTGTGCCTGCAGGTCAGTGTCCCCCTGGCCAGCACTCTGCTGATGGCTTCAAGCCCTGCCAGCCATGTCCCCGTGGGTCCTACCAGCCCGAGGTGGGACGGGCACTGTGCTTCCCCTGCGGCGGGGGGCTGACCACCCGCCACGAGGGAGCTCTCTCCTTCCAGGACTGCGACACCAAAGGTAGGTCAGATCTGGTCCCCAGGAAGAGGCCACCCAGCAGGGCTGTGCCAGCAGCTGACACAGCCCCCTGTGCTCCCTGGTCCCCCAGTGCAGTGCTCCCCTGGGCACTACTACAACACGAGTGTCCACCGCTGCATCCGCTGCGCCGTGGGCACCTACCAGCCTGATTTCCGGCAGAATTACTGCATCTCCTGCCCTGGCAACACCACCACCGACTTCGACGGCTCCACCTCTGTGTCCCAGTGCAAAAGTAGGCGAGCTGGGGTGCAACAGAAGGGGGGACAGGTGTGGGGTCATGCTTCAAAAGTATTTAAAAATCCTGTAGAGTTTGGGGTCATTTCAGTGCTTTGTGCATGCAGGCAGGCATGGGGGGTTGCCTAATGGGACACTGCCCCTCCTGCCCAGTGAAACACCCCCAGGGGAACACTCCCCCCAGTGCCCCCATGCCGCTGGTTCCCAGTTGAACTGGCCTCCCTGCCTTGCAGACCGGCAGTGTGGAGGGGAGCTGGGTGAGTACACGGGCTACATCGAGTCCCCCAACTACCCGGGGAATTACCCTGCCAACATCGAGTGCACCTGGAACATCAACCCCCCGCCCAAGCGCAAGATCCTCATCGTGGTGCCGGAGATCTTCCTCCCCTCCGAGGACGAGTGTGGCGACGTCTTGGTCATGCGGAAAAACTGTAGGTAACCGAGCAGGCCACGGTGCTCAGGGGAGGAGCTGGGGAGAAAAAGGTTGGGGTTTGGCAGAGCTGTCTTGTGCAAAGCGAGAAAGGTGCATCCCTGGGCAGCAGGAGGGGAATTTTGGGAATAGGTGAGTGGGGAGATGAGCATCACCCTGCCATCCAGGTGTCTAGCTGGATCTCGGGGGATGTGCATGGGCTGGGCTGCACACCTGGGCCTCAGCCTTCATTTTGGGGGTTAAAAGCCCCATTTGGTGCTTTTCAGAGCAAGGAAGGAATAACAATCCCTGGTATGTAACATGAGGGTTAGGGGGAGCTCAGCCTTGCCCAGCACAGACAATTCCCATCCCTGATGCCACCCTTGACCCTGTAAGGCTGGGGGTAGCTCTGCTGATGGGTAACCAGCATCCTGTGTCCCCTTGCTGTTCCCTGCAGCCTCCCCATCCTCCATCACCACCTACGAGACCTGCCAGACCTATGAGAGACCCATCGCCTTCACCGCCCGCTCCCGGAAGCTCTGGATCAACTTCAAAACCAGTGAGGCCAACAGTGCTCGGGGCTTCCAGATCCCCTATGTCACCTACGACGGTGAGCACAGGGCATGGGGAGATGCCATCCCAGCGTGCTGATGCTTGTCCCCCCCACAGTTTGGGACCCAGGTCTCCCCCAGTTCACACCTCCTGTGTGTTTGGGGGGAGTGGACTGAAGGATGCAGACCAGAGGTTTGGAGACAAGTGGCAGCTCATGCCCTGTGTTTTTTGGCAGAGGACTACGAGCAGCTGGTGGAGGACATCGTGCGGGATGGAAGGCTCTACGCCTCCGAGAACCACCAGGAGATCCTCAAGGTGAGTGTGTGCCCCCAGGTCTGTGTTACCCAGGACTGTGGGGGGATGCAGGAGTGTCCTTCCCTTCAGGGATGCCTCTTGTTCTCCTTCCACTTGGGGCTTCAGTTCAGGGGAGCACGGGGAGGGATGCTGAATCTCCCTCTGGCTCGGCTTCCCTGCAGGACAAGAAGCTCATCAAAGCTTTCTTCGACGTGCTGGCGCACCCCCAGAACTACTTCAAGTACACAGAGAAGCACAAGGAGATGCTGCCCCGCTCCTTCATCAAACTCCTGCGCTCCAAAGTCTCCAGCTTCCTCCGGCCTTACAAATAGCCCCTCGCCGCCCCGGGCCACCCCGCAGCCAAGGAAACCCTCTTCTCCCTTCCTTCTCCTTTCTGATTTTTCCTTCCTCCGCCTGGTTCCGGCGGGATCGCCACTGCTCGCCCCGCAGACGTCCCCCCACCATTTCCCTGCCGCTCCCTGCAGAGCTGCGCTCCCAGCCGGGGGCGCGCTCCGGTCTCATCCAGCCGCGGTGAAGCCGCTCCCCTCTTCCGAAGCAGCTTCTTCGAAGGTCTTAGGAAACTGAAGTAGCGGTCCTTTCACTATCCCGTGTCCTCCCTTTGGTTTCCTTTACGCCAGGTCTGTCCCCGTTCCCTGGTGCCACCAGCAGCCCAGGGCAGTGTGGGGGGTCCTTGTGTTTGCAGCCCCCGGGGCTGGCGGCGGCTGCGGCCCCGCGGAGCCCTCGCAGAGGAGCGCAGGAGGTGACGCCGTGTCCACCGCAGCGCCGGGCCCCGGCTACCGGCGCCGCTTTGCAGAGGTCGGGGGGAAGAGAACTGACAAAGCCGACTTGATTAAAAAGAAAATGCAAAGGAGTGATGGCAAAGCCCACCAGCGCGGCACCGTGGTGGCTCTGTCCCGCTGGAGAGCCGTGCTGGTGCTGGGAGGGAAGTGCAGCCAAGCCACGTTCCCGGAGAACAATGTCTGGCTGCACGGGAGAAAACAAGGAGCAAAGGAGAAGGACTTACAGCCGGGTTCGATTTTTTTTCTTCCCCCCCCACCCCAGACACTTGTGCCAAGAAACCAGACTTTGTTACAAGCTCTGCCAAAGAGTAACTCGGAAAAGCAAGCTTTGAGAAGAGCAGGAGTTAATGTTTGTGCACTAGGATATTCTCCTTTCTACCTTTTTCATATGTATTAAGTGCAATCATTTGAGTCTTCCTTATATTATTTAGAGGGAAGTTTGTTTTGTTGTTTGTTTTTTTTTTTCTACTAGAAACGACAATATTTATAACTGCCTGAGAAATGAGAATGTGTGTCTGCAAGAAAGCAAAAACCACCCACCCAGAGCAAGCGGGGCCCTGGGCTGCGCTGACCAGCGCAATGGCGTCTTCAGGCCTTTTCTGCCACGTTTGTCCCCGATAAAAGCCCCTGTCTGGGGGGAGATGGTGCCTCTCCTGCTCGGCGCAACGGGGTGAGTTTTTGCAGGGAGTTGGAGGCATCTTGGTCCGTCCATGGGGGGTGAAGTTGGTCCTTTCAGACCGATCCGCCACAGTCTGGGCATTGTTCAGGCCCCTTGACGAGGGGGATCAAAACTTGGCCCTGTCACCTGCTTGTTGCAAACTGATTTGCTTCCCTGCAGGGGCTCAGGGATGATGTCTGGGGGGCACGCTGGGAGGATAGGGGAGGTGACCCTCCACTCAGCCCCAAAATCTCTCCCCAAGGTACAGCGATCCCCCTCACAGACCAGGGGAGGTTTTGTGCTTCTGAGTCCCAGCAGGCATTTTTGGCCCCATCCCTGTGTGTGTTCTCACCCTGCAGGGATGCTGTGGGAGCCCCTCCCCAGGGAGTGGGGTGCAGATCCTGGGGAAGACCCATCCTGCCCCCCCATTTCACTGCATCTGCCTCCCACGGGCAGGCTCAGCTGGGGACAATGGCCAGGTGGACACCACTGGTGGGTTTGTCCCCCCAGCATCTTCATGTGGACAGACAGGACTCCCAGGGACAGGCAACTGCTGCTTATCCCTCTTCCTCCTCCCCAAGCCTCCCTACTTTTCTAGCCCTGCCACCAGTTCTCAGCTGTCATCCTCCCCACACCTTCATCTCCATCTTCATCCTCTCTAAGACCTGGAGCTGCCAGGACTAAACATGACTGACTTGCCTATACCTCTGCCAGTGGCAGGTCCCTTCCCATCACTGTCCACACTTGTCCCTCGCTGTCCCTTCACCCACACCTAAGCCCAGCCCTGCTTTTAACAAACCAATTATTTATTGCTCTGTGTGTCCCACTGCATCCATCTTTCCTGCATCTGGGGGAAGCAGCTGCTCGTCCCTGTTTTCCCTTCTTGATCCACACTGCTCCAGCACCCCAAGAGCCTCTCCCGGGCTCTGTGAGGGGCTGCGGGCAGGCTGAGCACTGGCACAGGGGCTGAAGTTTGTCCCCAAGATGCGTCAGTTGGAAAAGTCTATCCTGATTCATCCCAGCTGTGGATTTTCCCCTCCTGCCGCCGGCTCCCAGCCTGTTTGGAAGCTCCACATCTATGGGCTGAGCTGTTTGTCACTTGGTTGCTGTCTGAAAGCAGCTGCTTTAATGCACAAAAGCTGCTGTAGGGGTTTTGTGGCTCTGGGACAGTGTGCAGGGCAGTGACCTCTGAAAGGGTCCTTCCTATTTAGAAAGAAAAAAAAAAAAACACCACCCAGCAGCAAAAATAAAATCAGCCCAGGAATGACCAACCCTGCTGTGGTGCCCTGGAGTGCCACTACCCCTCATGCCCACCACTGCTCATTAACTTTGATTAACTCTGGCTGATCTAATGTCAGGTTACTGCCCAGCTGCCTTTGTGGGGCATCAGGCCCTTGGGGTGTCCTGGCTGTCACCCTTGTCACCACACCAGCCACCTCTGCTTCCCTGAAGCAGTCATGTAAGGATGAGGTGGGCAGCCCACCCTCCTGGAACGGCCAAAGGCAGCTGGTAATGGTGCTTCCCCCTTCTCCTTTCACCAAATAGCTCAAAAAAGCCCCCAAAATTCCACAGGGCCCCTGGAGCCACCCCCCCCACAGCGACGCAGCCCCACTCCTCACCACCCCCACCCCAGAATGGGTTTGAAAGGCTGAAACCCACATCAGCCACCTCGGGGATCAAGGTTTTGAAGCCGTCAAGAGAAATGAGGATTGTTGGGGCTTTGGGTGGTTTTTTTTTCATGTTGGAGTATTTAAGTCTGCCTTTTGCAGCGGGCCAGGACTTGCCATCTCCAGCAGAAATGATTAAAGTGATGAGCAAGATATAGTTCATGAAGTTATTTGCACTTGATTAAAAGAAAAAAATTGTTATTTGAACTTTGTAAAAAGAAATGTTTGCATTTTGTATTGTCTTTTTTTAATTATTAAATGGAATTTCTTGGTGTTGTGTTGATCTTTCAAAAACTGGCTCTGATGCTTATTTTAAAGGTTTCTAACAGCAGGATCCAGAGCTATTTTCATTGTTTTGTTCCCTCGGATGCTGACAAGCTTTTCCAGGGCCCAAAGCATTTTTTCTCCCCCCCGAAGCTTAAATGCTGCACTTCCCTAAGCTCTCCAGTCCCTGCTCGACCTATTTATTTATGCACATTACTTAGACGCAACGAATTTCATTTTTAGCCCAGAACATGGAGTTAGACAGACTGGCTCAGAGAGAAAAGGGGATGGGAAACCCTCTATTTCAGCCCCAAGCCCCTTGGCTGGGCTGCAGCTCTGCCCTTCAGCACCCCTGGAACTACGGACAATGCTCAAGTCCTCAGGAGCTGCACCTGGGCAGGTGTGGGGCACCTGCATTTAAAGGTTTCTGCTGCCCCTCACCAGCCCTCCCAGAGCAGGGCTGGGCTCTGCAGCAGGACTCAGGTGAGCTCTGCCACAGGTGAGGGTCCTCTCTCTGGGTACAGGGGGATCTGGGGGCCACTGCTGAACCTGCTGGGACACCTCTGCTCTGGGGGAGAGTGGAGTCCTTCCCCTTCCTCTCTGAATGCAGGGGGGATGAGGCTCCTTCCCTCAAAAGCTCCAATATCCCACTTGGAATTCACCTCAACACAGCAACTGAGGCCTTCCCCAGGAGGAAGTGAGCAGTTCTTGGCAAACCCTCGCCAAGGAGCTCTGGAGGAACAGAACCACACACAGCTGTGGGTGTCTGCAGAGTTTATTGCTGCCCCCCGTTAGTAGAGGCGCTGGGGTTTCCCCATGGTGCTCTTGATGTACAGAGCTCGCACATTCTGCCAGTTCTTCTTCAGCAGGGACACCAGGAAGTTGATGGCCAGGTGGATGTTGTAGACGAGCTCGTCCTCTGTCATCTTCACGTGACCCACAGCCACAGCCAGACAGAGCACCTGGGGACAGACACAGGTACAGCTTTCACAGGCAAAGCAAAGGTGACAAGAGCCGACCCACTCATCAGTGTCTTGGGCTGTCCCATGGTCTTAGCACTGGGCATGGCTTCCCCAGCCCACCAACAGGCTTTTCCACTTGGCCTGTGGCTGCCTATGCCTGTAGCACCTGGATGCCACCTCTAACATGTGCAGAGGTGACTGGGTGAGGTGGGAACACGGCTGCCTCCCCGAGATGGGACAGTGGGAAGGACCTGTGGCACACTGTGCAGAACTGGCACTGGAGCACACCTTGGGGTTACCCTGCTCTGCCAAGCCCACACCAGCTTCACTTTCTGCCTCTGGGGCCAGCCCCCAGCCCTCTCTCTGCACTGTGACAACAGCCAAGCTTCCTCCTGCCCAGCCTCCCTGAGCAGCCTGGAAGTCAACGCTCCCCACAGGCTGGAGGCAGAAGGATTTACGAGTGAGCCGACAAGCCAAGTGTCAGGACAGCATTAGCTCAGCCATTTTAAATGCTCATGCATTTGCAAACCCTCACATCTGCTGTGTCCTCCCAGCTGTGCCCCCAGGAGTCACACTTGGCCCACTGACACAAGGGTTAGGATGCTTCAACAGGGTTATTTTGGTTTGAGGGAGTCAGCTCACCATGACAGTGAGAGCAGATCCCCACAGAGCTGCTCCCAAGTTCACTTGGACAGAGTCAAGTCCCAGACTTACCCCCGGCAAAGCCCCACTCACGCTCAGCCCCCCAGGGACATGGCTTGGCCAGGTCCCACTCCATGAACAGCACCCCCATGCTGGAAGCAGCATTAATTACTCTGCTTTCTGCTCAGCACTGAAACATCCCATCATCTCCTCATCATTTGCTCCAAGATCTGTCAACCACAATTAAATTAATCCTCCTTTCCGGCTTGGCCACGCAACACTCTGGGCACCATCTTCCCTTGCTGGAGGAAACAAGCCACAGCTTAAGGAACACTCGAGGGACACCTACAGCCCAGCCCAGAGATGGCAGAGACACAAACAACGCCCACGTACACAACTTAAGCCTTGAGTTACAACTAAAGCCTTGCTTTACCTTCTTCATCTGAAACTTGATGGTCGATTTGACCTCATCCACCTTGGCCACCAGGTTCTCGTTGTGGGTGAGCAGAGAAGGGAATTTTCCGGCTTTGTTCAGGCCTGGGCCCAGGATTCGAGGAATTTGCTTGATCAAGGACTCAGAAGCCAGGAAGGCATCGTACTTCTTAGCTGCAAGGAGACAAGTGGGGAGGTCAGGAGTGACTCTGCTCCCACACCAAGCTCCCAGTGAGGGACTCAGCTGAGAAATGCAACTCCTCCCTGCAGGCAATTCCAACGTTCTCTGGGTCCCACATGAACCAGAGCTGGTTTTGCCAACAATCTTTGAGGAACGACTGTCACAGCAGGCCCCAGCCACACTCAACAGTGACTCCAAATGACAACTGTTCCCTGAAGGAACTGTCCTTTGCTGAGCCTCAGGTGACACTGAACTAACTCCAAGCTCTGCCACAGCCTATGCATACCAGGAAGAATGAGATGGAGAATCCATCTAGGAGAGGCTTAGCCAACAATCAAGGTCATTTCCTAACAGCACGTAGTTCCATGGCCCATTATGGATTGAGGGGCAAGTTCCTGTCTGCCTGAGGAATGTACCAGAGAGATTCTGGAGTTCTCAGGGAGGGAAGTATTTTCTTTCTGACCAAGAGAAAATGACTGCATTTCATTCTGTTCACATAAGAACTGTAGCACTAAAGCACAGTCTTGCTTCTACTGCTTCTCAGCTTTTGCTGCCCTTCAGCTCCCCAACCAGGAAATTGAGGGACACAGCAAAGGGTGAAACTATTGACAGTGACATTTTCTGTATCTCTCCCTTCCTTGGACAACCAGCCCCATTCCTGCAGTACTGCTCAGCTTTTCAGCCCTCAACTAACCATGACATGAGATCTGAGCATTGAGAAAAGTCTTACTGACACTCACCCAGCTTCTTTACCAGCTTCTTGTTTTTGTTGAGCTTCTTCAGAGCTTCTATGTCCATGTGAGGGATGTCGACTGCTTTGGCCTCATCACAGTGCTGCTGGTCCCCCAGCAGACAGACCGAGAATTTAGGCCGTGGTGTCGACTTCAACCTGGGGAAGGAAGGAAGGTCCGAGTCAAGTGACTGGCCAGCACCACCCGCGTGTCCATGGAGCCAGCACGGAGACACCTTACCACAGCACGGGGCATCCTGCACAGCCGCTCACCTGCCGTCCCCAGCAGGCCGGTGGGGACAGCCCGGGGGCTGCCGCACCTCCCCTCATGTTTTAAGACCCAGGGTGAGGGTCCGTCCAGCCGCTCCCACTGGGCCGGGGCGCGCTGGACTCCCCAAGCGATTCGGTGCCGCGGCGGCCCCGAGTGGGGCCGGGCAGGGCCGAAGGCTGGGTAGGAGCGAGAGGATGGCGAACCTGACGGTACCGGAGAACCGCTTGTCCTTCTGCGGGTCATAGTTCTTGAGGCTGATCTGCAGCTCCACCGTCTCCACGAACCTGCGGGAGGCACCGGGTAAGGCCTGGTCCGGCATGGAGGGGGGAAGGCCGAGGCCGGAGGTAACATGTCCGGTCCCGCCGCGTCCGCGGCTCTTACTTTCGCTTCTTGGCACGGCTGCCGTGCAGCACCTCCTTCACCGCCTCGTACAGGGTGTCCCGGGACACTTTGCTGCTGCGGAGGGAAACGGCAGCACGGGCTCAGAGCCGGCCCCGCCTGGGACGCGGCCCGGAGCCCGCCCCGGTCCCTGCGCATTCCCCCCGCGATCGACCCCATTGACCGCGCCCCACCGGCCGCCCAGACGGCCCCGCGGCCCCTACGGGACGCGGATGGCGGCTGATGGGGCGAATGAAGGCGGATGGGGGCGGATGGCGCGGAGCAGACGCCGGGCCGAACCCACCTCATGGCTACGGCTGCTCCGACCGAAGAGGCGGAAGTATCTCCGGCGCGCTATAAATACCGCCAAGATCTCGCGAGACTCAAGGGCGTGGCGCGGCGCCATACTGGGAGCGGCATCCTGGGGCCGTCATGCTGGGAGCGGCGGGGAGAAGAGTGAGGAATCCCCTCCGCCTACCCTCAGCGGGCCGCCCTTCCGCATCTCTTTCCTTATTAAATAAACAACCGGGACCTCTTTGCCCCCTGTCTCCAACCACCAGGACAGGAGTTCCTGCATCACGTCACAGCGTATCCCAGGAGCCCCGGGCTAGCCTCAGCAGCCGCCGGGAAGAAGAGGGGGCGCGTGAGGAGCTGCCGGGGCAGGCTGGGCGCAGGCGGCAGCACCGCCCATCCCTGACACAGGGCAGGTACCGCTGGCAGCCCCAGCCGGGGCATTTTGGCTTCAGTGTTGACAACGCGCATGCGCCCCCGCCTGCGCCCCGTGCATTGGCCGCCTGGCGGCGCGCGCTCCCCGGCCCGCCCCGGAACCTGTATGGCGGGCGGGGGCGGCTGCGCGCGGGCGGGAGCGCCGCCGCCATGCGGGTTGCGGGGTGGGCGGGGCCGGGCGCGGTGCACGTCGGGCCGGCGGCGGACCCGGGCCCGGCGGGTAGCTCAGGTCGGTGTGGGGGATGGGGGGCGGCGATGGCGGCCGGGCCCGGGAGCCGCCTCAGCCCCCGGGTACCGCGCGGGGGGAGCCCGCCGTGTCCCCGCCACCCCTGGGCCCTCCCCTCCCCGCTGCCCTCGCAGCCCATACCACGGTTTTCCCGGTCTCCTGGGGGGACAGCGGTGCGAGGGCCGCTGCAGCAGCCCCGGGGGAGCGCACAGGAGCCTCAGCCGGGTGCCGGGAGCGCGGGGCGAGGCGGCACCGAGCGGGCACCGAGCCGGGCTGCGCCCCCAGTGGCGGCGGGGACGGACGGGGCGGTTTGTCTCGTTCCTGAAAATCAAACGCTGAAATATTTGGTTATCTCAGAGGTCGCTCATGAAGAACGCGCTGTAGCTCCTTTGAAAGATAACCTATCAGCAGAGAGTCTCCTTAGCAAAATGTTCTTGTGGGGGTGTGGAGGCTTTAGCATCATTTGCTTAGAGCCTGAAATTCTATCCCTCAGAAGGCTGGGAATTAGTCAGGAAAGGGAGGAGGGAAGGACGATGCTTCCAGGGATAAAGCTCATCACCCTACCCCTGTCTCCTGCAGCACAGGACATGCTCAGCCTGTAGGTTCAGGTTTTAAAGTACTTGGAAACCCTGCAGATCATTTGGAGGATGGGAAGGGCTTGAATGTGATATTTGTACTGTGTTTAAGAAGAGTCTGTCAGTTCACTGGCAGGATAAACTTTATTTCATATTTGGCTCTGGAATAGATTGTTATCCCTGCCTGACTTCAGTGTGGGAATGATGCAGCATTGTCCATCTTAATCCTTCATAACCTCAAAAGACTTTTGAGGCCATTCAAGCCTTTCCTAGTGTGCAAAAGTGGAGAAACTAAAGCAGCAGGAAAAAACTAAGGGGAGAAATTTAAATGGAATTGTTCTTTTTACTTAAGGCTCGCAGCAAAGACCACGACCCCGTGTCCCACAGGCCCCTGGCTCTGGGCCCCAGTGCTCCCAGGCAGGATCCATGTGTGGGGAGTCGGGGCAGGATGGAGAGCCTGGGGCTGCCAGCAGTGACCCTTGGGGATGGCACCACGGCTTACCTGCAGCAGGCTGGCAGAGGTAACAGAGCCTTGGGCTGCCAGGGCTGAGAGTCTCCTCCTGGCTCTGAAATTTAAGTCAGACTCACCAAAAGTGCCCTTCACAGCATGGGAGCTGCCACACATGCACGGCTACTTCACATGGGCAGCTGGTGACTGTTGGATTTGCACTGAAGTCTGATGTAAAATAAAATAGAAACCAAACGTGCCTCTGGTTTGGAAATGAAGCGGTGAAGATGGGAGAGCTGTTGCTGTAGAAAATAAAGGTGCTGTTCAGACTAGAAGAGCCCCGTTCTTTCCAGGGTTGCTGTGGACAGGGAGCTGATGCTGTCGCCTGCAGGGCTCTGCTCCACCAAAACTTCCCCTGGGCTGAGCAGGTGGTTTTGCATCACTGCTGTGCACAGTGTTTGGTTCACAACAGTGCTTTTCTCACTCAAAAGGTGCCAAATTCCACACCTGCCCTTACTCTGGTGTTTGTGAGGTGCCCCTTTCTCCACCACCCGCTGGTCCCAGGAAGAGGAGCACGCTGTTCCCCAGCCTGCAGAACAGGATGGAGTTGTGCAGCTCTGTGTCCTGGGGGTTGCTCTCCTGCTTTATTTTCTGTGCAAACTCACTGCAAGTTTATTACATGTGTGGAGCTCGACTGTCTTGGGACCACCAAGTTGTGTGACCCCCTCTCAAACCTTATGCTTCAGATGAAAGCAACCTGGGTTCTCCATGTTCAGTGGGATGGAGCAATGTCTTCTCTGCATCAAATCATTGGGTAACTAAGGCATTATTACAGCTTTGCACAGAGTCAGGCTTTGACAGAGTTCAGTCTCTACAGCCCAACACTGGCAGTACTTTAAGCCCCTTTAGGTGCTATAATTGTTTCCTGACAGCTGATCCTCAGCCAAAGTTGCAGATAAATCTCCAGGCACTTGCTGATGCTACTCAGCACACCCAGCTGATTTTTTCTTCCAACACAAGTGTAATTACTTTCTCTGTATGCTCTGTCTTTCTGCTCCTTGGCATGAGGAGCTGTGAGGGGCAGCTCCTCAACAAGTGATGCCTGAGGGTCTTTGTCATGTCTAGAAAAGGGGAATGCCAGCATTTTTGGGAAGTGAAGTGCCTCTGTGGGGGAAAGCTGATTCATAACAGCCTAAAAATGACAAATTCTCCCTTTTATGGGACTGTGGGAAGCATGTGGGACAGAGGGACTGGGCTCAGCAGCTGATGGCATGTTTTAACTGTTCCAGGTGAAAAGCTGATTGAAGGGCAAGTTGTTGAACTTGAAGATGGCACCACAGCATATATCCATCAGGTGACAGTTCAGAAAGGTGAGGAACACAGATTCGCCTTTTCTGTTTGGAAGGACACTGTAGATAGCTGCAGCTCTCAGTGCTCCAGCATTTGGGCTGCTCCATCAGTTCCAGCTCTCAAAAGTCCATGTGAGCATAGGGTCTCTGTTGGGGTTTTCTTTCTTGTGGCTTTGAGGCTGAGTAAACAAGGACATTGCTTGCAAAGTTTTCAGCAATCTGATGAGAAGGTGAATTCAGTGGAGGTGGAGACAAATGTTTAAATGTCATTTCACCTGTGGGCTCTCCCTGTTGTCATACCACAAGTCCAGTGAGCTGTGTGCTGTGTTGGTGCCAGCTACGTAGAACACACAGAGCTTGTTTCGTGTGGGAGCAGTTGGGCAGGAATTTCTTCTGAATTGTGAGATAATATATTACTTCTGGAATAGGTGTTGGAGGGGGGGTCATGTGGGCATTGTTGGGAACAATGCCACCTTGGTCATTGATCCATCAGCCAATGTCATCTCTGAAGTTAGGTAACATTATTCTGAAAGGTGTTGGGAATCCGGTTCATGTGGCAGGCACCAGAGTGGCATGGAGGAATCATCCTTGGCCATGCTAAGATGCAAAAGGGCAGGTAGAAAGAGCTCTGTTACTTTGAGCAGTCCTTTCTTGATGCTCCCAAGCTCCTTGTATGCCACCTCCCTCTTGAAATCAATGTTTTATAGCTGGCTGTGCCCCTTTTCCCTCTTCATCCTCTTCCCTGCCTTCAGATGCACAGTGAGAGGGGTTCTCCTTCTCACCCCTGCTTCCCCTGCCATGGAATGTTTGTTTTCTCCTTCACACACCCCTGTCCCAGAGCCATCCTTCTTGTCTGGGATATAATCTGGCATTTTGAAACTAGTGAGACACTGCATTATTCCTTTGAGCAAAGGAAGAAGCAAATCTGTGCATGAAGCCTTGAAAACCTCATCACTCACATCAGAAGGGCTCAAGTGGTGTCTTAAAACCTACAGCTGTGGTTGCCTTTCAGGGCGAGCAGGCAGCCCTGTGTCCTCTCCTGCCTGGCAGCCTGAGCTGCCACAGTATTCCCCATCCTGAGTCCTCCAGGAAGGTGTGTGGATGTATTTCTTTTCTTTTAGAGGCTGTGGCTTTTGAAGATGGGCAGCCAGTGGTGCTGGAGGATGGCAGCATGGCCTTCATACATAGCACAGCTAAAGGTAAAGCACTCCCTGCTCTTTCCCTGGCAGCTGGAGAAAAGCTGCTGAAATGTCTCAGATTTCCAAGGCTGGGGAGCTAAAGCACTTTTTTTTCTGCCTCACACAGCTTTTTTTCAGCTGAATTTTTTTTTCAGCTCTTTACCTGAGTGTTTCCTCTTGCAGAGAGTTGTGAGCCTGGCACATTCCAGGCTGTCCAGCTAGAGGATGGCTCCACTGCCTACATCCACCGTCCTGTCATCGTGGCACCTGGCAGCACCACCCTGGAAGTGCAGACAGAAACTGGGCTCAAGGAGTTGGCTGGGGAGGAGGAAGATGATGGCTTTGATGTGGACACCATTAATGCATTGCAGCAGTATGGCAAGAAGGTGAGGGCGCAGCATCTCTTGGCCTGAGTTTGTGCCCTCCCTTCAGCAGTGCTTGTGTGCGTCTGTCTGTCAGCAGCACCAGCTTTGAGAGAAGCAACTGGGCGGGGCTCCAGTGTGAGTGCCACTGCTGAGGGATGCTTGGCATCTGGGGACACAGAATGGGGCTGTTTGGTCCCGTGGAGTGCTGGGCCCGCCACCCTTAACCTGCTGCAGGCTCAGGTTTGGGAAAGGAGGAGAGCTGCTGTGATCCAGCCTTTGGTGCGTCAGCAGTGGCTAAGCCATGGCCACTGTCCCCTTAGTGACAAAGGCCTCAAAACCAAAACAGCTTCAGATCCTGATGTGCTGTCAGTGCAGTGTCCCACCTCAATATCCTGGGTATGGCCTTTTTCTCCTGTCTCCATAGTGCCATAGTGCTGCCAGGAGGGTGCTGGCAGTGCTGAGCTGGGCACAGACCTTCCTGCTGTGGCAGGCCCAGCCCCTGCTCTCTGGGAAAGGGTGGGGTGGCACTGTGGCTGTCACTGCCTTCCTGTTCCAGCCTCTACAGGGAGGCAGAAACAGTGCTTGTGCTTCTTCACTGACAGGGGTCTGAGGAGGAAGAGGAGGGAGTGACAGACACCTGCCATATGAAGAGTAAGGACTCCAGCAGCATCCCTTCTCAGGTCTGAATTTTTCAGTGACTGGAACTAGGCTGAACTCCTCTTTGCCAGTAATTATAAAAGCACTGTGGCTTCTCTGCCGAGTTAGCAAATACTAACTGCACGTATTTCAAATGAGCTGAGAAAGGGAGTTTCATGTCTCAGAAACCCCAGTGAACTGAGAGGTGGGAGGGAGAAATGCAGGTTCCTAGAGCCCAGTCACCTGGGCTTCACCATGTGGGTGCAAGCTGGTTTGTAGGAACGTGTTTTTGGAGGATAACTGCAGGAATGCATATGTATGGCAAGGAGGGAAATATTTGTGTGGGCTTGGTGAAGCTGTGGTGGCTTGCTGGATTGATTCCAGTACTTGTCTCAGCAGGATTTGCAGGAGGAGGAGGTGCAAAACCAGAGGAAGGGGCAGCAGGTTGGCAGCAGAGCTTTCCGCTGTGGGTACAAAGGCTGTGGCCGCCTCTACAGCACTGCCCACCACCTCAAGGTAAAGCAGGTGACATGGCAGTGTACAGTCCAGACCAGTCCCAGCTAACTCTGCCAGAGCAGAATGCTCCCTTCTGTGCAGCTGAGTTACATGCTGAGCTCCCCAAGAGACCCAGATGTGTCAATTGGCCAAGGTGAAACACAAGAGAGAACATCAAATTCTCTCCAGCAGCATTTTTGCACAGTTTTCCTTCTTCCTTGCCTTGGGCCTCATTTTAGGAGCCTGTTTGTTCTTTTCCAGGTACATGAACGTGCTCACACAGGTGACCGCCCATACACATGTGACTTCCCAAGCTGTGGGAAAGCATTTGCTACAGGTAAGTTTCTGTTTGGGGCAGATTTTGTTTTCTGTCCAGCCCATCACCTGCTGAGCTTCAGTCCTAACTCTGGTGCAGTAGAGCACAATATCCAGAGCATCTAAAGCAAGGGCATCACAGCACAGGATCCTGCTGGGACTTCATTGATTGTGGGCAGGTAATGGTGGAAGCAAGGTTGGAAGTGATGCTGGGGTTGGTTATTCCTTCCCCTTCCAGCTTTGTAGACATAACACAGGCACTCAAGTACATGGACTGAGGGGTGGTACTCAGCTTGTCATGGTGTTTCCTTCTCATTACAAAATTAGTTGTGGTCTCTGTCCTGGACAGGGTATGGGCTGAAGAGCCATGTGAGAACACACACAGGTGAGAAACCCTACAAATGTCCAGAAGACATGTGTAGCAAAGCCTTCAAAACCTCTGGGGATCTGCAGAAACACATCCGCACGCACACAGGTGAGCAGCACGGGGGAAGAAATGCACAGGGGACAACCCAGTGAAAGGGTCTCCAGGGCACTCCAGGTGGCTGCATGGTGGCAGGTCTCACCCACATCTCTCTGTCTATGCAGGTGAGCGTCCCTTCAAGTGCCCCTTCGTGGGCTGTGGCCGCTCCTTTACAACATCCAACATCCGCAAGGTTCACATCCGGACGCACACGGGCGAGCGGCCCTACATGTGTGCAGAGCCTGGCTGTGGCAGGGGCTTCACCAGTGCCACCAACTACAAGAACCACATGAGAATCCACACAGGTAGGAGGGAGCCAGCAGCAGGGAGATTGGTGGGGCTGGAATGGGCATTTCCAGGCTGAACATCGCAGGGGTGGCCAGGGAGTTGGAAGAAATAGTGGGAATTGCTTTATTGGATCGATCATTGTTCCAGCAGTCTGTCTCCAGCTATTTGCTCTGGTGGGGAATCCCTCCCCAGAGCATGAGGAGGGTGAAGCTCAGCTCTGTGGCCTCTGCCCTAGGGGAGAAGCCGTACCTGTGCACCGTGCCAGGCTGTGGGAAGCGCTTCACAGAGTACTCCAGCCTGTACAAGCACCACGTGGTGCACACGCACTGCAAGCCCTACACGTGCAGGAGCTGTGGCAAGACCTACCGCCAGACCTCCACGCTGGCCACGCACAAGCGCAGCAGCCACGGCGAGCTGGAGGCCACCGAGGAGAGCGAGCAGGCCCTCTACGAGCAGCAGCAGCTGGAGGGTGAGCAGCCATTCCCCCATCAAGGTGTGGCAAAGGGGAGGGAGGTGACAGCAAGAGCAGCCATGCCCCTCTCAGACCCAAGTATGTGCCATGGCTTCTTGCCTCCCCATCAAGTCCAGATCTATTGGAAGGTCCTTGCTGTAAGTCACAGGTTGGGAACAGGCCCCTGCCCATTCTGTGGTACAGGGAGAGGTAAAGACCCTTTTTCCCAGGCCATCACTGGGCTGGTGTCATCATGGTCTTGTGCTCTTTTGTGCTGGCCCTTGAGGCCACAGGAAGGTCCAGAGGTCAGGCATGTGCTTTCACACTCTGATAATGCTGCTCTTCCCCTTCTCTGATCCAGCTGCTGCAGCTGCTGACAGAGGCTCTCCACTGAAGAGTCAGCATATTGCTTTCCTGTCAGAGATGGAGGAAGATGAAGAGGAGGATTCTGTGCCTACACAAGTCTCGCTTATCTCTCAGGATGGGACAGAGCAGGTATGGACACTGACAGCCTCCAGCATGTCAGGAACAGCAGTTACTATCTGAAGTGAAATTCTGCCTCTACTCAGCCATGGTGTTCTTTGCAGGGCCTTTTTCCAGCATTTTTTCAGACCTTGGAGCTTCCTGGGCTCTTCCTGCCCTGAGGCCTCACCCACTGCTGCAGTGTTGGTTTGGGGGGGGTCTCTGGTCCCAGTGCCCCTCCTTGCTGATGGGGTCTCTGGGTATTTGTGTGGTGGCTGGCAGCCCTTGGCTCCTGCAGCTCCACAGCTCTGCTGACCCAGGCTGGATTTAGAGATGTTTTGTCATCACTTGTATACAGCAGTGCTTTTCTTGTACTTCCCTCCACCAGCTGCCCCTGTGCTGACTGGAAGAAACTTCCTTCTGTGGCACAGGGCAAAGGAAACAGCTGCCACCAGTGACCTGTTTCCTCTTAGTCTGAGATGCTCCTGCTGCTGCAATGCACAAAGCTGTCCCCATCCAGGCTTGGGACAAAATGCTGAATAGGAAGAGGAGATGTGGTAGAATGGGGAGGACTGAAGACCCAAGCTCTGAGTTCTCTGTCATCAGTTTTATCCATGGCCCTGGGCAAAGTCCTTGGAGCCTTGAGTCTTGCAGAGAGGCTGTTTCCTCCTTGCCCAGACTGATGTGTTGCTAAACTCAGGTGTTGCCTAAGACTCCCTGAGCATCTGCTGTCATCCCCAGGTCAGTCTGTCTCAGGAAGAGCTGCAGGCCCTGGGCAGTGCCATCGGTGTGGTGACGCAGAGTGGGGCCCTCGCCGTGCCCGAGGGAGAGCTGGCAGGTGGTGACACTGAGACCATGACTGTGGCCAACACCGATGGCACCGAGGCACAGGAGGTACACACAAATCTGGGACCATCCCTGCTTCCTCTGCTAGAAAAGAACTGCATTTTCTTTTAAAACATGATCATCTGAACTTTTCCCAGGTGACCATAGTTGCTTCCGGGGCAGTGGTGTCAGAGGACTCAGACATTGCCCTGCTCTGTCATCAGCAGGTGGCATTGCTGGCCACCTCCCATGGCACCCACATTGCTGTGCAGGTACCATATGGCTCTTGCCACCATTCCTTCACTCCCTGGCCACCTGCTGCCTGCAGCACTTGCCCTCTGGCCCTGCTGCATTGCTGCTTGCCTGAGGGGCTTGCTCCTTGATTCCCAGATGCTCTGTGTGCAGAGGACAGCAGGGTTGTCCTCCTGGGATTGCAGAATGCTCCTTTGTAAACAGCCTTTCTGCCCCTCTGCTTCACACCTGTGTCACCCACCTGTGTTGCCCCTCTCTCCTGCTGAGAGCCACCCTGAGCTGCCTTTTGGGGGTTCAGCACTCATTCTCTCTCCCCCTTCCCTCCCCCAGCTGGAAGAGCAGCAGAGCCTGGAGGAAGCCCTCAGCATGGCCACAGCAGTCATCCACTACGAGGCCGTGCCACCTGACACAGCCCTGCCTGAGAAGGGGAGCTGAGGCCAGCGGAGCAGCCGGGGCAGGGGGAGTGGCAGCCCCAGCCTGCTGTGTGCAGGGCTGGCGGGTGTTGCAGGCAGGACACGGGGCAGGGACAGTGTCTGAGCCAGTGCCAGCGTGTGCCCTGTGCCAGCTGGGACACTGACGGGGCAGCACAGGGCTGCTGGGGTGGCCCTGTCTGAAGGGCTCTTCCCTCCAGGGAGGGAGGGCAAATACACTGGACTGCTGCCTGCTCCTGGGCTCTGAGCAGCAGCCCCCTTTTGAGGGGCATTTCCTGCCCTCTCCCTCCAGGAATGGTCCAACAGCTCCCCTTTCTTGCCCACCCCTCCAGCTCAGGGGCAAGTGGGCAGCACATGCACAGAAGCAATAAAGGCCCATCAGAGCAAGCCCAGGCTGTCCTGAGCTCGGTATGGAGGGTGACCAGTTCCTGCCATTGGAGCCAGCACTGGGATGGCTCCAACAGCAGTTCTCTCATCTCTTTGTCACGTTCTTTTCTCAAGCAAAGCTTCCATGGCAGACTTGTTGGCTGTGGACCAGAGCTGCCAGGAGCTGAGCTAGACCTGGATGTAAATGCTGAGTTGAAATAAAAAATTTAAAATTTTGTTTTTCAAAGGACTCCCTTTCTCTTTGGTGGAAGCTGGGAGGGGGTGGGATGGAGTAGGGTGAGCTGTGCTCTCTGAGCCCTCAGCGTGCGTCTAGGAGTGGCTAGGACTGTCCCTGAAATCTCACATCAGGCCTTGGCTCTTCCAGTGACCCCTGCAGGCCTAGATTTAGGGAACTGTGTCTGTGAACACATCCTACATCCTCCTCTGAGGTGGGGGAGAGAGACCTGAGCTGGTGTCCTGCCCCCAGAGGTGCCTTCAGCCCCTCCTCTGCCCCGGGTGCTGAGTGGACAGAGCTGGAGACCCGGCAGTCGCGTGGCTCGTTTTTCGGACATCCCAGAGGAGTTTGTAGAGAAGGATGTTCCCGCGGGCACGGAACGGGCACAACCCGAGAGGATGCCGCAGGCTGAGTCTCCGCTCGCCCGGTGCGACCGATCCCTTCCGTCCCCGCTGCGAGGGGAAGCTGCTGCTTGAGCCAGGGCGGGGATTTCTCCCCCCAAAACGCAAATTACGACGGAGCTTTTAATCTCTGGGCTGAGCTCAGCAGAGTGTCGGTGAGCCCCGGCCGTGCGGGGAGCGGCGATGGGGCCCGGGGGGTTCCCGGGGCGCCCCGAGCAGGCGGCGCTCCCGCCCCACGTCCCGCCCGCCCGGGCGGCTCCAGGAACCGGATCCGCGGGCTCGGCAGAGCCGCCGCCGCCGCCGCCAGCCATGGACCTGCGGGCCGAGCTGCTCAAGTCCATCTGGTACGCCTTCACCGCCCTGGACGTGGAGAAGAGCGGCAAGGTCTCCAAATCCCAGCTCAAAGTGAGTCCCCGGGGAGCTCGGGCCGTGGAGGGTGGGCAGCGAGGGTGAAGCAAAGTCCGAGGCTGCTTTGCATCCCCCCGGGTTTCCACGGAGAAATTGTTAAATATTAAGATCAATATGATGTTGTTGTTGCCTCCACGCTTGTTCTGGTGAAGCTCTCGGCTTCTGTGGCATCTCCTTTTAAGAAGAAGGGGTGAGGGGGAATTCACGCTCAGATGTGTTTTCTAAGTGAAAATGTTAAGAAATCTAAATGTCAGTTATCAGTTTCTTGTGCTTTTTATGACCAACTAAGAGCCCAAACACTGTTTACATTTTCTTGCTTGCTGGAGCACCTATGTTCCTCCCTGCTGAGCCGGTGGGTTGGGAGGTAGGGACAGGTTGTTTTTAAACAAAAACTCCTCAGTGGTGTGGCCAGAAATAACACTTTTAAAAACTCTTCACTTTCCCCTCTCCCCACTCCTAGCAGCTTTCAGAGGGCTCATGCCCTCAGCCCTTCATCAAACCCATCATAGCTTTAAAAATCTTTTTTTCTGCCCCCAGGCCAGGGTTGCTGGAACCCACCGGGGAGCCCCTTGGCTCTGAGAATAATTGAATTTTTAACCTTTGCAGACGGTGGGAATGTGATTTTTTTTCATCCGTTTTGGTTCCTAGGCTGGCACTGGGGTTGGAAATGCTGGTTGGTACCAGGGTCTGAGATGAGAGAAGAGACCTGAGCAGGAACATGCTGAGCACAGGGAGGTATTGCGTCAGGACTTGGTAGCTGCTGCCAATCTGCCAGATGAGTTTTGAACCACTGCAAAAAGACCCACTTTTCCTCTATTCCCTCTATTTTATAGGGCTTCCCCAGGACAGACTATAGGGAAAGTGCTGGACTTTGGTGTTTTGCCCCAGAATTAAGTGCTTTGTGTGCAGAGATCTGGAGGAGAAGCAGCGGGAAACAGATTCTTCCTGCTCAGCCTTTGTGGCTGAGAGCCTTCGGCTGCCCCCCAGAACTCGTGGCATGTGCCCTGCGAGCCACGCTCACCTCCTAAAACTGTAGAAATAGCTGAAGGAATTAAGGAAAATCCTAAAGTAGGCCAGAGCTTGATTCAGTTTGCTAATCCCTGAGAGGGGCTGCTGTACTCCCTTCACAGCATCCCCTGCACCACTGCTCTGGGTCCAGAGCCTGGCCCAGGCATGGGACAGACCCAAAAGCACCAGCAGTGCTTGTCTTCAGAGATCTTTATCTCCAGTGACAATGTTGAGGCCACAGAGACTCTGATTTTAATGGCAGTTTCATGGGCAGTTCATGCAGGGTCTGCAAGCCATGGTGTAGGGGCTGTGGTGATGCTGGGGATGGTAAAGTCACTCCAAAGTGAGTTTACCCAGGGGGACACTTCAGAGGGGAAGGGATGTTCTCCCATGCACCTTCAGTGACAGAATGGGTTGGCAGCAAGTCATTGAACAGCAAAGCTCAGCTCTGGATGACTTTCCCACTGTCTCCAGGCCCGGGAGAGCTTGTTTCCACCCCCAAAAACACTCGTGTTTGCCCCAGCCTACACAGGCCAGCCGCTGTTCAGTGAGAAAGGAATCCGGGGTCTCGCAGCTCTGAGCAATGAAGTATTAAAGCCACCAAGCCCTCTCCAAACTCCTCCGGGGCTGCTGAGCCCTGAGCCGAGCTGTGCTGTTCTCCCTCACCCGGGCGTGTTGCTGCACGAAGGGTCTTGACCAGGGGTGGGGGAGACACCGGGTCTGCACCTGCAGGACGGAACCAGCCCCAGAGCTGGGTGGGAGCCGCCTGGCAGAGCGGGAGCTCCGGCCGCGCTCCGGGCAGCGCTGTGTCGGAGTTTCCAGCGCACAGCGCAGCTGTGGGAGCCGTTGGGGTCCTGGCAGGGCACGGCGCAGGCAGGCGTGTGCAGATGCCGCTGTGAGTGTCGGTGTGTGTGCGCACAGGAAGGAAGGACAGCTTGCGGTCGGGTGCTGCGCACCCAACGAGGTCGGGGTAGTTTTGCTCCCAGCACAGGCACGCCACCAGCCCTGCTCTTGGGAAGCGTTTGTGCTCCCAGTGCCATTGCATCCCCCTCCCTGGCCGGGCTGGAAGGGCTGTGGTCCCTCAGGGGCCATGCGTGGCTGGCTATACGGAGCACTGCCCTGGTGCTTTTGGGCACCTCTGCTCATGGCCGATAGGTGTGACAGCGGTGGGAGAGGGTGGAGAACAGAAACAAGGCTGGTGCTCAGAGGAATCCAGGGCACTAGGAGGAGTCAGGCAGACCCCTGCCCCCCTCCCCCGGCCATCGCCTGCATGCCACAGGGGAAAGGTTGTACCAGCAAACTGCTTTCGTAGCAGCCCTTTCCCCTGCTGTTTTTCTCCTCCTCCTGTCACTGTTTCAGAGCCTGCAAGGGTTTCTCACCTCCCCTATCTCCGGTCATGCCACACTGACCAGGCCAGGGCTTTCCTCTCTGTTTGTCAGTGACAGCCCTGCGAGAGAGGGGCTTTGGGTCACAGGGTGCCAGGATGGATGGAGGGGCTCAGGGTGTCCCCCACAGCCAGGGTGACAAGTGAGACCTCACAGGGCTTTTTAGAGGAGGGGCAAAGGATGGAGATGAGGGCCCACGTTGGAAACACAGAATGAGACGATTCCCACTCTTTGAATTCATCCTGATGGATTTGTTACCATCCTGGAGGATGTCCACGATATTCCCAGGCCTTTCCATCACTGTGTGGACCCTGGGGCTGCACTGACCCCCAAAAGGCATAGCTGCAGCAGCAGTGCTCGGGGCTACAGCCCTGTTGTGTGAGCACAGGGTGGAGTCCTGCTGATCCCATTGGTCCAGAGGGTGAAAAAGAGAAAGAAAATCTGGTCGAGCAAGAACTGTCTCCAACTGCAGCAGCCATCATGGCCTCAGGCGGCTCCTCTCCTGCTGGGAGGAAATTTCCAGCCCTGCACAGAGGAGTAGGGATGCTGTTCCATCTTCTCCAGCCCCTCTCTTGGACCCTTGGCTAGCTGCATTGGCAGATCCTGGTGCAGTGGGGCTGTGTCAGTCTGGGACACTTGTTTAACTGTTTCCTGCTTCTGGGATGTAAAGGCAAGGAGAGCACCACCTGCCCAGCATCACAAAGTAGAGACACTGGTGGTGCTCAAGGGCAGCCTTTTCCAGGCTTTCCAGCACATGGGAAATCCGTGAGCTTGTAAACATGTTTTGTTTGGGGGGATTTGAACAAAACCGGCTGTTGGCAAGTCTTGCTGAGTATTTCTGGGGATGGTGTGTCTCCAGATCTCTATTGTCTGCATCCATTCCGGACAAAACCTTTGCTTAGCTTCTCACCAGTCTCTCCTATTTCCATGTTTCCATCTTTCTGTGCCCCCAGCAGACAGTGGCTGCTGCCAGGCTGGGCCATGGTTGTGCCAAATGCATAGCTTGGGGTGGCTTATCAGCTTTTCTAGATCTGAGCGAGTCCTGTTTGCTCTGAGAGGTTTGAAACAGCCCTTTCAAGAAAGAAGTTCCTCATGTGCCAAGAAAAGAAACTGATGTGGAAAAATCCTCGATTTTTGCATGTTTCTAAATGATTCTCTGAGGTTTACATTTGGAAACTATGCCAAACTCAAACCTTGACCCAACACTGTGCCTGCCGGGAGGTGATGCCATGCAGGGCACAGTCCCCACGGGGGTGAGTGAAGGGGTGGCACCTTGGGGATGTGCTGGGGCAGGGCTGGAGGTTATTCACCTTCTCACCACCCCTTGTGCTTGGCCAGGTGCTGTCTCACAACCTGTACACGGTGCTGTGCATCCCCCACGACCCCGTGGCGCTGGAAGAGCATTTCCGCGATGACGATGACGGGCCAGTGTCCAGCCAGGGCTACATGCCCTACCTCAACAAGTACATCCTGGACAAGGTGAGTTCCTTGGTCACCCCCCAGGCCTGCTATTCCTCACAAGAGGACAATGAGGTTCCTGGGAGCTCCCCTTAGCTCTTGGAAATTACATGCCTTGGTGGGTGGAAAGAGGGTGCAGAGAGATGGGGACTGCTCAGGTGAATGCCACAATGAGTGAGAAATGTTCAACACTCAGTGTCTCCCTGGCAAGGATGAAGTCATCCCTTTACGTCATGGCTCTGGATGGAGCAGCATGTCTGCCCACATTTCCTGAAGGGCACAGAGAGAGAAATCAGCCCCTTTTATCCTCTCCAGCCATGCTCAAATTTGAGGTGTGACCTCATTTGGCAAAGAGGAGAGGGAGGAGGATGAGGTGCAAGCAGGAGCAGAGTTGGGGTGGGCAGGGGCTTTCTCCCTTTTTTCTGTGGTTCAAAGACACCTTTGTCTGGCACAGCCAGAGGTTGGTCTGTGGGTGCTGTTTCCTCCAGGCATGTGAGGAGAGGAAGAATGACTGACAGCTTTCTTCCACTGTGTGCTCACAGAAAGGGGCCAGAGCTGGGTGCAGTAACCCTTTGCTCCCCTGGCTCTCCTGGTGTTCTTGTCCCTGTGCCAGTCCCCATGCCAGTGCCTGGGCCAGTCCCCACCCCTGTTCCCATCTTTGCCTTGCCCATAGCTGGTCAGCAGCTGCCCAGCCTGGTCCAGCAATGCTGATCCTGGCTGCAGGGATCTGGCCTGCAGCAAGCAAGGGCAAAGCCTTCCCCAGCTCCCTCAGCTCAGAGCAGGAGCTGCCCAAGGTCAGCCCAGCCCAATCTCCCCATCACAGTAGCCAAAATCCTTCCAGTTGCTCACATGGTTCTTTGGGAGGTGATCTTTAAACACACCTCTTCTGGTTTCAGCATGGCTAATAGAATCCCAGAGGCAGCCTCAAAAGGGGGAAGTGGGTTTTCCTAGTAAGAGAAGCTTTTAGCTTTTGCCACCCGAAGGTTTTCCTCCAGCTTTGCTGCTACAGGCCACAGTTTGCTCCTGTGCTCACACAGCTGGGATGGAGCACCCAGGGACAGCCAGAGCTCCTCTGATCCTCATCACAGTTCACCCGTCTGCACCAAACGTGCTGCCTGGGGCAGCTCACAGTTAAAGAACAGCAGGGACGAGGCTGGTGGAGGCACCATTCATGCTGGCTGCCCTTGGACCAGCACTTCCCTTCACTCCTTAGTTCTTCTTTGTGGTTGAATGCGATAACAAGAAACCCCAAACCATGGAGGCACTGGGGAGGTGGGCCAGGAGAGCTCCACATCATCCTGCCTGTGCTGCACCCCAGGGTTCCTGCTGGTGCTGCCAGTCATCCCATGTTTCTCACTGGACAGATTTTAGGAGTTAGGGTTTCTTCTCTCCAGCACTTCCTCCCCCAGAACTCCCCTCTGTAGCTCTTCAGCTCCCCACTCACCCCTTGATTCCTGCCTGCAGGTGGAGGAAGGTGCCTTTGTCAAAGAAGACTTTGATGAGCTTTGCTGGACCCTGACAGCAAAGAAGAACTACAAACCCGACCGGAATGGGAATAGCATTGTATCCCACCAGGATGCTTTCAAGCTCTGGTGTCTCTTCAACTTTCTGTCTGAAGACAAATACCCTCTTGTCATGGTGCCAGATGAGGTAGGACCTGCCTCTCCCCCCATCCCTGTCCTCCCAGGGCTCCATGTGCTGGCAGAGCCCCATTTGTGGGTGAGACATCCCACTATCGCTTCCTGGCATGTCCCACTGCATCCTGTAAGATGTGGTATTCCAGGGGATGAGAGAGGAGGCTGGAGGTGGGACAAGGGGGCAGTCTGCCCTGGACACCCCCACTGTGCCCACAGCCACCCCCACTGCCCAGGGAGAAGAGGGGAACTTTAGAGGGGAGACCCCTCCAAAGTGCTGCAGCCTCTCCGGCCTAGAGGGCAGTGGCAGAGCAGACCTGGCTGTCCCTCTCTGTGGCCACTGCTCAGCCCCTGCCCAGCAGAGTGTTAAGGGTGAGGTGCCAGCCGAAGAAAAGCCTCTGGCAGTAATCTCCAAATCTCCAAATTCCACAGCATTTGGGGGGAAGGTTCTCCCTTTCTCTGGGGTCAGATTAAACCCACATGAGAAGGGGGGCAGATCTGGGGAGAATGCACAAGTGCAGAAGCCAAGAGTGGCCTCAGTAGAAGGAACTTGGCTGGGCAAATGGCTGCTGTTGTGTTCTACCCCATCAACCTCCTGAGATCACCAGAAAAGTCAAAATAGAAAAAAAAAAAAAAAAAGAGGAGAAAAAAAGGCAAGAAGCACCATGCTGCGCAGACGTAGAACGGTGACCGCACTTCCTGTGCCCTAGGAGAGGTGTTTCCTGTTCCCCAGACCATGAAAAACTGAATCATCCTGAGCAACTGCATTCAATTCTTGCCCTTCACACAATTAAATGACATAAAAAATCCAGCTAGGTGCAGGGACCCTGCTGTGTGTCACCTTCCTGCGTGGGTCCCTGCAGTCACCCACCAGTCTCAGTCCCCAGACTGTGGGCAGAAGAGAGCTGCCAGCAAAACTTGAGCTGGGATAAGTCTTCCCCACATCATGTCAACCACCTTGATTCTGGTTTTTTTTGCAGTTTTAAAATGATGCTCATCTCCATAGGAACCTGTCCCCCTGCTCCTCCCCAGTGATTTTTGGAAAGCAGTGGTGCTGAGCTCACTGTGGCTTTGAGCCTTCAGTCCTGAATGGGGTTCAGCAGTGCTGGCTTGTACTTCCTCAGGCTCTTGACTGCTAGAGTTTTCTTACTCTGCAGACAAACCAGCCAAAACATCCCAGCCTTGGGGTTAAAAGGAAAAACTTCCCAGTAGAGGTCCAACTCTAACCCAGTTCCAGTCTCCTGAGCCAGCCTGCTGCCTGGAATGCCTCAACCATCACAAAGGGTGATCCCTCTGGGATCAGGGTCCTGCATCTCCAGGCTGGAGAGAGATGTTGCCTTGGGCTCTCCAAAATGGGTTGATGGGGTGGGGACAGCTCTAGCTTCTTCCTGTCACTGAGTGTCCCCCTGCCCACAGGTGGAGTACCTGCTGAAGAAGATCTGCACAGCCATGAATGTGGAGCTGAACTCCTGCGAGCTGGATGATTACCTGTCCCAGGAGCCGCAGGGGCAGGGTGGGCTCACAGTCTGGCAGTTCCTGGACATGGTGAACTCAGGGAGGTTCCTGAGAGGCATCGAGCAGGAGGCCATCAGCATGGCCGTGGAGGAGGTGTACCAGGAGGTCATCGAGGATGTGCTCAAACAGGCAAGGAGCCCGCATATTCTGGGGCACAAGCTCCGTCCTGCTCCCACCCCGTTTTGATCTCCATGTCTCTGGGGCGCAGGGCTACCTCTGGAAGAAGGGCCAGCTGAGGAGGAACTGGTCGGAGCGGTGGTTCATGCTGAAGCCCAGTGTCCTGTCCTACTACATGAGCGAGGAACGGAAGGAGAAGAAGGGGAGCATCGCGTTGGACAAGACCTGCTGCGTGGAGGTACAGCCCAGGCCACCCTCAGCTTGGGGACAGCAGACCTTTTAGAACCCTGGAAGGGAGACCCAAGAACACACAATTTCATATCCATGAGCATGGGTGAGCCAGTCCTCTGGCTGAAGACAGAGGGATAAGGTGGGATACGGGGAGTCACGCTGTGCTGTGTCCTCTCCCTGCAGGTGTTGCCAGACAGGGATGGGAAGAGGTGCATGTTCTGTGTGAAGACCTCGTCCCGCACCTACGAGATGAGCGCCTCTGACACCCGGCAGCGCCAGGAGTGGACACTCGGTCCGTGCCCACCCCACACCTCTTCCCCAGCTTCCCCATGCTCCCTGCATGTCCCCACTGACCGTGCCCTCCCTCTGCAGCCATCCAGACAGCCATCAGGCTGCAGGCAGAGGGAAAGAAATCCCTGCACAAGGACCTGAAGCAGAAGCGACGGGAGCAGCGGGAGCAGCGGGAGCAGCGCAAGGCGGCCAAGGAGGAGGAGACGCAACGGCTCAAGCAGCTGCAGGAGGAAAAGGAGAGGAAGCTGCAGGAGCTGGAGCTGCTCAAGGAGGCCCAGAGGCAGGCAGAGATCCTGCTGCAGGAGGAGGAGCAGCGGCGGAGGCAGCAGCATGAGGAGATGCAGAGGACCCTGGAGATCCAGCTGCGGGAGGCTGAGCAGGTGGGTGCACATGGACTGTGCTGCTCACAGGGTGGGTGCTTCCTTCTCCTTCCCTTGCCCAGAGCAGCCCAGGGGTTTGGATGTACAGTGCTGCTGCCAACCATCACCTCTGGGCTCTGTTGTGCCTGAGATCACTTTGAGCAGGAGATGAGGACAACCTGCCTCAAGGGGCTTTAGCTGGGGCACAGCGAGAGGCAAGTGCTGGTGCCAGGCAGGACAGGGAGCCCATTTCTGATCTCACAGCCAGCACTTGCTCCAAATGACACGGCCTGTCTCCTGAGCAGGGAAAAAGCTTTGCTTTGGACCTGTCACCATGGGCTGCCCCTGCTCTGGGCAGTGGGTCTGAGTGGCTTCTGGGGACACTGGTGGTGGCCTGGCCAACTGATGGCTCCTGTCTCCGCCACAGGCTCGTGCCTCCATGCAGGCAGAGATGGTCCTGAAGGAGGCAGAGGCAGAGCGGCAGCGCAAGCGCATCCTGGAGCTGGAGGACATGCAGGAGAGGCTCCAGGAGGCTCTGCAGCAGGAGGTGAAAGCGCGGCAGGATGAGGAGGCTGTGAGATGTGCGCAGGCCAGGTAGGACTAGGGTATCCCTCTCCCTCCTTGGGCAGCCCCACTCCCAGGGCAGCAGCTGAGCATGGGGATGTGCTCCCCAGGGCAGCTCAGTGCTCCTGGGTACTGGGGTGTGCTGGTGACTTCCCAGTATGCAGGCTGGGACAGAGAAAGCTGGTGGAAGAAGTGGCAGGGGGACATCCCCACCTCTTGCTCTTCATTGTCAGGCTATTGGCTGAGGAAGAGGAGAAGCTGAAACAGCTGATGAAGCTGAAGGAGGAGCAAGAAGAATATATCATCAAAACTCAGAGGGAGAAGCAAGTCCTCAAGCAGGAGATGGAGAACAAGAACAAGTGCCTGGAAGAAGCGCAGAAGCAGTTGGAAGAAGTGAGAGTGAACAGGCAGCGGGTGGACCAAGATGTCATGGTGAGCATCACATCCATGCCACATCTCTTCACACAGTGAACACAGGGGACTTTCCAGCCCTCCCAGAGTCACCTCCATACTGGGGAGGACCAAGCTGGAATTGCCGTGGGGGTTTCTGAGCTGTGCCATGTGCAGGCACAGTGTGAGGCAGTGGCTGAGACAGCACAAGCGTGTCCTGCCCTGGGGACAAAGCACTCGTGTCCAAAGTGATGTTGACAGTGGGAGTGTGTGAAGGGAGGAGGGTTGGAGGGGGAGCAGAAGGTCTAGAGGAGGGTGAACTGGGTCTCCATCCCAGAGGGAACCTCCAATCCAGGCTTACTCAGGGAAGGGAAACCTGTGCCATGGTCCCGGATCAGGGGCAGTGGGGCACCAGGTCACCCCTTTCCTCCATTCCCTGCCAGGCGGCCCAGCGGAAGCTGCGACAGGCCAGCACCAACGTCAAGCACTGGAACGTCCAGATGAACCGACTGATGCACCCCATTGGGCCAGGAGGTAGGAGACCAGCTGACCCAGCTGACCACCCTTCCCTGGACTTCCTGAGTGCAGCCATGCTGGGGCATAAGCCCAGACCCCCACCCATCTTCCCCTTTTTGGGGGCATCTGGTGGCTGGACGGACTCTCAGAGAAGATACCACAATGCCTCCTGCAAGGAGGGACTCCACAAACCTTTTTCTCAGCTGAACAGTGAGTTTGGGCTCCAGGTGAACAACTCTCTTTCTTTGTCCACCCCCAGACAAGCGAACAAACGTGAGTGGAGGAGTCTTCACTGGCTACCAGCCCCTTCTGTCACGGAGAGATTCTTCCCTCAAACTGAAGCAGAGGGTGGAGGATAAAGGCAGCGATCCCACGAGGGAAAACAGCAAGGAAAACGTGAGCAATGGTGGGAACAGCAGTGTGTTGCCATCTCCAGATGCAGACACCATGGCTACAGAGCCCACCAATTAGCCCACCAGGATGGCAGAGCCCAGCTGGGAATGGCAGGGCTCAGCTTCTCCCTCCAAGTGGATGGTCAGTCATCTCTGGATGGAGCCAAGGTGCCGACCAGCACAGAGCCTACAGGGGACTGCATAAGGCAGAGGTGCCCCCATTTTCATCAGTAAAGGGCTGCAGCCATCATGTGCCAGAAGGCTCAGGCAGCCCAGTGCTCAGGAGAGGGCAGTGGGGTCTTGTCCTCTGGACTGCTGGACTCAACTCCTTGTGCTCTGTTTTACACCCTGTACTAAAAAAGAGCTGCTGATGGGTTGGGACCCTGTGGCCCAGGGCTGCAGTTCCCCCTTGGTTTCTACAACAACCCTTCTGCATCACTCACTGTGCTCCAGGGTGTGGGGCCTTGCCACCAGCCAAGACACCTGGACTGACCAAGCGGGACCTTCTTGTCACCCCCACACCATGCCAGGTGTCCCTAACTACACCTACCACTGTGTTCCCTAGCAGTGGTTGTTAGTACTGGAGTCACTTAGTTAGCAGAAACTTAACAACCAATAAAGCTTTTGGAGCCACTGGCCTCAGACCTCCTCCTGCCCCACACACTAGGGGCCCTGCAGGCACCAGCCCTCTTTCCTTGGATTCCCCCTGTGCGAGAGAGCCCTCTGAAAGCAATCAGCCACAACCTGTGGAAAGTGGCCCCACCAGCAGATTTTGGGTTGGTGTGTGGAGGGCCAAGAGGGACACAGAATAAAACAAAAAAGCCCCAATAACACACCACCACTTGGGTTAGTTTTTCAAGCACCTCTGTATAAATACAGTCCCAGCCACCTGTGCCTTTGGGGTGTTTATAGTCTGGGGCATAGAGCCAGGCTTGCCTCTGGAACAGGCTCTGGGAGCAAGCTCTGCACCGACTCCATCTCTGCTCCGTCACTCAGATGAGCTGAGTTCGTTAGGGAGATTATGATCTGTTTCCTCCCGGGCCTCGAACAGCGCTGTCCCCGGTCTCACAGTGTTTCTCAGTATTTTTCCACCGTGGCCGAAGGGGCCCTAGTGGACAAAGCATTCCCCTGGGACATGTCCCAGGGACAAAGCATGTCCCCTGGGACAAAGCATTCAGTGTGCCCGGGGTGCAGGGTGGCCCTGGCCCAGTCCCACGCGGCCGCGCTGACACAGAGCGGGGGCACGGGCAGTGCAGGGGCCGCAGGTCAAATGCATCACCTCTCCCCTCTGTGCTGGGACACAGCGGGGTGGCCCTGAGCCCTGGGCCGTCCCCTTGTGGGGTCCCTGCCTGCTCCGCACCGTCCTGGCCAGGCCACATGGACACAGCATCCCGACACTCCGCACGGGTTTTCCGGGCAGTGAGTCCTTCCCAGCTCTGCCCTGAGGCTGGGCTATTATCTGCTATCGAGGCGCGAGGGGGCCGCGGTGCGAATTGCTGGGGGGGGAGGGGGGGGTGGTCACTGGCGCTGCTCGGACTCATCGGGCGCAGATCGNCGCGCGGGGTGCGGTGGCGTCAGGGCGTGCGCGGTGACGCGCGGGGCCGGGGGTGACGGGGTGGGGGGGCGCCGGCAAGAGCGGGGCCGCGCGCGAGGTGAGCGGGACCGGCGGGAGTGCGAGGGACTGGGGCCGTGAGGCGTGAGAGGCAGGGCATGTGGGGACGGAGGGTGTGAGGGATGGGGAATGCAAGGGAGAGGGTCTGTGAGGGGCTGGGGCTGTGAGGGGCTGCGGTGTGACAGGGTTTGGGCAGGGGGTGTGAGGGACTGAGGTTGGTGCAAAGGAGATATGGGTGTGAAGAGCCGGGGCGTGAGGGGCATCAGTGACTTTAGGTTGTAGTTCCTCTTGGGAAATCAGGGGGGACTGAGAACGGGCCATGGCCCACAGGAGAGGAGGCTTAGAGGGACAGTGTGCCTGTCTTCCTTGCCAGGGTGGGGTGGTGGAGGGGGAATTGGATTGACGATTGAGGGTACCAGGCACTGTAGGAGTCTGGGGCTGGAAGGAGGAGAAGCAAGAGGGTCAGGACGGACCTTGAGCAGAGCATCCGGTGAGGGGCTGCTCCAGGAGGAAGGATCTGAGAGTCCTTTCTCATCCCTCATATCTGCCCATTCCACTGCCTCCTTCCCTGAGATCCCAGACGAAGGAAATACTTGTGGGAAGGAATCAGATGTGTTGTAGGGTCCGGACAATGCCCGTCATGGTGCTGCAGAGGGGTCTGAGCCGTGGCTGCCCCATGAATCAGAGTCCCAGGGCCAGTAGCAATGTTGGTCTCTAAAACAGTGACCTGTGGGTTGAGGCAGCCCTTGTCCCATTTCTTGTTTCTGCTCTACTCTCCTCTCGTCCTCCCGTCTCCATGCAAATCCCTTGTTACCTTCAACAGAGTATCCTCTTCTGTATGTACAAACATGCTCCAGGCTGAGGTGGGGGTTTTCCTGATGACTTGGCATGTGTCAGCCAGGGACAGCAGAGGAAGCATCCAGGTGGGATGTGCTGGCAGGTTTCCTCCATGCCCTGCTGAGCTGTACAAGTGTTGCCTTGTGTGTGGCGTGATGGGCATGTCCTGGCATTTAGCTGTGAGTGGGACAAAGTGAGCTAGGCATTTAGTTCTAATTCTCAGATGTCTGGCAGCAGCAGCAGAGCACTGTGGTCTGCAGTGAGGGATCAGGGTGTGATTTGTGCACTCCCTGCATGTGATTCAGCCCTCCCTGACAGTGTCAAGGCTAATGCTGTGTTACTGAATCGGGATGAGCTTTATTGCTGGTGGAGGTGGAGAAAGCCACCTCCTGATGTGCCAGTGGGGCTGGAATGACTTTAGTATTGTTCTTTGTCAGAGAGATTAAAGAGAAACTTTGTCAGGATTGTTTAGAAAAACTGTCTTCCATATTGGGGGAGAAGGGATGAGAAACCTACTCTGCTGTGAAAGTGAAGCTCCTGAGGGCAATTTTGTGGCCCCACTGAGGCAGAGGCTGGTGCTGGATCCACACTTGGCAGAGCTCTGGGCTGTGCTCAGCCTCTACCTCTAAACAGGGGCAATCACTGCCTTCAAGAGGATGTGGCTTTGACATCACTGATTGGGAAATCCTGATGTGATTGATGCTCCAGTGCAAGGGACTTGGGTCGTATTTTTGGATCTCACACTTGTGCCCTCCTCTGGATGTGCCTTGATCCTGTAGGGAACACTCTCCACACTCAGGCCACTGGGATGCTCAGCTTTTGAGGCAGGGGGTTCATGTTCTTTTTTCATTTCTCCTGGGCGGCTGCATCTGCCTCTGCCGTGTCAGACCTGGAAGGATGTATTGCACTGGGGATTCACTCTGAACACAGCATTCGCAGGTTGCTGCCGAGCTGCCTGGCCTGCTAGGGGCTGGAGATGCTGGTTTATTTCTGGTCCTCAGCTGCCTCAAAAGTTGTCCCATGTCAAGGGCAGCAATACAAAACGGGGCTTTTCTGTCGGAGTGGGAGGAGCAGCTAAGCCTGGGTAATGTCAAGGAGGGTATGTGTGTGCAAATAGCATCATGTTCACAACATCTTTGTTTAATGTTTTAGTCCAGTTAGTCTGCATAACTGTCTAAAAATAGGACATATTTTCTCTAAGTCCTCTAGTTCAAAGCCTCATAAGCCATTTTTTTTCTGGCATAAGTCTCTTCCTTCTCTTTTGAGCCTGAAATTCATACAAGGCAAAGTTATCAGGAAAACCAAGAAGAGTGAATGAACTCTGTTGAATCCTTAAGTTTCAGCCACCCAAGAGGAAGTTCATTAAAGTTGCAGGAACTTTCTGGCAGCCTTTTGGAGGTGCATTAAGCGAGCTGACTAAACAAGCAGCCTTGTGGCCACCATAGACCTTTTTCTAGCATCAACTTTGTGCATTGTCATAAGAGCTCAGGGTCATCAGCCTCTGGCTGCAGGTGACTTAAGGCAAAGGTGACATCCATGGTGAGGGGATGGGGCTGTCTCTGCTGGGACACCCCAGGGTTTGCTCTGCCTCCCGGTCTTGGGACAGATGCTGCCTGTGGCAGCGGCCCCCTGGAGTCACCCTGGCCCAGGGTTTCAGCGTGCAAAAGAGGGAGTGTGTGTTTAAATTTCAGAGCTGCTGCTGGACCCAGCCCAGTGCTCCCAGCGGCATAAATATCTGGCCTTCAGCACAGCCGTGGAAACTTGCTGTCTGTCCTCCTGCAGATTGCTCCAGGTCTCGGCTGTCGGTGCTGACATGGTGACCGAGCGGTGGCTTTCGGCGGCAGGCAGACGAGGACAGCTGCTCCGCAGAGGTAACCCTTCCCCTTTGCACACAGGCCTCCAACCCAGGCACTTAGCAGTGTTTCTAAAAAGTTGGGGTAGGGAAGAGCCTGGGAAGAGCAGTTTGATTCCAGCAAGTTTCCTTTTGTCCATAAAAAAAAGCTTAAACTTTCTTAAATTTCATTTTAAATTTAAACTCCGTACCTTATTTTTGTTCAGTTTCTGAACATGATCTTATGGATTACTTTAGGAATACTCTGTGAGGACCATGGTCTAATCCTGTTCTCCTCAGCTGGCTCTTGCTGTCAAAGCACAGTGACATAACATTTCATTATTTCACTGATGTTTACGGCTGAAATTGGCTCTTGTAGAGGGAGGGCACATGAGATCCAGGGCTGCACGTGGGTAACCAATCACCCAAGAACCCCACACGTGACCCGGCAGTGGTGCCGGTGCTGTCTGTCAGTGTCGGACAAACCTGAGCAGGTCGTGGCAGAGGCAGGACAGGGGTTTGGAGGAGGTGGTCCACAGGGCCATGGGTGGGCACTGCCCTGCCCGCAGACCTCTGAAGTGATTCCTGGAATCAGCGGTGCTGAGGCTGTCTGCACGTGGCTGTGGGTGTGTGTTTGCCTCAACACAGCTCTGATGTGTTGAGCTGTTGTGGGTTCTGTGTCAGATTGGTGCAGTGGTTACGCCGTCTCTGTTCTGGTATTCAAGACACAGACTTCTAAGGATCCTCACAGTGTGTGGAGAGAATTTTATAATGATCCCCACGAGGCTTTGCTGATCAGAATAGCATTGTTGTACAGAATTACTTTCTGGTGTTGATGGGCTCTGTCTTTCTTGTGTGATGCCTTTTGAAAAATATGTATTTTTGTACAGTACGTCTTGTTGCCCTCTGGGGAATATTTTGTCTGTGGCTGTTGAATTATAGACTGAAAATCTGCAAATGTGCTTGGAGACTGAAGGATTGGCACAACAAGAGAGCCTTGGGCTCCTCTGAACAAGAGAACCTGACATACAAATGATGTTTTAATTGGGTGAGATGATGTTACAGTGCTTACGCCTGAAAGGTTATTTGCTGTCAGAGCCCAGCCTGGCTGGCCCAAACGATGACATTTTAGATGTTAGGGGTTTTGTGGTTTGTACTGACTCTTTTGCTTACAGCAGGAACAAACTGATAACCACAGATTCATTGGGCTGTGTTGCTGCTTCTCATCAGGTGCTGCAGAGTAATCTCTTGCTTTTTCAAGAAGTAACTCTGTTCAGAGATGCACTGCTGCAGTAATTTTGGAGACTCTGGGAAAGTCTGGATAAGCAGAAGTGTTTTCCATAGTGAGAACAAGTAAGAGTTTTCTGTAGAACTAGTTTTATTTTTTTGTTAATACTCTGAAATGTGCTTGCCTTGGCAGAATGCCTGGGAAATTACTTTCCCAAAGCAGGGTTTAGAGTGGAATGATTGATGCCAGTACGAATCCTTTTGGTCAAGAAGATTGTGAAATGCATCTTCTCCAAAATGCATGTTTTGGGATGACGTTCACTGGAGCCCTGCTTGATTGCAGGAAGGGTTCAGAGCAGAACTGAGTCAAGTTGTGTCTTAGTTTCATTATGACTTCTTGAAATGCTTTAATATTCACTCTTTCATTCGTGGTGTCTGGAAAATGTCTGTGTTCTCCAAGGCTTAGCCAAGAGCTTGTGAACATCTGGGATCGTTTTGGTCAGGTCTGCTTGGCTTTGCAAAGGGCTCTGAATAGCATGTCTATGTTGGGGTGCTTGGGGACCTCACAGACAGGCTCTGCTCAAAGTTTTGAGTTTTGGGGAGTCTGTGGTTTGCAGGGGAATCCTGACCATGGAGGAGGAAGTGACAGGATGAAAGCACAAGCAAGAAACACAAGTGTTTGTTATGCTGCTGGGTGAAGCCAGAACCCATCTCTGGGGCTGGGTCACAGCCACAGCCTGGTAATCTCCATGTTATCCAAAGCTGTTGCCATCATGCTGCATTTCCTGATTTGCCGTGGTTGGGAACTGGAACTTGAAATAATAAGAACCAGAACATGCATGTTCAACCCATAACAGATATGTGGGTTGGAGACAGGGAATGGTTTTGGTGATTTGAAAGGGCAGATGACCTGATAGGGAAGCATTTCTTTGATGGGTTGTTAAGACAATCTTTACTGCGAAACACATGCCTATCTCATTAGGACAGGCTTTGTCAGGCCTTTCCTGGTAGGGCTTGTGTAAGATGGCTTCAAAATAAGCAATCCTTTGTGCAGTCATCTTATTGATGGGAACCTAAGCTCAAATCCGTATCCTGCCTGAGTTGTTACAAGCCTTTTTCAGTGGAACTCTCGATTTCATCATAATGCAATCTGGGATATTTCTGAAAATGGCCAAATCAGCTTTTCACCTTAAAGTTGTTTATATGGATTCGGCTAGAGATGTTGGCTCTTGAAAGCTGTTAACCCCATGAGGGCTGATGGTCAGAGACCCACATCTCTGAAAATATTCATGGGTTCTCACGTCCGTGGGGTAGAACTTGTGTTGTGGAACTTGGGGACATGGGGAATCTCTGGAAAAGGGTTGTTGGTGAGTATGAACTTGAGGAGCCTGCTGAGCTGCCAGCAGCTGGCTGTGCCAGGAAGCAGTAGCTGTTGGCTTGCTGTGAGCTCTGTGGCTCACCCTGTACCCCTAAGATGGTGCCAAAGGCACGAGGATGTTATGAAAGGTGTGAATGCTTTGCTCAAGCATTTTATTTTCTGGGGACTGAGGCAGAAATCCAAATGGTCAGAGCACACTGTGAGTCTTGGCAGGATCACACTGACACGGTCGCTGCTCCTTTCCCTGCTGAAAAGGCAGGGGAATCTCTGTTGTCCAGGCAGCTATTGCTGTGTGAATGTGGCCAAAAATAGTAAGGAAACAGCATTCCCATCTAGTTCCCTGAGGGGGTGTTGTACTAGTTTGTGTGGAAAAGTGATTCTGGTGTTCTCTGGAGGTTTTCTTACGGAGAAGTGTGCAGTCAGAGTGGGACCCCTCTGTTTTCTTGCTCCGTGGCTGAAGGGGAGCTGCAGCAGACACAGCAATGTGCTCCATCCGTCTCACTGCGCATGTTCCTGGCCCTGCTGAATCATCAGAACTTGTGCCTGGGCACAATTGCTCTCTGTCAGCTGCATCCTGGGATCAGAGCGGCGTGGCTGGTGCCCAGGATATTTTGCTAAAGTCTACAAAACCAAGTAGCACTTTTCTGGGAGTCCAAGTGTAAACGTAACAAAACTTACAGGCTGATGGATTTATTTTTTTTCCTGGTTAGTCCATGGGATCTAAAATCTGTTGCTGCAAAGAGGAGGAGGCTTGCTATTGATTTTGTGGGCGTTTTCCTGCATCTGGGAGCACTGGCAACATAGCAGTAAAACCTACAGCCCTGTTGGATGTTTGGCTCCAAACAGAAGGCTGCATGCATCTGTGTGATCCTAAGTGACTCGTCGGCCCACTGCTGCTTTTCTGCCCCCACTGCTTTTCTGGGGAGCTGATTGCCCCTTCCAAAGCAGCAGTGGCACTTTCTGGTGTCCCAGTGACCCTGGGACTTTGGGGAAATCTAAGCTGGGTGCTGGTGTGCACAGCACTGCCAAACTTGGTTTCACTGACGGCCAGCAGTGCTCCCGTTCACAGCCACAGCTTGTTCCACTTGCCACTTTCCTAGAGTTCCATTTCAGTGTTGCTCTGAGTCTGTAACACCCTGTGCCCACTGTTTGGGAAGTGGTGTTGCTGTTTCTGTGAGCTCCTCCCTCACCAGTTCTGTTCTATAATTACTGATGTTCCTGAAACCGGATCCTTCCACGTGTCCTGCTCAGGTTAGGGAGGACAAGGGGTCCCTAAGCAAACTGACTGCCTTGGAGTACAGCCAAGAGGATTTCAGCAGTTTGGGAAAGCGTCATCTTACCATGGTTCAGTGAATTCTGAGCCTCCAATCTCCTCACCTTTGGGATGCTAAAGGAAAGGGGAATATATCCCAGACAGCTTCTCTGTCATACGAGTGCCAGGTTTGCAGCGTGATCCCAAAACATTGCCACAGTTTCACAGCCACCTCTGCTGTGTCCTGGGCTGTGGGGGGATGATCCTCTCTCCTTGCCAGACTTAATGATCTTCTCAAATAGCAGCACTTCTGTGCCATTTCCAGCACTGAGAAGCCCCAGTGGTGTCACCTTTCCAGTACCTGCTTGTTTCCTGGCTGCTGTCCTTGTTCCAATGGGTCAGACCCACGTGCCCCTCCTGGCCATAGGTACTTTGGGCTGTCCTGAGTTGACCGCTAAACACAAATACCAGTCAGCAGTTGGCAGAATGAGATGTGCCAGTTTACTTCCTGAAAGTCATCCTGGAAATGCCCTGTACAGGAATGTACAACAGGAGAAGATGGTCACAAGCAGTGCAGGGAGCTGACCTGGGCCTGGGCAGGCCAGACCTGCAAGTGTAACTGCAAACAGGTGTCAAAATCTGTAATATAGGAATAAACAATGACACTTGGCACTGATCTATTGCTCTGCATTTCCAAAACATGCTGTCTCCATGAGCTGATGCAGCCAGGGATGGATCAGGAAGGAAGCACTGTAAAAATCCTGAGTTTGTTTCTTTATGGTGGGTTTTGGTTTTGCTTAGGGTTTTTATTTATGATCAAGGAAATGGAAGTAGAGGACTTGACCAGATTTGCTGCAGGTCACGGAGCAGCATTTCAAGTAAGAGCTAACAACTGCACAGCTCTTCCCTACCTGCCCTGCTGCTGCCCTTCTGCCAGCATCAGCCGCAGAGCCTGACAGGGAGTCTCTCTGCTGTTGAGGGATGATTCCTCTGTCTTCCCGTATCTGCCATCTCCAGATTTTGGAGCCCATCTCATGCATGCTTGCAGGTGCTGGAGCCAGGGATGGCTGCAACTCCTGGAGAAGAGCAGCCTGGCAGACCCTGCTTTGCACATGGCTGAGAGTTCAGTGCCCAAAGTCTGCTATTTTTCCGTGTCTGCAATATCTCTTGCACTCTGAATAAAGCCAGCAGCAAGGTTCTTTTATAGCAAAATGTCAGGACCTGATTTTGGATACAGCATCAATCGTGGTACAAAAAGAGAAGAATCCGGCAAGTTTCGTAACCTTTTTAATGAGCTGGGGTTTTCCCCCCCCCTCAGTACCCAGGAAGTGGGTGAGTTAAAACATGCAGTAGATGTGTGATTCATTTTGGCAAGCCAGGCTGCTCAAGGCAGCTGAGGGAATCTCCTGTACCTTATGTCACAAGTCCCTGAGTAATTAGCAGCAGCTAATGGTCATGGCAGCTCTGGCAGCATCGCTCTGCTTAATGAGCCCAGCTCACTCTTGGGGAAGCACAGGGAGTGCACACTGAGCAGCCTTGGAGAGAGAATCACAGGGCTGGACTTTGGGGAATGGTACAGCATCTAAGCAGATGCTTCAAGGGGAAGAATCTGGCCCAGAATGCCCATCCTGGTCAGTGCTGTGTGGGAGGGCTCTTCCTTGATAGCTGTAGTAGTTTATTTTTGTGTGTAGCCTGCCTTGCGGCCAAGACTTTGAGTAACGGAGGAAACACTCAGCTATTAAGTGCTGCTGAGATCTCATTGGCTAATATGGGGTATGCTGATCTTCCAGGAGCAAACATAAACATGTTTTCAGTGTTCGTCTCTCCTGTTTTGTACTCTTAGTTACCTTTCCTGTATTGCAGCATCTGCTTAGCTCTTATTTGGCTTTTATTAGTAGTAGCTGACGTGTAGGGGGAGGGAACAGAAACTGGTACTTGATCAGCAGATCTTGGAAGCGGTGACACAACCTGAGGAAGTCTGCAAAAGGTGGTCAACCAGCAGCAATCGCATCCTTTATGGATTCAGGTCAGTTTTTGATTGTGGATTGAAAATGTGCTGCACATCACAGTGCTGCCCTATGGAGGACTGAGTTCTCATCTCACCCCTCCTGTTTCTTTTGGCTGTGAATTTGGTGAATGTTCTTGTCCAGAGGAATAAACACAAGTGAGGAGCGCTCCCATGGTATATTGGTTTCCTTTTGCCATTCCTTATGACCTCTTTTATAGTACAGTTGTATTGAACAACTGCTTTGAGCAGATCAACTCTGTGACTTGACTCTTGGGAAGTTTGGAGCTTTCTTTGGTGCTTTGCTTTCCCTGGAAACTCTGAGCTTGGCTCCATGCTGATCAGCAGCCAGAGGAACTGCCAGGCCACAGGGGCACAAACTGTTGGTTGATGAACTGAAGGCTTGGATCTTGGTAGCTCCAGAGAAGTACTACCTTCCTGTAGGGAATCCACACTGAAGATTTATCTCCTTTTAACTTTTATTCCTGGTTTCTTCCTCTCCTGGTTGTGCCATGTCTCTCTCCCTGTTCCCACTGATGGTTTAGCTTGGCATAGATGCCAGCTTCTAGGAAAAGACAAACCTGTTGCCCAAGCTGTTTGCAGCCAGCAGGCATCAGCCCAAGCCCGGAGCCAGCAAACAAACCCTCCCTGCACTGGCTGCCGAGGAAGCTGCTGGCTCAGCCAGGGTTACCAAAGCTCCTTGGAACAGGCATTGAGGCAAGGGCACAGCAAGTCATGAGATGCTTGTCCTCTTGCTCATTCCGATCCTGTGGGAAGAGGAAGGGAAACAGCTTTGCTAGATTCTCTGGATATGCTTAGGAAGAAATTCAGAGTCTCCATCCTTGTTTCCATCAGTGTCCTGTGACAGCTGCCGAACGGAAAAAAAGGGGTGGGTGTCTATGGCAGGCAGAAATCTCTACCCATCTTTCTGCAGCTTGAAGCTTGTGTGCTTTGCTCTGGCACGGGACTCAGCCAAGAGGCGGAGACCAAGTTACCCCTTCTCCTGCTCTGGCAATTTGGCCACTGGATGCGGAGGCACCAAATGACTGGAGAGGTCCTGGGGTGGAAACGAGCCCTTTGGCTGTCCTTTGTCATCCCCAGTGCTGTCCCACAAAGATTCCGGGCTACAGTGCTGGCAGGGCAGGTCCCTCCTTGTCCTCAAACAGAGAGAGTTTTGACAAAGCTCTGGAGAGCTCCAGCTTCCCTGGCCCCCCTGTTCCAACTGAAGGGCAGGGGAACCGAGGGGAGCATGTGAATCCTTGGTGAATCTCCACAGTCTCTGCCTGCTGCCTCAGTGCTGTACCTGGTGCAGGGACAAGGGCTGAGGTCCCTCTCCTGCTGGGGGCCCTGCCGAGCTGGCTGGCTCCTCAAAGGGATGCACAGGCATGGCCTTGCCCTGCACTTTACCCAGGCAGCAGCTGCCTTAGCATTTCATCTGCCAGAGGCAGGGGCTGCAGCCTCCCATGTGAGATCAATCCTTTTTTCCAGTCCTCTCCCTTTATCCCAGTTGTTTAGAAAACGGGAAGGACTGAGGGAGAGGCAGGTGTGCAAAGAGCTCTAGCAGCTCCCCTCTGCTCAGGCCCCTGAACTCTTGGCCTGCAAGGAGATATACAAACAATACATTCGGAGCCTTCTGGTAAAAGCTTTTCTCTCTCTGGCTCTCCAGCCACTCTCAAAGGGTGAGATTCACATCCATATCCTTTCTGTCATGCCTGCATGCACATAAGTAGCCTTAGCTGGAGGCCTGTGGAGCTGTCTGTCTATGTCTCATCCTCTGCTTTCCCCCTTCTCACAACCATCCAAGACTGACTCCAAGCACAGTTTTGGAGTTGCTTTTTTGGGTTTTGGGGAGCAAACTGCATGCCAAAAACTCAGTGCTGCCCTGGGAGCACATGGCCGTGAGTAGAGCCGGCGGACGGAGCACAGCATGTCAGGGATGTGCCCACATTATTCCAACATGTCCCATCTGGGGCAAAGCAAAGAGGTCTGTCTGCGGTGGATTTAAAGCAAGAGGCTTGTGCTGGGTACCAGGGACAAAGGGAGCTGCTCATTAAGCTGCTGCAGGATGGATTTTCCACTGTAGACGAGATTCTCCTGCCACAAGCTTCCCCCACTAACTACTCTTCCAGGCAAAAGTGTTTCCCTGATGTTTGTGTGATCATTTATATATAACCCTGAAAATGGTGAAGTTCATTGCCCTCCATCTCCAATGAATAGGTTTTCCTGCCCGTCTGCCATGTCCCACCGCGTGGGATGTGTGAGCAGAGGCCAAGGATAACACAGCCCTTCAATGGTTCCTCAGTGCTCATGTGGAGGCACGGGAAGGGAGCACCCCTCTGCCTGCTCCTGCTGCCAAGGAGCGCAGGGCAATGTGCTCACTGTTGCCACTAATGTACTTCACTTGGAAACAAAGCCACCTGTCCTTCAGTCTGAGTTCCCAGTGTGGAGGGAAAAAGTAAAGCCCCATCAGCCACAGGAGATCCAGGCTCTGGTGCAGCACCAGCTCCAGGGGGTGACTTGTATTCTGGCTTTGTGATGTGTTTGTGTTCATCCTCCCATCTGCAGGTTTTGTTTTCTCCCTGAGCTGATTCCTTGATCTTTAAGGGAGCTCCGACCTTGATGTCTTTCCAACAATCCAAGGAGCTGGCTGCAGCTCCAGTTCGAACTGCCAGGTGTGAGGGTCTGCTGTGGGAGGGCAAAGAAATCCAGGGAGTCCTGGGTCTCTGCTGCCCTCCCCCAGCAAGCCCTGAGCTGTGCTTTGGGCATGGGGTGCAGACCATCCCAGAGCTTGGGGTTGCCCTTATACAAGGCCCCTGCAAGATCCTGCATTAGTTTAATTTGGGTCTGCAAATTGAGGTTTTCTTGGTTGAACCGGGGTTTCAGTGGCTTTCCTGATGGGTATTTCTCTACTTAAAAGTAACTCTCTTAAGGAAGTGAATGGAATTTTACATAAGATGGCCTTGAGATATTAATTATTCAATGAGGAGTCAGTTTAGGAATCAAGACCCAGCATGGTTGGGAGGGAGGTGGGAATGGCTTTGCCATAGCCACGGCACCGGTGCTGCATCGTTTGGACGGCTGGAGCTTTTTGTGGGCTGTTTGGGATAGAGTAAGGCAAACAAGGAGCGGAAGTGTGTGGGGGAGGCTGGGGCCGTTCCTCCCACAGGAAACCCAGGATTAAGACACTGGTTGGATTGTGTGGCCGTTGGGATCGCACTGCTGGACCCCGTGGCTGAGCACGGCCCGGCAGCTGCGCAGAGCAACAGCAACACGTTCAAGCCTGCTCTTGGCAGAGGAGCCAAGTGAAAACAAACACAAAGGCTGTAACTGGCAGCACTGTGATGGGAAGGAGTGCGAGTGCAGGGCCGACAGGAAGCCATAAGTCTTACAGATGGCTTGCACAGGCCAGGGACTTTTAGCCACTGCCTGCTGCTGCACTGAGCCCTGCTCCCCCAGTACCTTCCATGCACAGGCACGGTGTGCCCTGATCAGCTGCTGCTCCCAATCCAGGCTCTGCCATGGCTGGGCAGGGACAGAGGGTGAAGCCAGCCCTACTTTGATTCTTCTGGAGGTGTTGGCTCTATCAGACCCTGGCTGTTACCATCACATCCCAGGTCACTGGTAGCTCTGGTGAACATTGGGGTAGCATTTCTGCTATGGGACTTGTAATCTGGGGACCCCTGGTTCCTGGGTGGCATCTGGGCTGGTTTGTGGTTTGCTGGGCTTTAAAAACAATTCTGTGAGCTTTTGCTTCCTTGAGTCCTACAGAATGTTTATTCCAGAGTGCAAAGGGATCTGGAATGGGCCCTGCTCTGCATGTCTTCACTGGCCAAGGAGCAAGCACAGAGCAGGACTGGTGTGGTTTGTGACACTGCCCTGCTGCTGAGCTGCTCCATGCAGGCACTCAGTGGCCTCTCTCCATGTCCTGCAGGCTAGCAGGAACAGCCTGGTGGGGTCCATCTTGGATAGACGCGGATGATGCCAGAGCTATGACAGGGATTGCAGTCTTGGCACTGAGGGGTGATCAATTATGGAACAACTACAGGAGGAAGTACCTGAGGTCAAGGAAGAGGAAGAGGAAGAGGCAGTGATGGTGGCAAGCGGAGCCTCAGACCCAACTGGAGGACCAGACAGCTCGCTGCCTTCAAGCAGCTACACAGGTGAGTGGAGCCACAAGAGCTCATCCTGTGTAGCATCCAGGTGCCCACAGCCCCCAGGCAGCATGCTCAGCTGCAAGGGCAGAGGATCTGTCCCTGACTGGATTTCAGCTGGTTTTAATCTCTACCCTTTGTGAAATAATGCACTGGGTTATGGAGAGGCTTATTTCTTTCTCTGAGGTCACTGCACAACCATTAGCAATGGGGTTTGGAGTGGAAATTAAAAGGACAGGAAGGTAACATTGTGCTTCAGAGCAAGGGACCTCCCAGGGTGCTTGGTAGTGCTTTCTTGGACACTTCTTGAGGTCCTCAGAGCAAAGTGATTGTAGAAGGTGGGAGAGAAGGTTTGTGGATGCAGAAGAGGCTCCTCCAGAGCCCTTGATGTTCCATCTGGGATTTCCTGTGCCAGCAGCCATCCAACCAGGGATTAAAAAATCTGCTGGTTGGGGTTTCATTGCCAAGACATGAATGCCAGAGGGGAGAAAGGAGCAGTGATGTGGAGTCTGAGCTGCTGGGGCATTCTTGGCTCTGTTCATGGCATTTGCCTGCAGCCAGTGCCAGATTCCAGATGTGATACCAGGGGCAGGCAGGACAGGACTGGAAATCCCTCCTCAGCCCCATGGAGGAGCTGGCCACGCCAGGAGCTGGGCCTGTGGCTGTGACATGGAATGTCCCTGTGTGTGTTTGCAGACCTGTCACAGAGCTCCTCTCCCTCACTGTCGGACCAGCTGCAGCTGGGCTGCGAGGAGGCGGCGCTGGGAGCGCTGAACGTGGAGTGCAGGGTCTGCGGAGACAAAGCCTCGGGCTTCCACTACGGCGTGCACGCCTGCGAGGGCTGCAAGGTGAGTCCCAGGGACAGCTGGGTTCAGCACCAAGCAGGGGTTAGATCCCAGGGACTGGGCTGCCTCCTCACACAAGCAGATTTGCAGCAAAACAGGGATTCGGGATGGATTGTAAAAAACTCAACCTGTCTAGAATGGGGCAAGTATAGGCAGACAGCAAATGCTGCCCTGGGAAGGGGGCTGAGACGTGTATGGCCCAAACCTTGCCTTGTCATGATCTGCTATGTAAAGCAAATCCATCTGTCCCCACAGGGACCCTGAGTTTGCTTTTAAAAATAGTTTCTGTGCTGCAGATCAGCAGTGAGCTGTGTATTTATCTCCCTGGGATCACTGGCTGTAGCTTGGATGTTCCTCTGGAATTCTTTCCCCTGCAGCAGATCCAGCAGGGTTGCGTTAGCAGCCCAGGTCCTGCCAGACATTCCTGCAGGCTGGAGTCGGCCCATGGCTCGTTCCTCCATCCCTCTCTGTGGGCTGCTGGCACAGTCACAGGCACCAGGCAGGGAGTGCCCCCATGCTTCTTCCTCTGCAGCCCCTTTCTGGCACCACATGACCTCTCCTTGGGATATAGACTCTGCTTGCATCAGAGAGACCCAGAGCTCCCCCATCTCATCCCCCTGAAGGTCCTGGGGATAACAAAGCAGCCTGGTCCCAAACCATAGGCACTGCTGCTCCATGTCCCCCTGCTCCCTGCCTGCAGGGTTTCTTCCGCCGGACAATCCGCATGAAGCTGGAGTACGAGAAGTGTGAGAGGAGCTGCAAGATTCAGAAGAAGAACCGAAACAAGTGCCAGTACTGCCGGTTCCAGAAATGCCTCTCGCTGGGCATGTCACACAATGGTGAGTGTCACTGCTGCCCACAGGCCTGGCCAGCTGGGTGACACAGCGCCAGCTGCCCTCCTGTGAAGCGTGCCCGTGGCCTGCTGTGCTTTAGCCCATGGCTTTTCTTGCTAGGGGATCGTTCAAACCCAGTGCTTCAAGCATTTTACGTCTCTTCCCCTGTTTCTGTATGAGAAGGGGCTGTTCATTCCCACCATGCAGTACAGCTGCTGGCATGTGGCTGTACCTTACAGACTGGCCCAGAGAGTACTGGACACACAAATTGTTCTTCTGTGCTGGGACTTCTAGACTTCAGGTGTAAGAATCTCAGACCCAGACAAGCAAAGGTGTTTATGTGGAAAGTGGGGTTTGTGCAAGATCCCAGAGGAATGGGATGGGAGTCTGGTGTGAGGAAGCAGCAGTGGTTGATTCATGGTGTTAATCTGGAGGAGCTGCAGCTTGGAGAAGCATTGTGTTGTGTAGCTGCAGGTGTTCTCCAGCAGACCTGTCTGTCTGCAGTGGCTGTCTCTCTGGATGCATCTCCTGGGGTCCCCCTGCTGTCTTGACCCCCAGTTTTGCCCCCCAGCAATCCGCTTTGGGCGCATGCCAGAGGCAGAGAAGAGGAAGCTGGTGGCAGGGCTGACAGCGAGCGAGATCAGCTGCCAGAACCCACAGGTGGCTGACCTGAAAGCATTCTCCAAGCACATCTACAACGCCTACCTGAAGAATTTCAACATGACCAAAAAGAAGGCAAGAGGTATCCTGACTGGGAAGGCCAGCAGCACCCCAGTAAGTTCCTTCCCAGGGCAGGTGGGGTTGGCCGTGGTCAGCATGGGGGACTGTTCTCTGGGAGATGCTGCATGTCTCCCTGCTGCTGTAGCTGTTCCACATGCACCATTCCCACCTGTAGCCAGGTGGGCTCTTCATGTCCTGCCCCTTGCTGGGAAAAATCCCATTACACTTGTGCTCTGATGGGTGGGTGCAGATTGCCTGGGCACTGTCAGCCCCAGAGGCAGGGCACAGCACAGGGACAGGCAGACAAACATGACTGTCCTGGGCAGAGCTGGCACCTCTCCCTCACCAGCAGACTCCTAACTTGCTTCTTGTTCAAGCAGCCTTTTGTGATCCATGACATGGACACCTTGTGGCAGGCAGAGAAGGGGCTGGTGTGGAAGCAGCTGGTGAACGGCATCCCCCCGTACAAGGAGATCGGGGTGCACGTCTTCTACCGCTGCCAGTGCACCACGGTGGAGACTGTGCGGGAGCTCACCGAGTTCGCCAAGAGCATCCCCAGCTTCATAGGCCTCTACCTGAACGACCAAGTGACTCTGCTCAAGTACGGGGTGCACGAGGCCATCTTTGCCATGCTGGCCTCCATCATGAACAAGGATGGGCTGCTGGTGGCCAACGGGAACGGCTTCGTGACCCGTGAGTTTCTGCGCAGCCTGCGCAAGCCCTTCAATGAGATCATGGAGCCCAAATTTGAGTTTGCTGTGAAGTTCAACGCGCTGGAGCTGGATGACAGTGACCTGTCCCTGTTTGTGGCTGCCATCATCCTGTGTGGAGGTGAGCGGGTGCCCTCGGCCGTGCCACGGTCAGGAAGAGTCCTCCTCACTTAGAGGTGGTTCAGAGGGGACTAGGGGAGCTGAGCTGCAGCTGGGCTTGAGGTCAGCCAGGGATGTCTCAGGGGCATGAGAGGAGAACTGAACACTTCCAAAACCAAAGCTTCTCTGTGGCGGTGATGCCTGGCAAGCTTGGACCAACAGCAAGGAATGTAGAAGTGGCATCTCCTCATGTGCTGCTGTGGGATACATTGTCCAAGGGCACGCTTCTCCCCTTTCTAGCTGATGAGGTTGAAGTCATGGTGGGTGGGTTACCATCCCTGGCTCCCTTTCCCCAGGAGCAGCATGTGCTTTGGAGGGCTGCACCATGACCCTGCAGCTACCGTGCTTCCTCTCCACAGACCGCCCTGGCCTGATGAACGTGAAGCAGGTGGAGGAGATCCAAGACAACATCCTGCGAGCCCTGGAGTTCCACCTGCAGTCCAACCACCCGGATGCCCAGTACCTCTTCCCCAAGCTGCTGCAGAAGATGGCTGACCTGCGACAGCTGGTGACAGAGCACGCTCAGCTGGTGCAGAAGATCAAGAAGACAGAGACAGAGACATCTCTGCACCCACTTCTGCAGGAGATCTACAAGGACATGTACTAAGGACCTATTATTTATGAGAATGAAGCCATGGATTCCCATCAAGACTCTTTGTACAGAAACAAAGAAAACCCTTCCCAGTGTCTTCCATTTCTCTTACTGGAAACTCTTTTCTATGTAACCCTGACATACGGTACATAGGGCAAGATGCCATCAGGATTTGCAGCTGCCTCCTGCTCGGCCAGGGCTTCCATTAACACACACTAACAAACCTGCAAAGCTGCTGTTCCTGTTCCTATGGCCCAGCTCTGGCTGCTCCTGGAGCGGAGCAGCCACCCAGTTTACATGGCTCAGGCAGCGAGGTCACTGTGGCACTCAGGTCCCCAGGGTGGGGAGCTCTGGTCCTTAGGGGGGCCAAGGGGGTGCAGGGGCCAGTGGGGCCGAGAGCAGCACTTACAGTGTGTCTGTATTCTCTTGTTCGTTTGCACTCCGAAGATGTGGTCCTGAGCCATGAAGTCTGGGACAGTGTGATGAAAGGATGTTTCTCTCTTTCCCAAAAAAAAACCTCTGGAGTATTTGAACACGGGTAGGGCTGTCCCAGCAGAGATCCTCAGCTGCAGCCCCCCCTGTGGTCTGCAGCATGTTCCTGTCTCCCAGCAGGACTGTGTGAGCTCTGCCTTCCCAGGTGCTGTGTGGGAGCCTTTGCTCTTGGCACCCTCATTCAACAGGGAATGTGTCCCTTGGCACCTCAGTATGAGAGAGGCTGGGATTGGGAAGTAGGTGGGAAAGGATTTGAATCTTTAAAATTCACCTTCAGAGCAGAGGCACAGAACCTGTGGCTTCCACAGGCTGTTCTGCACAGACATGAGTTACAAAAAAGGTGTGTAGAGGGTCAGGGGCCTTGAGCTGGTCAGGGATTGGTGTCCTGCCTCAGTTTCCCCTCTGTGAAAGGGACCTGGATTGTCACATGCTGTCTGCTTGGAGCAGGAGCATGAGGATCTGTTAGTGCATTGGTTGCAGAGAGCTTTGCAGCTGTAAATGCCAAGGATTTATATATGGCTGTGTCAGGGAAGCTGCCAGTCCTCCTCTGCCTCTGTTCCCAAGAGTGGGAACAGCTCCAGGCTTAGGGGCCTTCCTGAACCCAGCACCATTCTGGGACTTTACCTCACAACTTCTCACAGCTGTAGTGAAACACCACGGTGCTGCCTGGGCCAGGCCAGGCCCCTGGTGTGGGGGCTGTGTCACTTGGGCTTTGGGTGGGGGGAGGATGGACCTGGGAAGGGCTCAGTTTCCCTTTCAGGATAATGGTGTCTTACCTAAGAAGCAACACTTCCCTGTCTGCAGCTCATAGTCCCTTGTGTCCTGAGCAGCCTTATTAAAATACTGATATTCCCTAGGAGGGGTTGTGGGAGCAAATTACTCGGTTTTATTTTACTTTCCTCCTCTTCAGGGTAGCAGATTTCCCTGGTGCAATAATTCCTTTAAAACCCAAAGGGGAAGAGCACTGGGCTTTCCCTCCCCGTCACAGGGCTGGCTGGTCCCAAACCTCCCCCTGCTGCCACACTCCACTCCTTTTGCCGTGCCTCAGTTTCCCTGTCCAGCCCTCCCCTCCCTACCTCGCAGGGGTGTTGGGAATTACCGTTTCTGAAGCACTTTGAAGCCCTCTGGGGGAAGGCACAGGAGACATGCGTGTGCTGGTCGGTGTTTTGGTCCTTCCCAAAACCCCGGTGGTGTCCCCACCGCGGCCGCACTGCAGGACTCGTGCCCATCACCTGGGAAACTTTTTGCTCTTCCTTCCTCAACAGTGTAACAACCCTCAAACTGAAATGTATATTTTTGCTAGAAGTACAAACCTCCAAGTGTTTTTAATAATATAAATAGTGTCCACAAACTGAGTTGACTTTAAATAAATCTGAACTAAATATTTAAGAAACTATTAGCGTCCAGCCTGTCTTTGTGGGATTTCTCTCAGCGCCTGGGGGTTGGGGGGGGAAGCTGTCTGTGGGAGGATTTCTAGCGGAGGAGATGGGGTTTGCTGTGATTTCCAGGCATTTGCCATGATTCCTGAAGCTCCGTAATTCCCAGATCTCGTACCTGCTGTGGTTTTCTTGCCTGCAAACCTAAAGCAACAGAAAGAGCCAGTCCTGAGCAGGATCCCAGCCTCAGAGCTGGGTGCTTCTTGCCCCAAATACTGCGGCTGGAGCTGGAAATGAGCTGAAAACACCCCGAGAAGAGGAACAGTGAGCTCCAGAGCGCTGCCTTTGGCTGCGGCAGAACACCTGAGAATTTGCAAGGAGGAGCTAGAGACGCCCCAGGCTCCCCTGTGCCCGGCTTGAGTGCCCTGGGGAAAGCTGTTCCATTGCTCCCTACCTCTGCCATGCAGCTGGCGGCACATGGGGCTGTGGAGCTGCTGGCCAGGGGGCCCAGGGGACCTGGCTGGGGATCCTGTGGTTACCCCAACAGGCAGCAATACATCATCCAGCCGTTCACTCCCTCCCTTCCCAGTGTGAAGGGGGAGAGAACTGAAATCCACAGGCTGAGTTAAAGCCAGTTTAATAGGACTGAAAAGGAAGGGGAAATAGTAACAATAAAAGAATTAGAATATACAGAATTCAGTGATACACGCTGCAGTGGTGCTCCCGTTCAGGCTCCTCAGTGCAGGAGCAGCGGGAGCCGCAAAGTCCTTGACTCATTGCAAACAGTGCTCAGGAGCCGACTGCTATCAGCTAGCCTGAGCTTGTCCTCCGCCCCAAACACGTGTCCCTGGCTACTTGGGCTGGACCCGGAACTCACGGAGGCCATAAATAGCCCTGGGAGGTGGGACAGCCCTCTTTGCTGCTGGGGAAGAGATGGAGCCGGCTTCGATGATGGCATCTGGGCCGTTAAGGGCCGAGGCAAACTGTCTGAGACCCCTGTGCAGGTAAAGACTTGAGGATGAGGTGGCTGGGAGCAGCTTTTGGGGGAGATAGGCTGGAATTGGGGCCCCTCGCCTTGGGAGTAGGGAGTGGATTGGGATGGCCTTGATCCACCCTCCCCATTCCCCCTCCGGAGCTGGGGGTCGGGTGGCAGCACTCCAGCCAGGCCTCCCCTTCCTGCCCCAAGCCAAGGGCTCCTGCCCTTCTCCCTCCCCCAGCCATCGGTGCCCCTGCTCCCCCAGTCCCCAGGAGGGCCCCTAGACAGTCCCTGTCCTGGGCTTCCTCTGCTTTGCAATTAACCAGATTAGGCTGAATGGGGCTGGAAGGACCCTGGATCCCCCTGGCTCTGCCCTTGGCAAGGGCTCCTGAGCCCAGACACCAGCTGGAGGGGCTTCCGAAATATGTCCCAACCCAAACCAAGCTGGTACCGGGGTACTAGGGCAGGGCTGGAGCAGGGTCTGACCCCAGCCACGTGGCTCCTCTGGCTAACAGGAATTTTGCCCGTGGATCCTGTCCGTGGGGCCAGAGCTGCCGCTTCTCACATGACAGAAAATCAGCCCGGGTCTGCAGGTACTTCCAGCGTGGGTTTTGCCGTTATGGAGAGCATTGCAGGTAAGGAAGGGCTGTGATGCCATGAGGATGGGTTGGGAGCCTGCAGGAGTCATGCTGGACTGATGGGACCCTCTGTGTCTGTCCCTGGGCTGCTCCAGCTACCAGCACATCCAGGAGGAGCCAGCACCAGTAGGGACCCAAGATGGTCTGATGCCCCACCACCACTGGGGCCAGGAGCCTGGCACTGAGCCCACAGCCATGGATCCACCCCAGGGGGGAGCCCAGTGCACCTCGGTCCACCCTGCCCACGGTATGATGTCTGTGGCCTTCAAGTTCCCCAAAGTGGAGGTAGAAGAGGAAGACAAGAACATCCCAGTGCTTGGTAATGCCCCCTGTGGGGCCATCAGTGGAGAATTTGTCCCCACAAAAGCTCAGGGTGACTCAGGTAGGTGCTAGGCTGCCCAGGGAACCAGTGGGGTGAAGACACTGGGGTGGTTATAGTGAAGTACCCTGTGCATGTTTCTGCCTATGAGGCAAGGCTGGGCCAGGCTGGGGCTGTGGAGAGCTCTCCAGCATGGGGACTGTCACCGCTGAAGCTGCATGCTCTGAGCAGCCCGCACAGCTCTCTGAGCTTTTCCCCTCTAAGAACTCTCCTTCTGCAGGCTTCCAACCACGAGGGCCAACACTGGATGCAGATTCCTCTGACCCCAGAGAGGCAGCTTTGGAGACGGTGACATGGACAGACCCCGCCACGGTGGGTTTGGGGTCTCCTGTGGCCGGAGAACACCCTGTGGTGTTCCTTGAGGCCAGGGCAGTGACAGAGCCAGGGGGTTGCCATATGCTGTGCTGCTCTGCTTGCAGGTCCCTGCAGAGCCAGGTGCTGTGGCAGCCCCAGTCACCACCGCGGTGCTGAGAGCTCGCAGCGAGGCCGTGGTGTGTGGCATCTGCATGGACAAGGTGTATGAGAAGCTGCTGCCAGAGGAGCGGCTCTTTGGGATCCTCCCAAACTGCAGCCACGCGTACTGTGTGGGGTGCATCCGCACGTGGCGGCGCAGCCGGGACTTCCAGAGCACGGTCATAAAGTGAGTGGGGACGGGGATGTGGCAGGGTGGTCACCGTTCCCCCTTCTGTGCCCTGAAAGTCTTCCTTGGGTCTGGTGATGTGGCTTTGGGATTGGCGTGACTTTCCTTTGGGAACAGGCGCTTCGGAGTATTGGGTGTTGGGGGTGCTGGATGAGGCCAGGGCAGCAGAACCACCCAGTGTGGATGCTGAGCTCATGCTCCCATGTCCCTTCTTGGGACACCCAACTGCACCCATCACCCTCATCCAGGGCCTGCCCAGAGTGCCGGATCCCCTCCAGTTACTACATCCCCCACAAATACTGGATCTCAGATGTGGGTGAGAAGGAGAAGCTCATCAGAACCTTCAAGGCACGGACAGGGTGAGTGCGTGGCACTGCTGCAGGTGGCGGGGCTGTGGGCTCTGTGCTGCTCTGGGAGCTACACTCACAACTGTGCTTGGAATCCCACAGGAAAATCAGGTGCAAATTTTTCATCCATGGCCACTGCCCTTTCAGATCAGAGTGCATCTACCTGCACGAGCTGCCTGCCCGCCAGCTGCGGCGGCGCAGACGGCAGCAGCCAAGGATGCCCGCTGTAAGTAGGGTGGCACATCCTGGAGCTGGGCTGGGCACCTGGAGGCTGTGGCTCATCCTCCCTCCTCTGCTGCAGATGTTGATCTCTTCTTCTTCGGAGACCTCTGATGAGGAGGATGATGAAGAGCTCAAGTGGATTCTTAGCCTGGCCATGCTGCTGACAGAATACTGCAGCGATTCCGACTGAGCCGTGGGGGCCACGCTGGGCCTGGGTGCTGCTGGTGGCCGGGACACATCTCCGGGGAGGCGGAGGCATCTGCTTTTGACTCCTGCCATTGTTTTGGGGTGGCTCCAGCCGTGGGGGTGTCGCAGGGATGGGGTAGGATGGGGAAGCAGTCTGGCTGGCATTTACGGGTGCACCGGGGGAGACTCAGGGCACAGCCCCCCTGCTCTTGCCATCGCCCCCTCAGTGGTGCCCACTCAGCCCCCACCCCACGGGTGGGGTGGGCTGGGAGGCAGCGGGCGGGGGTCTGACATCCACTGGCCGGGCCGGGGGGCCGTCAGCAGGGGGGCACTGTTTTAAACTCCTTTTAGCCAAATGCGGGAATAACGAAATAAAACGGGTTGTGTAACGCCACGCTTCCGGGGGCCTGTGATCTGTGGGCCGGGGGATCCACCCTCGGGGGGGGAAGCGGGCGGTGTTTGGGTTGGAATTTAAGGGATATTTGCATACAATGAGCTCGTTCGCGCGCGGGAGATTTGCGTTTCCCGGGGCGGGGCCGGAAGCGGCGCCTTGGGGCCCGGGGGCAGCGGGAGGAGCCCGGCGGGGACGGGGTGACACCCGTGATTGTGCGGTGACACCCGTGAGTGTGCGTGGTGACACCCGTGAGTGTGCGGTGACACCCGTGATTGTGTGGTGACACCCGTTAGAGTGCGCGGTGACACCCGTGAGTGTGTTCGGTGACACCCGTGAGTGTGCCCAGGACTGCCCCGGGGGCACGGCAGTGACCGGGGCGCTGCTTGGGGCCGGGGTGCCACAGCGGGACAGGGGGAGCCCCACCAGCAGCGCCCCCCGGGAGGGCAGCGGGGTTGAGCTGGGGACGCGGGGGCTGCCAGCGAAGGGGTGTTGGAAGGCACGGAGGGACTCCCGGCGCTCCCGCCCGGCTGTGACCGCACTGATGCTCCCGCATCCTCGGGTGGGGAGGGCGGGTGAAGGCAGCCCCCGAAGTTGATGCCGGGGTCGGCACCGAGCACGGACAGACAGGTCGTGATCGTCCCGTGCGTCCCGAGTGTGACCCGTGTCCGGTTCTTGCCGGTGTGACCGCGTCCGTCTGTCCCGGGTGTGACCCGTGTGCGGCTCTCCCCCTTGTTTGTCACCCGTGTGCGGCTCTCCCCCTTGTGTGTCACCCGTGTCCGGTTCTCCCTCGTATGTGTGTCTCTTGTCCAGCTCTCCCCCGTGTGTGCCCCATGTCCGGCTGTGCCCCCTGTGTGTGACCGTGTCCGGTCTCGCAGGCGGCTGTGCAGCCCCCGCCGCCGCGATGGAGCCCCGGTGCCCGGCCTGGCTGCAGCTCTGTCCCCGGCCGTGCCGCCTCCTGCTCCACGCTCTGTGCTCCGGCCCCGCCGGGGCGATGGCCGCGCTGCGGGTGCTGCAGCGGGGCCAGCCCCGCGAGGGACCGGGGCGGGCGTTCCCCTGGCAGGCTCTCACCGCAGCCGTGTGCGCCGAGGAGCCCTCGCTGGAGGGGCCAAAGGACGCCCTGGCTGTGTGAGTTGGATACGTTTCTAAAACTCGGTGTTCTGTGGGAGTTTTGGGTGTCAGGTGCACAATTTGGGAGAGCACATCTGCTTCCCCCGGTGCAGCGGCCCATACATGAAGTTGGGATCATAGCAGCGACCCACTGGTGTCCCAGCCTGTGTCTGCAAAAGCTGGTGAAGGCATTAGGTGCCTCCTCTTGCTCCCTAGTGCTGTGGGACTCTGCTCCACGGGGCGTGTTGGCATCAGGACAAGGGGATTTGCTCTGACCAGTCACCTCTCCTTTTCAGCAAGCCACGGCTGCTGCTGCTGCCTGTTTTGTGTCAGAGAAACTTCTTCTCCCTGCTCCTCGTGGTGCAGGATGCAGTGCCAGGGGACTGCCTTGCCCGGCTGCTCCAGGCCTTGGAGCAGGATTCCCATGTGGATCCCTGGGTGCAGACACTGGGGGATCTGCTCCGGCAGGGACCAGGGGCAGAGGAGGGCTCCCCACGTCCCACTGTCCTGTCTTCCTCGTGCCAGCAGCAGCTTAGGGGCCTGTGCCAGAAAATTGCCCAGAAGAAACCAGAGGGGCAAAGAAAATTGAACTGGTCCTTCAGCAAGCAGCCTGGTGCCCCTGACTCTCAAGGTGGGAAGCACAATAAAGTGTCAGAGGAGAACCTGGAGTTGGACAATGAGAGAGAGGGGAAGACACTGTTGCTGGAGGAGGTGGCATTTGAGCCCCCGGGGCCCCAGGAGCGTGGAGATGTGGCAGGGGTGGAAGAGGAGGTGCCCGAGCAGCCTTCAGGGGACACATCTGCTCAGAGCACAGATCAGGCTGCTCCAGACAGCTCCCAGCAGGATGCAGTTGGGGAGCTCAGGAAGATTTCCCAGACAGAGCTGGGAGCAGAGGTCCAGTCCTTTGTCCAGGTACTGTGTAGGGTTTGCTGTCCCCTTCCACCCAGTGAGCCTTTACAGCCTGATTCCCATTCCTTCATCTCATTCCCCTCAGATGCATGGACAGAGGCTGAAAATGCTGCTGCTGCAGGAGTCCAGTGTAAGTGATTGCTTCTCTCTCCCTCCTGGAGCTGATGCTCTAAACAGGCTGGTGCCAGGGCCTTGGAAGGGGTGGAAAAGGAGGTGGATTTCACAGAGCCAACTGCATGGGAATAAAAAGCCCTGTTGGCACTTCCTCTGGGCTTGGGATACCAACACCTGCTTGCACCTTGCAGGTGTGAGGGGCTGCCTGTGGGCTCAACCTGACAGCCTTGGGGGCAAGGGAGAAGCCCTGGAGCTGTATTTTGTGGGTTGGTTTATTTGTTGCATTACTCAGGACTGTGTTTCCCTCCAGCACTCCGAGCTGCGTGCCCCACCCGAGCTGAGCATCCTGAACAGCTGCTCCCCCAGCCAGGTGAGTCCCAGCATCCCTGCTGCAGCTGCTGCAGGGGGCCTGCTGCTGTCCCTAATGTCCCATCCCCTCTGCCATCCCCAGCTCGAGGGGCTGTGCTGCTTCCTCCAGCTCTCCACGTGCCCGGAGCCCTTCCTGGTGCGTTTCTGCAGCTGGCTGCTGGCTCTGACCCCTGACCTCAGCTACACCAGCGCAGCCGTCCTGGCACAGCAGCTCTTCCTCAGGCGAGTACGTGCCAGGGCAGCGGAGCTTTCCTGCTCCCCATTTCCCTCTCCACTGTCCCCACCTCCTGCCTTTTGTGTCCCTAGGTCCTGTCCCTCACCCAGCCGCCCTCCCGACACCTCATGGCTGCCCTCACTTCGTTTTGCTCCAAGTATTCCCATCCCTTCTGCCGTGTGCTGGTGGCTGCGGTGCTGCAGGAGCCAGGGGAAGGTGTGGTGGGCTGGTGGGAGGTGTGGCTGCTTCTGGGAGCTGGAGAGGGGCCCCAGCTGCAGAGTGCTGCCTCCTGGGAGGCATTTGTCACATGGAACAGGTGTTAGGATCCATGGAGGCATGGGGCTGGTTTTTTCTGGCCAGGTGAATACATGGAGGTTGGGATGGGAGATGAGTTTACAGATGCCTGAGATGGAATGGGAGGGTTGGCTAGGCCGGCTTCTGGCTTAATTTTTCCCAAAGGACAGTATCCATAACTCCGTGATTGGAGGGCTCCTGTCAGCTCCTAATGCTCAGGCCAGAGCTGCTCCAGGGTGGCTGTGCTGGTGTGAGGAGAGGGTGAACCCCTGCCACAGTAGCATCCCCTTTTCCCAGAGACTGGTGCTGTTTAAACCCTTGCTGCAGCCGGGCAAAGGAAGCAGGATTATCCTGAGCAGTAGAAGGGGGCACTGCGTGGTTTGTGCCTGTCCTGACTGGGACATACTCCTGTGAAGGGGTGCCAGGAAGGGCCAGGCACATCCCCATGGATTTGGCAGCCTCTGGAAGCTCTCCCCTGCTACTTTGCCCTTGCAGGTGCTGAGCAGACCAAGCTGATGTGTGAGCTCGTGGAGGAGTGCCTGGAGCCACACTCTGTGCAGCTGCTGCTAAGGTGAGGGGTGACAGGGCTGACAGCTCTGCATTGGCCTCACGCCTATCTGGATGGGTCCAGCTGGCTCCAGCAATTTGGGAGCACCAGCAAGGCCATGGAGCAGCACCTTTCCTCCTCACTGTCCTTCCAGCCAAGTCTTGGAGGTGCCTTTGTCTGAGAAACTCCTGCCGGTACTGCAGGCCGTGCTGGGGCGGCAGGTGAGGGGCCCACATTGTCCCACGGGTTTCCTTGATGCCTCCAGCAGTTCTGGAGCAAGGACCCACTCTCCTACCTGCTCCTGGGTCTTTTCCAGGAGGTGCTGCCCCCTGAGCTCCTGGATCTCCTGGTCCTGACTCTGTGCCAGCAGGCCCCAGCCTTCGCCACCTCACTCAACTTCGCCAGGCTGGTGACGGCCGTGCTCACCGTGTATCAGAGCCAGGTGAGCGAGGCCAGGCTCAGGTCCTGCAGCTCCTGGGACACAACCCAGAGGTCTCAGGTGGGCTCCTGGCAGGGCAGCTCCCTGAGCTCGTGCTGCCTCCATGCCAGGTCACCCCAGCTCACCGGAGCAGCCTGGCTGCTGTCCTGGATCGGAGCCACGCGGCGCTGAGGAAATCGCTGCAGGCTGTGCTGGAAGGGGCCAGGTGAGGTGGGGACAGGGGTCCCTCTCATGGGGGATGGCACGCTCTGCACCCAGGGGTGGGGAACCAGAAGGTGCCGTGCCTGCCATGCCAGAGCTGTGCAGTGCTGTTTATGGCAGTGCCTTCCCTCTTCTTGGTTTTTGTCTTTTCTCAGGTGACCACCAAAAGGAGTCGTGAGGTGACAGCTTCCTTGTGTGGAGGACACTCATTGCACAGCAGCAGCCACAGCCACCCCTCACCGGGTTCCCCTGCTGAGGTGGGACCCTGTGAGCAGGGTCTGTTTTCCACAGAGTGCCCAGGGCCTCTGGCAGCACCTGGTGTGAGGGGGCTCTTGCTGGGCAGTGCCATCCCAGCCCCCCACGCTCCCTGGGGCTTGGAAGGGTCTTGATTGAACCATTAATGTGTTCCCAGGCGTTTCTGTATCTGTTCTGCCTCAGACCTGCCACGCTCAACAAGGTGACCTGGCCCTCCTGTGATGGGGGCAGGCAGGACACAACCCATGGGGGAGCTTCTGAGTTCTTACTGCCTAAAACACATCACTGAACCAGGGCAGACACTGATTTGAGGCTGCATGAAGTTGGTAATTCTGGATTTAGTTCACTATCTTGATTTTATCTCAGCTCATTCCAAGGCACGAGCTCTGTGCATTCATCCCCAACAGCCAAGCTGGTTTTGGAGTGGTGCAGGCTGGGCTGCTGCTTTGTGTACCTGATCTGCTGGGATTTACAGATCTCTGGGTGCAGGAGAGTGGGATTTAGTTGAATTCCAGCTGAATTTAGCTGGAAAATTTGAGTGTTCTGCTTTAAATCCACCTTTCTTTCCTGTTTGCCTGGCCTGTGAGGGGCTCTGCTGTGTGTGGCACATTTCTGGTGATGATGGCACTACTCATTGCCCTAATAGAAAATGCTTGTATGGCATGACTCTGCTCAAAGTTCTATCCTGTATTCTTGAAAGTACCCACTGGAAAGCTCATCCAGGCACCTCCTGGTCTGAGAACTGTGAAGAAAAGGTTGGGAGAGAGTGGAGGCTCAGGCAGGTAGAGCTAGGGTTTCAGTGGAGGTTTTGAAGCTTTGCATACTTGAGCTATTTAAAAATCCATTAACATCTACAAAGGGAGAAGGAGAATTCTAACATGCAGGTGTGACTGCTTCAGGTTTGCTCATTAATGTTTAGATGCCAGCCAGAGGAAGGAAACTCTGAAGCATTAGGTGACGCTCTTAAGGCTGAGAGCACGGATTTCTTTATGTAAGAATCTCTTAAGCTATTTTAGGTGACAGTGGACTGATGAGGCTTCAAAGTCCGCATTAGCTGGAGGACAGAAACCTCCAGGGAGCCAGATTGTTGATGTGTTTGCATTCCAATGAGTTAGTGGCTGAGTATAGTGAAGCTATTGTAGGGCTGCCCAAAATACGACATAAATAGAAATAGTGCCATGATCATCAAGGTCTAAGCCTGCTCTTCTGGCTTTATTAGGTAGCAGGCTCTGATCTTTGCAGTTTCCCTGCAGAGCTTCTACCAAGTGACCTCGGTGTCATTGTCCCCAGTGCTCCTTCTGCCTGTGGCTGTTGGTCACATGGAGATGGCCACTGGCTTGTGGCAAGAGCCTTTTTAGTCCTGGTTTTGCTTTTGGCTGCAGCTTATCATGTGCTGTGGGTTCCTCTGAGGTGTACATGAAGATAACATGAAGATAATCATGTAAGGAGAAGTGAGAGCAAACCCTGGGGACACTGCACATGCTGGTGGAAGACTGCTTGTTCATACAGAGGCTGGCAGCACCTGCACAGAAAACTTTACTTTTGACTCCTCTTGACCCTTTCAAGAACTTCAAAATCCATCCTGAACAGCGCAGAGAGGTGGATGCAGCATAAAACATCAGTCAGATTTTGTAGTTCAGCAGAACCTTGGCCAAGGCTGGCAGGAGTGCCAGGACTGGCTCTGTCCTTGTCCTGATTTAAGAGCAGTGATGGTGAAGGGAATGGTCTGAAGCTTTGTCTGAGGCCTTTCCTAGGCTGGAGGTAGAAAGGCAGCGTGTGATTTTCAGCCAGTTGTGATACTTGGCAGTGGCTCCTTGCCTGCTTCCTCTTCTGTTTGTAGAGTTTTACTTCACATTACAGAGGGGAATTCCCTTTTTGGTCTAGTAGTTCTTGGGTTTTTTTGAAGGAAATTCATCATATGCAATTGCATGGGTTGTCTGTCCACTCTGCTGCTTCCTCACCCTGCACAGGGATTTTTGAACCAGTTTCATGACAAGATGATTCCTCCACTCCCCAGGTGCCTTTGTGGGGCTGTGATCAGGCAGCAGAGAACCTCTTTGGGGTGAGCAGGGCTGTGGGGTCCGTGACACCAGACATCAGAGCCATGTAGGAGCCTTGGGCCATGCAGCACCTTGTTGGAAAGGGCCGAAACTCAGCCTGAATCCATCCCCCAAGGGGCTGCCCCTCTCCAAACAGGAGCTCCAGGTTGCTGTGCCCCCTCTTGCAGCAGTGCCAGGGGTCACCCCACTTGTCCCTGGAGGTGACTGCATGTCCAGTGACAGCCTGCTAATCTCCTGTGTAATCCCCAACATGTTGATGCAGTTCTGCCTGAAAACCTGGGGGCCGTGACACCCAAATGTGAACTGAATGTCTCCAGAGCTGAACTGCTCTGGAGAAGGCTCAGCAATATTTTTTTTTTCACTTGGGATTTACAACTGAATAAAAAGAAAGAGCTATTTTCCTTCTTGTCTGTTTTTGTTGCGTTTTTTTTTGCCAACAACCTTTTAATCATGAGACAAGAATCGTGTTCTCTCTTTAGTAGCCTGGTGGTTGCCAGGTCCCTGTCAGCTAGGGAAGCCAGGGCTGCAGAAAGGTGAATTTGAGGGAGGGCTGGGGTGCTGTTTTGTGGTTGGGCCCCTGCACAGACCTGTAAATCATGCTTGCTGCATCAGTGGCAGCAGTCAGTGTCAGTGCTTTCAGCTTTCTTCCAAGAAGTGGATAATCCAGATGACCACACTCTGTGATCTGAGCTGCGAGTTGAGCTCAGCTCCAGGCGCCCTGGAAGATGCTGTTGCTGTAGCTGCTGGGAGGGACCTCGCTGGAAGGAGGACAGGGGACAAAGGCAGAGCCTGCAGCCACATGCTGCCACCCACCCCCCTGGGCTGGAGATCTCCCAGCAGGGTCTCGTTCCTCCCTCCTGAACAGGTCTGTGTGGGGGGAACTGGGCTGCTTTTCCTTGCTTGAGGCTCTGGGATACCTAGACTGCAGTCACGATTTAGCTGCTCCCAGCTTAAAAATAAGAATGCCTAAAAATCCCTGTATGCTTTTAGTAAATGCTTTTAGTAAATGCTTTTAGAGGCTCTTTGAACGGGGTGGTTTGTGAACAGGGGCATTGCCTCTTGCGAGCCCTCCCCTGGGCGTGGGAGGGAACAGAGGCACCAGTGCAACGGTGTCCTTGGGCCTGTGTCTTCACCCGGAGCAGCCCTGGGCCTGCCAGGACACCAGAGCAGAGGCCACAGAGCCTGATGTGCTGCCTGGGGCCACCTGCTGCTGCTGGGGAGGAAGGTGGGGCTCTCTGCAGAGGTGTCCATCCTCCACTCCCCTAGTTCTGTAACCCCTGGCCCTGAGGCTGTGCTGGCAGCACTCTGGCAGGTGAGGCAGAGCCTGGGCCAAGCCTGCCCGGCACTGGGAGATGCTGCTTGCCCTCTCAGGGCTGAAGAGGTCCGCAGACCCCAAGGGCTCCGCTGGGCTCCTTGGGTGTGGGGGGGAACGGCAGCTGCCCCCTGGTAGTGCTGACCATGGAGCCCCAGTCTTCCCCTAAGCTCATTAGGGGAAGAAAGCGGCTTTAGAGGATGTGATGGATTTGAGCAAAGGGGTTGGGCTGGGGATGGGGCAATGGCCGGGGGGAAAGTGGAGCTGCTGAGAGGGGCAGGAGGGATGGGGGTGCTGGGCAGAGTGGCTTCCCTGCATCACCGAGTAAGATGCTACAGGGGCTCCTCATCAGCCATTCCTGAGCCTGGTGCTGGGCCCCCCATGAAAGCACGGCGGGATCCCCCATCTCTCCTGACTGCCCCCACCCTGCCCTGAGCCTCCTGCCAGGGAGATGCTGAGGCTCAGCTCTGCTCTGCTCCGCAGACACCGGGCACGCAGGGAGCAGTCCTGGTCTTTCCCATCTCTGCCACCTCCTCACAGCGGTGGCAGGATCTGGCCCCGCACCAAAAGCAGAGGTTTCCCGGCCACCTGCAGACCACTCTGCCCGCCCTGGCCGGCGCGGGGAGCTCCCAGCCGCTCGCACGCATCTCCTTTAAAGGCCTTCTCTCATCGGGCTCGTCCCCGGCAGCTCCGTCTGCCGCAGATGCGGTTGCTCTGCCCCGCGGGGAGGCTCTGCCGCCGGCAGCGAGCGCCGTGCGGGGCCCCGGCACCCCCGACCCCCGGCCACGCCGTGTCCCCGACCCCCTCCCGGGGCCCATGGGGGCCCGACAGAGCTGAGTGCCGGGTCCGAGCTGGGTGGCCTCAGCATCTGCCTTCGGCTGCTTGAGAGGAGTTCAGGCAGGTAATGATGTCCCGGGGAGCGTTTGGTTGTCGCCGAGTTGAGGGAAAGCGCCCGGTCTGGCATCTCCGGGGGTTCTTATGTTAAATCAGCTGTGTGTCTCGTATCTTTCCCATCTGTAACACAAAGATAAGGAGCGAGTGTCTGTGAGGCTGTCAGAGCTGTGGGAAAGCAGCAGACCTGTGATGGATTGAGCACTTTGCATCAGGGACCAGCCCTCCAGAGCACTCAGATGCTCGCTGGTGTGATGAGTTTGGCTGATTCCTGCCGGCTGGAGGCACCTGAGCCCCTGGGTGGAGGTGTCAGCAACAATTCCCACTCTCTAGGTGTGAAATGGGCTGGCTGTGACAGGTGCCAGGTGCTGCTTTTTACACCTTATCAAAGCTCAACAGGCCCTGGGAACTGGGTGATGGCCCTCCTTGGTGTTGGGGTGACCTAGACTGAGCTTGGCCCAGGGTTTGTCGAGGCACGTGGGGCTCCAAGCAGCCCCTGCTCCCTGTTCCCCATGATCTCTCCTGCATTTCCTGTCCTGGACAAAAAAATTTCTCCTCCTGTCCTGTATCTGCGTGTCCATGGGCACAGCCTGTGAGGTGTCACTGTGGGACAGTCCCTGGTGCACAGCGACTTCACCCTGGGCTGGGAGAGGGACTTTGTGGACTTCCTGCATTTTTCTCTGATTCTTCAAACATTGTAAAACAGCTTAAATGAGTTTTCCAAGCTCCCTTATATTTGGAAATCTTTTATATTTGTCTCTCCGGGAGCTTGGGGATTGTCCTGCCTGGAGAAAAGGGGGTTGCTCTCTCTCTGCACTGGGTGCTCGCACTGGTTGGTGGCTGCAAATTTACCTCCCCCCATGAAGCTGGCCCACATCACAAGCCCAAAATGAGGATTGCCCTGGGGGAAGGAAATGGGGGTGGCAAGCAGGAAAACCCACCCTCAGCACTGCCCAGAAATGAGGCTTGTATTGAATTTCTCATTTGCCTTGCTCCGTGCCCGCCCAAATCCCACCAGCCTCCTGAATCACAGCGGGCCTCCCCACTTCTTTTCCCACGGATGCCTCCACGCTAGGCAGAGGAGCCCGAAGCTCCTGCTGGGTGAGAAAACGCTTTAAAAATATAACATTTAGAGGCGTTCTCCATCTGCGCGCAGCTAATGTGGGTCCCTCGCGATAGGTGTGCTGGTCCTGGAGCCTCTGCACCTCACAAATGAAGCCACTGGAAGGGACCTCGCTGGGCCAGGGGGAGGAGGAGGCGCAGGGACCGGCCCAGGGGCGCCGGCGGCGGCAGCGGCAGAGGACGAGCTGCCGACCCAGCCTCTCACCTCGGAGGTATGTGCACAAAAAGCTCACTCAGCGGCTCTTGGGGTGCTAGCAAGGACGGGACCTTGATGGCAGCGTCAGGCAAGGGACAGTGAGCATCGTTTTGGCACGGTGGCCCCTTCTCCTGCAGCCACTGCTCTCAGGCTCGCTGGGAGGGAAAAGCGCTGCTGCAGCGCTTTCCAGAGCCAGGGGTAAAAGTTTGGGGGTTCAAACCCTCTCCCAGGTGGGTGCTGGGCTGCAGAGGGCTCTTTGCACAGCAGCCCCTCTATCTCCGTGCAATGGTGACCTGCCATCCCTGGTGGCCTCCAGCATCAGTGAGCAGGGATGCTACAGAGCTGCCAGCCCTTCTGGCACCCAGGACAGGGTTTTGGGGTGATAAACCTGTCCCAGTGCACTTTTAGGGGGGCCTGCCATCCCTGTGGGGGTGCTGTGAGGTGGTGCCTGGGCTCTGCATTGTTGTGGTGCTGGAAGAGGCCGGCTCGCAGCGAGGTCCGCTTGGCAGCCAGAGGAAAAGAAAAAAAAAAAAAAAGACAGTGCTGAGGCAAAGTACGGCAGTGGCTGGTGACTCATTCTGGCTGGAAACAGCTTCAGCGGGTCCTCTGTGGGGCTCTGCGGCGGCGGCAGCAGCGGAGGGGGCAGCTCGCCCGGGGCAAGCAGAGCGGGACGGGGACGGAGCGGGCTGTGGAGGATGCTCTGCAAGGACCCAGGTCTGGAGCAGCCCCATGGAGGGAGCTGGGGGAGCGTGGGGGGTGGTGCCGGTGCTTCCTGAGTTTCTTTAGGGTTTACCCGGGATTCCCTCCACAGGGAGCAGCAGGCTGAGCTCTCCGGGCTCCCCACATCTCTGGATGAAGGTAAGGGCAGCCCAGGCAGGGAGGGGGTCAGAAGGGTGGGTTTTCCACCCTCCCCCCCTGAGCAGCAGGAGGATGTCCCCTGGCCTGGCAGCACCTGCCTGCAACCCCTTCCAGCCCTGGGACCTCAACCCCATCCCCTGGATTTACCTCACCAGCTGTAACCCACCCTCTGCACTGGATCCTTTGCCTTCCTCCCCCTGCCCCGGCCCAGTTTAGCTCCACCTCCCTCAATCCCACAGGTGTATTTTGGAGGGTACCTGCCAGCTCACGACCCCTGGGAGCCTGCAGGCTGCAGCAGTGCCAGTGGCAGTTTTGGGGTTTCTCTCCTGAAGTGGTGTCAGCCTGGGGAGGGGACCTTGCTGCCCAGCTCCCACCACCCTTTCTGTCCCCAGGCAGGATGAGCAGTCCCCAGGGACGCCCAGGTGGGGTTTTGGCCAGGAGTGAGCAGAGCGTGGAGCAGGTCAGCCAGGTGAGAGGGAGGGGAGGGCAACAGGTGGGGCCCTTCCCTGCCTGGTTCCTTGGGCTCAGCCAGGCTCCCAGCCCCTTTGTGCTGGTCTTCTCAGGATGCTGTGCAGCATCAGGGAGAGGTTTGCTCCAACAGCACCTTTGTACCTCTCAGGAGCCAGGCAGGGCTGTGCAGGAGCAGGCTGTGCACCCTGGGGACAGTGACAGGACTAAAGAAGGTGAGTGAGTCCCCATCCCACATCCCAGCTGGGTCCCCTTAGGGGAAGGCTTGAAGTAGTTGGGGATGAGCAGGTTCTGATGAGGGTCATCTCCCTTGGTGGGGACATGGGGAAGGGGAGACTGGCCCGAGAGGTCCTAAAACCCCCCTGGTGCTGGGATAAGGATGGGGATGGTTCCAAAACATGGACACCTATCCCCTGCCAAGACAAGAGGGCAGAGGGAGGAGGGAAGGCCAAGGGGAAATCTCTCACATGTGGTATCTTGAGGCCCCACTGCCTTCCTGCAGATGCAGAAACCCTGGAGGAGCCACTGCTGAGTCTCCCCAGTGAGCTCTCAGTGCTGGACAGACTTGGCTTGCACAGGTAAGACCAGTGAGCACCTGCATCACTCCAGGGGCTACAGGACAGGGGGGTCCCAGGGCACAGCACAGCTCAGAGATTGGACTTTCCTCCTTTTCCATTGCACAAGAGTTGCTGTCCACACAATGGGCATTTGGCTTCCCACTTCTCGTGGTGGCTGGCACCCCTGGTGTGCAGAACAAGGGCATTTTCAGCAGGCAGCCCCCATGATGCCTCCATCCCTGACAGCACTTCTCTTTCTGCAGGGTGGCTTTGACAGAGCAGGATCTGGAGGTGAGGGCTGCTGGGGGCTGTGGGTGGGCTGGGGAAGGGGGCCACAAGGACGGACACCTTGCTGACTCACAGAGCCCTGCTCCTTCAGGCACCGCAGTCCCCTGGCAGCCACCTTATAAACCCTTTCCCAGAGATGCTTTTGGCATTTGGAGGCAGCTGCATTTCCACGAGTCCGTCCTCTGCTCGCCCGGCAATCCCACAAAGTGCTCTGCAGCTGCTGAAGAGCGCCCTTAGCCGGGGAGGCGGCAGGAGCCACGCTAATAAAAATAATTTCCCTGCGAGTGCCAGGGCTGAGTCAGGCTCAGCCGTCAGCCGGGACCCGCAGCAAGGGCTGGCGTCTGCCCGGCGCGTGCTCTTGCCAGGAGGGCTCAAGATTTCCATGCGTTATCGGCTGCCTGGGGGATGTGTCTCCCCAGGCTGGCATCTCAAGGGACTGTCCCCAGCATGCAGCAGCCTAATGGGTGCTGGGGCAATGCAAGTGCTAATTATCTTTAGCACTGCCCTGTTTGGTGGCACGCTGGGAGGTCTGTCTGTGCCTTGGGGACGGCAGCACGTGGCCCTGGTGGCTTCCCTTCTGCCCCCGTGTCCCACCTCTCACCTCCCCACCCCGCAGGCAGCCTTTGCCCACCTGGCCCTGGCTTTTCGCTGCGACATGTTCACCCTGCAGCAACGGGTGCAGGTGGAGAAACGGGCACGGGATGCAGCAGAGGAAAACATCCAGGAGGAGCTGGGCCAGTGCCGAGCTGCCCTGGAGGTAGGCGGGCACCAGAGCAAGGGGCTGCCATGTGCTGGGATCATCCAGCCCCAGAGGGGTTTGGACAACTCAGAGTGCCAGCTCCAGCAGTTCCATCCTTTCCCCCCACAGAGGCTGGGTCGATCTTGTGCCAATGCAGGCTGCAAGGAGACGCTGGAGCAGCTGCAGCACAACCTGGCCGTGCTGTCAGCAGCTGTTGAGCGGGCAACCAGTGCTGCAGAGAAGCTGGGGGCTGTACACCAGGTGTGTGCACAGCCCAGGGCTGGGAGTGATGGAGGGTGCTGCAGATGGGCTTGGGGACTCATCCCTGGGCTTGCTGGGCTTTGTCCCTCCTCCTCACGGTGCTGGCCATGACCTCATATTTGCACTTAGCACGGTGCAAGGGATCCATCCGCCTGCCCTTGGGAGCAGGAAGGGTTTGCACCTGCACTCCCTGGGTGGAGGCACCATGGGATGCACAGGGAGGGACTGGCAGAGCCCTGGCTCCTTAGGAGACGGGGGCCCTGATCCCCCATCCCGCCTGGCTGCAGGAGGCCCGGATGAGCCGAGCAGCAGAGGTGATGGTCCAGCACGTGGAGAACCTGAAGCGGCACCACCTGCGGGAGCACGCGGAGCTGGAGGAGATGAAGCGCCTGATCCAGCAAAACTCCCGCAACCGGCAGCTGGCGGAGACCCAGGGTGAGGTGGGCTCTGCCGCCGGGGCCTGTGCAGGGTTTGCACGGAGCAACCCTGCAGGATTTGGTCCCGAGCCCCTCGGGGGGGTCAGTGTGACACTGCACAGAGCCAGTGCGTGGTGTGAGTAGTGGGGAACAGCTGATGGTGGTGAAGGGAACAGCTGATGACAGTTGTGAGGGGACAGTGGAACAGCAGATCAGTGTGGGAGCAGGTGCTGGTGGCCAGAGAGGCGTAACCCAGCTGGGAATGCAGGGCTGTGGGGCCCCATGAACACAAAAAGGGCTCTGTTCCTGAACACCAAGCCCCACACATGCCATTGCTGTGCACGGGACCAGGTTCCCCTGCCCAGGGCACCACCTGTGCCACACACAGAGCATGTGGCCAGGACAGCTTTCAGTGGCAGGGAGCTTTGTGACCATCTGTGCATCAGCCCCGTCTTAGTGTTGGGGGACAATGTAAGGCGGCTTCTCTTTGCTCCCAGATGATGTGGAGCCACGGCTGAGACCTCACCCCCTGAAGAGAACTTTCCAGCAGGTAACTGGTCCCAGTTCAAGAGTCTCGGAGCCAGTCTCTGCCTCCCTATGTCTTGCCCTGCCCTCCCTCAACTGGCTGTCCCCACACACCCACTTGTCCCCAAACAATGTCACTGCAGCCAACTGCTTGCTGGAGGGAAGATCTGCCGGAAGGGCCAGGGATGAGGCAAAATGTGGGGGCAGCCTCGGAGGGCTGTTGGTAGACAGACAGGGTGCCCAGCAAGCTGAGGGCTGCCTGTGCCAGAGATCTTAGGCAGATCCTTCTTCCATTGCAGGGTCACAGTGCAAGAGCCACAGGCTTGGCTGTCCCTTAGCACCAGCTTGAATCCGACACCGATTCCCCTATAGCTCAAGAGGTAGGGGAGGGGGTTAGGCAGCCCCACCAGGACAGCTTGCAGCAGTAATGACAGGCACAAACCTCATGGCTTTGACCTTCCCTGGCTTTCTGCCTTCCCCTCTTAGCTCCAGTGGGGAGCTAAGTGTCCCGTGGTGTCCCTTGCCCGTGCTGGGGAGGTGATGGGGAAGGAGGAGGTGAGAAGCAGCCGCACAGTGCTCACCCCCAGCCCCTCTGTTGCAGGGGTCTGCCCGCCGCAGGGTCAGCATCGCCGTCATCCCCAAGCAGCTCCTGGTAAGGACGTGTTTGGTCTGGTAAGGATGTGTTTGGTGGGGACAGTCAGGAGCTGAGTCCCCAGGCTCGGTGCCTCTCGGGCTCCACGTCCCCACTGATGCTCCACCTTCGGTGCCCAGCCAGGTGCCAGCCCTGACAGCCGAGCAGCCCCAGCAGGTGACCTGGAGCCGGAGGGGGCCCAGCGCTGGCCCAGCATCCCGAGGTAACTGCGCTGGGTGGCCAGGCAGCCATGGCACCAGCTGCCACTGGCCCATGTGGGACAGCACTGACCCCGTCCTCTCCCTCCCCAGGAGTGAACTGGAGCCACAGGACAGCGCTGTGACTGAGAAGCTGATGGCAGAGGCAGATGGCAGAGGCTCAAGCACAGGGGACGAGGAGCCAGAGCAGCTTGGGCTGATGTGAGCAGCACCCTGCGTGTGCCCTGCATCCCACCATGGCTGCTGGCTTCTCTGTGGTCCCTCAGGCAGCCAGCACTTGGGCAGGGGGCTGGGGCATTTACTGGTGGAAGGCTGGGATGTTGCTTGGCTGCCTCAGCTCAGCCCTGCTGTGCCTCAGTTTTGCCCATGCGTTGTGGGTTGCCCATGCCCTCCTCAGGCCTGTTCACTTGGGTTTGTAAAAGGGCCAGTGAAGTTTGGGGCTGAGTTAAACATCCCCCTTGTCCCCAGATGGGGTGGAGGTGGGATTTGCTCTCTCCCATGGATGACAAGTGTCCCTGGTCACCTTCTCCCCAGGTCCAAGGGGTCTGCAACGGAGCTGTGGCGTCCATGGCTCCTCTTCCCACAGCACTACTGGTTTTTCTTCTGGCTGCTTCTCCTGAGCATCGCCTTCCTCCTCCTCATCCGTGTCCTGGAGTTGCAGCGGCTGCAGTCTGCAGCATCATCCAAGGCCTAGCTGGAGCGGGGAGGGGGAGCTGAGAGGCATCTCTGCTCCTTCCCCACGTCCTAAAACACCAAAACCCTAGAATAATAAAATGGGAGGAAAAATGGGGGAATTGTAATGACAGAGCAGGGGGCAGGATCTAAGGTAGCAGCTGTGGTAGGATCTAAGGTATGGTTGGTTTCCCTATTATCATGAAGGGGTCAGGGGGCTGCAGAAGCTCTCACTGATGCTGTGAGTTGCCTGTTCTCAGTACATCAAGTGGTGCAGGTGTGCTCCCACACATCCCCTGCACTGGGGACAGCTCGGGCTGCCCACAGCCGTGGCTTTGCTTTAGGGCCGCGTCCCTCAGTGCCACCACATGCCCTCAGTCCCTTCTGTAATTCACATCTAAAGCTCCTTTGCTGCTCCTGGGGGACAGTGCTGGGACTGGAAGGCGCAGGTCCGCGCTCAGCCTTTCCCACGGCACCACAAAGTGCTCACAAACAGAGGGAGCTGTTTCCGACCGCCTGAGCAAAGCGCTTTGGTTTGACACAGACGCCCCGTTTCCGTGTCCGCCCCAGCCTCTCGCGGCCCCGAAACACGGGTGGCTTTCGCAGCAGCTTTGCAGGGACCAGAGGAGCCCGGCCGAGCTGCCGTGGTGGGAGGTTCTGCACCAGGAAGGGGCCGGAGGGGCTGCAGAAGGGAGGGACGGAGGTGCTGGGCTGTCACCTTGCTTGCTGTAGCCGCCGGCAGTGCCACGGGTGACTCAGGGTGGCCGGTAACCAACGCCCCTTTGCCAGCTCGCCCCGTGTCCCTGAGTCACCGTCCACAGTCTCGTGGCAAATGTCCCCGTGCGTCACAGCACGCGAGCCCCCTTGCCGTGACACCCGGCCCAGCACACGGCAAATGTCCAGCAGCATCCCGAGGACATCGCCACCAGAAACCCCAAAAAGCACCCGGCCAGCAGCGATCTTCGGTGACCCCGGGGGCTCCCCCGCCCACCCCAAGGTACCTTCACCCCACTGGGACCATTCCCACCCGGGCGAAATGGAAATATAATCCCAGAAGTTTCCAGGCGAGCTGTGGTGGTCGGGGTCCGGAGCTGGCACTGGGTGGGTCCCCCCCGCCCTGGATCCTCCGGTGTCCCCAGCACCCTCCTGGACGGTTTCCGGCTGTGGCGGGAGCAGCACAGCGGCGTGGGAAGGGGGTGACGCCGTTTGGCTTCATCACCCGAGTCTTTTGTTTGCTTGGCGAAAAGTCTGGTTTCTCACCCTAAAATACAAAAAGCCAGCTGGGGTTGCGCTGTGCCGCTCGTCCCGCTGTTCCGAACCTCCCGGCGCAACATTGCGGCGGCACAAAGAGGGGCTGACCCGGGGGCCGCCCCTCTCCCGGCACCGCCCGGCCTGGGTCCCTCCGGCCGCGGGGGAGGGTCGGGCAGGCGAGGGGAGGGGAAGGCCGAGGAGGGGAGGGCAAAGGAGAGGAGGGCCGGGCCGGCCGGCAGCTGCTGCTTGCGGAGCCGGAGCTCGTTTCCTGCTTGCTGTCGCCCGGCTGCGCCCAGCTCCGGTCCCTCCCCACGCCCCGGTCCGTGCCTCAGTTTCCCCCTCCGAGGGGCTGTGGAGGTGAGTGGAGGGTGAGGATGGGCAGGGCATCCCTGGGCGTGGGGGGAGTCAGGGCTTTGCTGCCCCCCCGGCCCCGTGTCCCCCCGCCCGGTGCCAGCATCCCGACCGCCCGTCCCCTCCGCGGACTCCCCTCAGCCCCGCTGGGAGCATCGCTGTGCACGGCGGGGACGGGGGGTGACAAAACCGAGGGGTGATTCTGCGGTGCTGGGGAGGGCTCAGCCCCTCTGAACTCGTGTCCTGCGTGTCCCTCGGACGCTCCGTGGCAGGGTAGTGCTTTTTCTCCAGCTGATCCTTCCCCACAGCCTCTCCAGGGGCAGCGGCGTCCCCCCTGCTCCATCCTTGCTGCTTTTCCCCTCCAGCCCCTGACCTCTGCTGCCCTCGGGACAAAGGGAAAAGACAGCAGTCCCTGCTCCTCCTCCTCCTCCATTCCCAAAACCACCAGTGCTCCCAGTGATGAGTAGGATGGGGTGGGAAGAGCTTTCCTAAGATCCATGGGGGATGCTCTGTGCATCATCACGGGGATGTCTTTGTCACAGATGTGCTTTGGGGTAAAGGAGAAGCAGGAAGAGGAAAATGATGTGGAGTGTGAAGCCTGGCTGTGACCAGACTTCCTCTTTTTAACAAAATTCGGTTGCAAGAGCCAGGTCCCTCCATGGGCTGGTGTTGGGCAGGGGGGACAGGCTGAGCAGTAAAAATAGGGGGGGCATGTTTGCTCCTCCCCAAGTGCTATCTGTGCCCAGGGCTCCCTGGGATGTGGCCAGGCTGTGGTGTGTGGATCCCTGGCAAAGGGCAATGCAGGTTTGTCCCCTCTCCTCAGCCCTCACCACAGCTCCATGTTGGTGCCTTGCAAAGCTGGGGTGTGCTCATGCACCCACATCCCTGCCTCAGCCCAGAAGAGCTGACAGGGATTTTTCCCTCTCTCCAAGGATTAACCCCCACCCAAATCAAGGCAAGTTTCTGCAGCGTTGGCCAGGGTGGTCTCCCTGCCCAGTCCCACACCTGGGATGTTTCTCCTGAGCACAGTAACGTTTGTAAGAGCTTCCAGTGCCTTCACCCCTTCCTGACACCCTCCCAGCTCAGTTGGTAGTTGAAAGAGCTTTGGCCGAGCTGTTGGGTGGTCACAAGAAACCCTCCATCCTGCCCACTGGCCTTTCACTGACTGGAAGGGCTCCCTGGGTCTCCAGCCCAGCTCAGCAGCCTGGCCTGCTGTGTCCAGGCTGGATCCCAACCTGGAACAGCCCGTCCATGCTGGGAGCCAGCGCAGCAGCAGTGAGGCGATCCACTGAAAATCCTCCCAGCTTTCATTAGCTCTGGGGCTGTGTCCTTTCCCACCCTATTTCCATGTGCCTGGAAGACACGTGAGCTGCCAAGCAGCTTCCCCCACCTTCTCCCAAGAGGCTGCTTCTCCTGCAAGGGCAAGAGGGAGACCCTGACCCGCAAGGCAGGATGTGGTGTCCCTGCTCCAGGGGTGCTCCCCATGTGTCAGACCCGCGTGGTGTCCCCACAGACATTTCTGCAGCCAAGCAAAGCCAATGTGAGATGAGTCAGGGCTGGCTGAAACTCCCCCTCCTCCCTCCTTGCAGGAACAGTGTTAAGAGAAGAAATGCAAAAGGCTTTGATGGAAGGAGCAGAGCCAGAGGCAGCCTGGCTCGGGCTGTGCCCTCCTCCAGAGGCCTTTGTGGGCTGAAAGCTGGGGTTTTGTATCAAGCCTGCAGGAACTGAGTTTTCCTAGGAATTTCTGACCTTGCTTGCAGTTGTCAAGGGGGTTTGAGTGTGCCAGAGTGCTGGCAGGATAATCCTTTCTGTAGGAAACTGTGTAACACAAGGCTTGTTGTTCTGCCTCCTCTGAGCCTCCCTGCCAAAGTGTAGGGGCTGGAAAGCTGTCCTGGGCAGCACGCTCCCCCTGGCATCCTGTCCAGTGGGAATCAAGGCCGAGGGATGAGCTTTTTTCAGAGCCAGGGGCTGCTGAGGCTGGAGTAGATGCTCCCAGCCTGAGCAGCTGCCTTTGTCCCATCTCTCTGAGGCTGCTGTGTGCTGACCTTGGCAGGTGCCAGTGCAGTGACTTGAGCTCCTGGAGGACAACCCATCTGCATGGGGCACTGGTCCCTGGCCAGCCAGTGCTGCCTGGGCAGCCTCTGTGGTAGAAGGATGGGTGAGAGCGCTGCAAACGCTCTGGGGAGGTTCACAGCACTGCCTCAGTTTCCCCATGCTCATCCTTGTCCCAGTAGCAGTGCTCAGGGGAAGAGCAGAAATCTGTCCTCAGGTCTCACAGGACTGTCATGAGTGCACAGGCCATGTCATCTGTCCCCATGCTGCCACTCTGGTGGGTGCCAGCCCCTGCTGGGTGCCTTACCCTCTCTCTGTCCAGGAAGGAAGTGGTTAAAATGCCCGGATTTCCTGAGTGTGGTGCTGGAAGGGAAGGTGACCTGCAGAAGTGATTGGAGGGAAGGTGACCTGCAGAACTGCTTTGCAAGGCACGTTCTGGTGTCGGGAAAGTCCTGAGTGAGACTGAACTTGAAATCCAGCTAGAATTCGGTCTTTCCAGCCAAAATTTAAGCGCTTAAGTAACTCCTTTCTCCGCACACCCCCATCCCCCTCCTCTTGAGGGCAGCCTAATTTATTCATGGCATCCTTGTCCCATGCAGGGGTGGCCGCCACCTTCCGGGTGCTGCCACGTGCCCGCGATAACACTCAGGAGCGAGAGGGCAAAGAGCGGTGGTTCAAAGGTGGGAGCTCTCCGTCTTCCCGAGCCTTTCCCAGCCCCGGGACTTGGCGACAGTGGCCGGAAAAGGCAAAATTTAGCTCTTCTCTCTGGCAAGACAGAGAGCACAGGCTGGTGCTTGGGGCAGTGCTGGGAGTGGGAGACAGATGCAAGGAGAGTTGGTCCCTCGGGAGATGCCAGGGGCAGGGGCGTTTGGGGATGCCTAGGGGGAATGTGCTGCACCCCTCCTCCCACGGCTTCCGTGGCATGATGGGGCTGTTTGTAGGGTGATTTGACTTTTATTTGATTTCCTCACCGGTGCTTCCTCTGTGCTAATCTGCTTCCACCCGCTCCAGGAGTGGTAGAAGGGGAGGTGGGGGAAAAGGTCGCCCCACTCCAGCTGCAGAAGCCAGGTTGGCAGGATGGATCCAACCCCGCTCTCTCCAGCCCCGCGGCTGGTCCTCTTGGGTTTTGCAGCAGCTGTGGCTGATTCCTAAAGCCAGGAGCTCCCTCCCATCCCCCCCTAGTGAGGCCAAGGCTGCGGAGGAAGGAAGCGGTGTCTTTGCTCCAAAACAACCGGCTCTGCTCTTGGCTGTTGCAGGTACCCGCTGCATGGAGGAAGCCACTTACTGCTTCCACAGCCCTCCCCATCCCCTCCCCTGACGCCACCGTGGCAGGGTGACACCGTGGCCCTCTGGGTGCAGCATCCGGGGACGGTTCCTTCAGCTGCTGCCTCAAAGCGTGCCAAGTTTGACAGTGCCATCACCGCCCAACAGCACCTGCAGCTGGGAAACCTGGCACTGAGACGGCAGGTCTGGTATGGGATGCGTTTGGGGGTGGGGATCCAGGAGGGTCCCCTCCCTGCTGACCTCTGCTGTCCCTCTGCCAGGTTTTTGGGTGACACGGGATGAGCGTGCCGGCCGACGAGCCGGGCAACCCGGCCCATGCCACCTTTGAGAGGTTCCTGCGTGCCGGGGAGTGCCGGGAGGTGCTGGGCTGCTTCGTGGAGCTGTGCCAGCAGCTGGGGCTGCAGGACACTGGGCTACAGCTCTACCACGGCCTCAAGGCTGCCCTCAACTATTGGAATGCCAAGGCCCTGTGGAGCAAGCTGGATAAGAAAGCTGGGCACAAGGACTACGACCAGGGCACAGCCTGTGCTGGCACCAAGGTACCCGGGGTGTGGGGTGAGGGGTTTGGGTCCCTCCCTGCCCTGTGTCCTTGTGTCCAGGGTGAGAACATCCCTTGGGACACTCTGGCTCTCATCCCAGGAGGATGCAGGATGTGCCAGGCGGGAGGTTGATGGGGTTTAATGGGACAGGATGTTAATTAGCACTGCTCAGCTCCCCATGGCATGATGCCGCCTCAGTGCCACCCAGCCAGCAGCGTCCTTCCTCCTCCCAGCTGCTTCTCACTGGGGACATCCCATGGCAGGGCTCAGGGAACTGTCAAGTCCTTTCTGGGAGACAGGAGCACCCCCACTAGGATGTTCCCTAGGGGACATCTGTTCCCTGTCCCACAGATGATGGCTTTTGTCCTGACTGCTGTGCCCCGTTGTCCCAGCCCTGAGCAGAAGCTGTCAGGAGACCAAACCCAGGGCTGCAGCAGACCTGCACCTGATCTCATCCAAGGCTTTCATTGCTGCCATGGCCCTGTGTGAAGGCAAGGTTCAGGAGGTGGGGGGCACCCCGGTTTGCAGGGACAATCAGGCAGAAAAGGGGAACACTGAGGAGGGCCAGATCCTGACCCAGCAGGTGGGGAGCTGCTGCCTTTGGGAGTGCTGGGGGGGTTCACCCAAACCCTGCTGTGGGGCTGCCCACCCACTTCACCGCCCGTCCTGTGCCGTGGCAGTGCCTGGTGGTGGGCGCTGGCCCCTGCGGGCTGCGGGTGGCCATCGAGCTGGCGCTGCTGGGTGCCCGCGTGGTGCTGCTGGAGAAGCGCGACTCCTTCTCCCGCAACAACGTCCTGCACCTCTGGCCCTTCACCATCCACGACCTGCGGGCGCTGGGCGCCAAGAAGTTCTACGGCCGCTTCTGCACTGGCACGCTGGACCACATCAGTGAGTTTTAGGGGGACCAGACTGTGGGGAGTCCAGGGACTCAGGGGTGCAGCCCTGAGTACCTCTCTCCCCGCCCAGGTATCCGGCAGCTGCAGCTGATCCTGCTGAAGGTGGCTTTGCTCCTGGGGGTGGAGGTGCACATCAATGTGCGGTTTGAGGGCCTTGTTCCCCCCACAGGCAAGGCAGGTACGGTATCTCTGCAGGGTGGGTGGCATTCCTGGGGACAAGGACAGGGCTGTGGGTGGCCACTCTCAGCCCCCCAATCCCTCTGCTAGCCCAAGGCATGCCTTTTTGGGGGGAATGGGATGCAACCTTTTCCCTGCGCCCTGGGGACCAGCACACTGATGACCACCCCTCTCCCTGCAGGTGGCTGGCAGGCTGTGCTGCAGCCCAGTTCCTCTCCCCTCACCCAGTACGAGTTCGACGTCCTCATCTCAGCTGGCGGTGGCAAATTTGTCCCTGAAGGTGACAACAGGTGTCCCTGCAGCCCAGGGCCAATATGGGGGGGCTGAGTGGGGGCTCACACCTCCCCCCTCCTGCAGGGTTCAAGCGGAAGGAGACGCGTGGGAAGCTGGCCATTGGCATCACCACCAACTTCATCAACCGCCACAGCCGGGCTGAGGTGGAGGTGGGCGAGATCAGCGGCGTGGCCCGAATCTACAACCAGAAGTTCTTCCAGAACCTCTACAACAAAACGGGTCAGTGGTCCCAACCCCTGCATTTGGGGCGTTGGGGGCTCCTGCCCCCTCCTGAGGGAGCTGCAGGCTCAGCCCCAGGATGTCCCCAGTAATGGGGTGCATGTCCCCACATGGTACCCCATTGCAGGGGACATTTGGTGTCTGAGCCCAGTGCTGGGGCACCCTGTGGCCCTGGCTCAGCCCCTTCCCTGTCACCAGGCATTGACCTGGAAAACATCGTGTACTACAAGGATGACACTCACTATTTCGTGATGACGGCCAAGAAGCAGAGCCTGCTCAAGAAGGGGGTCATCCTCCAGGTGAGAAGGACAGGATCTGGCCCTGGCATCTCACAGCAATGGGCAGCTGAAAGCCTTAAAAGTGGGATACAAATTGTGGATGCTGGTTTGACTGCACACCCCTGGGGTGGTAGAGGCTGCAGCAGCTGTTACCTGTGCCACAGGAAAATTCCTTCCAGGCTACTGAGAGTGCAGTGGCACAGCTGCACCGTAGAGCTGTGTGCTCCCAGGCTGAGGGACAAATATCACCTCCCACATCCCAGTCAGCCTCACCCCATCCCCACAGGACAGAGCAGACATCGAGAGCCTCCTGTCCCCAGAGAACGTGAACCGGGACGCCCTCCTTAGCTACGCCAAAGAAGCTGCCAACTTCTCCACCAACTACCGCCTGCCCGAACTGGAGTTTGCCCTCAACCATCGGGACCTGCCAGATGTTGACATGTTTGACTTCACCTGCATGACGCGCTCGGAGAACGCGGCGCTGGTGCGCGAGCACAATGGGAGCCATCTGCTCCTGGGGCTGGTGGGCGACTGCTTGGTGGAGGTGAGAGTTTCCCCTGCAGCACCACCTCATGCCCCCATTTCTCTGTCCCTGCAAGATGCGTTGGTTGCAATATATTTCCCCTCTCTAAGTGCTTCTCATCCCAATTGCCCAGTGCACCCTGTCCTTGGGCAGGCTCCCAATAGTGGCATGTTTTGGGGAGGTTATCCCCTTCTCCTGCCCCACTGGAGGTCTGGGGTTGGTTCAGGATGGAGGAGCAGCCCAGCTCCTCCCCAGAAACAGCCGTGCTGGCTGGGGAGGAGACGGCCACCCATCCTCTCCTTGCGCGTCCTGCCGCCGCTCCCTCTTTCATCCCCGGCCAAGCCTGGCAGCTCCCAGCCTCCTCCCAGCTGCCCCAACCAGCCATGCAGCTTCAGTTCCAGCTCTGCCTTTCCCTTTGCAGCCCTTCTGGCCACTGGGCACCGGGGTGGCCAGGGGCTTCCTCGCCGCCTTCGACGCGGCGTGGATGGTGCGGCGGTGGGCGGCTGGGACACCGCCCCTGGAGGTGCTGGCCGAAAGGTGAGTGTCCCCATCCTGCTGGGCTGGGTCTGGAGCACGTGAGGATGGTAGCAGTGATGCCAGCCCTGTCCCTTGCACCCAGGGAGAGCATCTACCAGCACCTTTCGCAGACGTCCCCAGACAACACCAACAAGAACATCAGTCAGTACAGCATCGACCCAGCCACGCGCTACCCCAACATCAACCTGCAGGCCATCAAAGCCAGCCAGGTACCTGGCCAGGTCCTGCCATGGGACAGCCAGCCAGCCCAGCCTCCCTGGCTGTCAGGGTGACGCTAATTTACCCAGTCCCCTGTCCCCTGAGGGTGTGAGACTGAAGCTATTAGTCCCCAGGACATTGAATGCATTGCCCATTGTGGATGATGGAGGGTTCTGGAGAGTTGTGTGGGGGTGTCCAGGTGTCCCCCTTGCCAGGGGGGTGTCATTGGCTCTGCAGAGGTGGTGACCCACCACTGGCATGTCCCCTTTGGCAGGTCAGGGACCTCTACCTCGTGGGCATGGTGGAGGTAGACCACAAGAGGAAGAGTGACAACCGGCTCAGCACTGGTAGGAGCAACCAGTCCTGCCCCATTCCTTCCAGCAGCCCATGGCCAAGTGGCTACTGCCCTGATTTTCCTCCCCATCCTTGTTTCTTGCGCCCTGGCCTGTGTCCAGCAGGCTGGCCTGGTGACACCAATGGTTTCTATACCCTCTGCTTGTGGCCCACATGGGGGCACAGCCCCCCCGCTGCCTTCTGGGGAGGATGCTGAGCCATGAAATATTGACAGATGCTTTTTCAACATATTTATTGAGACTTGTGGGGATGGTTGTGTGGGGATAGGGGGTGTCTCAGGTTGCTCCCATGGGATCCCTTCCCTGCTAGAGCACAGATGCTGAGGCAGGAGGTCGACTGTGGGGGTGTCCCCTGTCTCTGCCTCCCCAGCAGCCCCTGGAGCTGTCTGTGAAGAGCTGCTGCGCTGGTGCCAGGCCAGCACAGCTGGATACCCTGGCGTGGCTGTGACCAACTTCAGCACCTCCTGGACCAGTGGCTTGGCCCTCTGCGCCCTCATCCACCACTTCCGCCCGGACCTGGTGTGAGTGCCTGGGAGCCCCCGGAACCATCCATCCTGCAGAGCCCACCCTGATGGCAGCCATGTCTCCCCACAGGGACTTTGACTCTGTGGACCCTCAGGATGCCATTCGGACCCACCAGATGATGCTGGACATAGCAGAGCAGGAGCTGGGCATCCAGCCTGTCCTCTCCAGTGCTGAGATGGCGACCATGACAGGGCCTGACCGCCTGGACCTCATCACCTACCTCAGCCAATTCTATCAAGTTTTCAGGACCTCTCCAGGTGTGAGATTTTGGGGGGATTTGTCCCATCCTGAGCCACAGTGGGGCTGGCTGGGTGCTTTCCTCTTTGTTGGGTGGGTCCCACCAAAATGGCCATGTCCTGTGCAGAGGTGGAGGTCAGCAAGAAGCCACTGTCTCCCCGAGGCACGCGAGGAGCCATCCTCTTCCTCAGCAAGCTGCAGAAGAGCCGGAACCTGGCACACAAACGTGTCCAGGTGAGGGAGCCCCACCCAGACCCTCATGACACACCAAAACCCTCTCCCATTCCCCACCCTAACCACCCCCTTTACCCTAACCACCCCCTTTGGATTTGCAGGACAGTGCCCAGAAGGACACTGAGGTCAAGAGGAGCCGCGGGGACACCGAGGTGGGTCTGTCCTGGGTGCCCCAAGGGGGGCTCTGCTGGGGTGCAGCTGTCCTGGGGGGAGAGTGGGGGGCTGACCCTCCCCTTGGGTCACTTGTAGCTGGACACGGGGCTGGATGGAGACACTCCGGACAGTGCCCACGAGCCGCCGCAAACCATCGTGACGGACCCAGGGCAGGTTGGTCCTCGTGTCACCTTGGGATGGAGGGTCCAGCTCAGGGCAGGTGGGCACCAGGGGGGCACCAGTGGCTGGCAGGGCCAAGCCAAGGGCTGGGACCAGGGCTGCACAAGCGAACGCCCACAGGTTCCCAGCTCCTCCCTGCCTGTTTCCTGACCCAACTGGTTTTCCGGAGCCAAGACTTGCCGCTCCCTCACCCACTCGGAGCACCCGGCGCAGCGAAAGGGGCAAAGCCCTGCCCCGTACCCCCATGGCTGCTGGCACAGCCACGGGGCAGGGTGGGTGCCAGGCCCCCGGTGCCACCCCAGCCTGTCCTCTCCCCCCGCAGCCACCCAGGGAGAGGACAGGGGAGAACAGTGACGCCTGCTACTTCTGCGGCCGCCGTGTGTACATCCTGGAGCGAGCCAGCGCCGAGGGACGCTTCTTCCACCGCGGCTGCTTCCAGTGCCGGCGCTGCGGGGCCACCCTGCGCCTGGGAGACTACGCCTTCGACGAGGAGGATGGTGAGGAGGCTTTTGGGGACAGGGAGTGCTCGGGGCACGACTCTCCACCTTGCAGGTTGTCACATGAGTTTGCTCCCCCCCTCTCCCCCCAGGTCATTTTTATTGCTCGCTGCACTACCCCAATCCACCCAGCATGGACCTGACCCGGGATGAGGCTTCAGCACTGCTTGATGGGGTAAATCACCCTAAATCCCTCTAGGTGATGGAGGAAAGGCAAAATGGGGAGGGGGATGGTTGGGTGTGGCCCTGTGCTGCATCACCCCTCTGCTCTGGCTCTACCATAGGATGCTGATGCTGCTGCCCACCCACCCTTGGATGCTGGAAGCCCATGTGTGTCCCCCGTGGAGTGGGCACCCAATCCAGTTCAGCCCACTCCAGCAGCACCACAGGCAGGGGAAGAGCCTGGGGAAGTTGAGGACACTGAAGATGCTGGTGACATGAAGGAGCAGAAGCTGCTGGCACAACCTGGGGGGGATGTGAGGGAAGAGGAGGTTCCCAGAGCGGAGCCCCAAGGGACAGCAGAGGAGGGTGAGGAGAGTGGGGGCAGGAGGAAGATTGTCCTTACACCACTGGAGAGGCTCAGTCTGTCCACGCTGAACCTCACCAGCGAAGCAGAGCCCCAGCCTCCACTGAAGCCAGCTCGTCTGCGACTCCAAGCAGCACCTGAGGCCCTCCCTGCCCTGCGGCAGGGACAAGGTGCCTGGAAGGAGGAGGAGGAGAAAATTGACATGGAGAAAGGTAGGTGGTACCAACTGGAGTCTCCAGATGAGCAGAGGTCTCAGTCCCTCCAGGACCCTGTTGTATCCCACATCTTGCTCATGAGGAACCAGTCTGAAACAGCTCTTTTCTTGGGCAGATTTGGAGGAGAGTGACAGCGAGGAGGAGGAGGAGGAAGAAGAAGAGGAAGAAGAAGAGGAAGAAGAGGAAGGCACAGACCTTGGCATCATGAAAGAGTTGGTGAGGATTTTCCCCAAGTGATGGTGGCACCACCAGCACAGATGGTAGCTGGGGCTCTTGCTCCTCTCACAGAGGCATCGGGTCTGGCTCAGCTGTGGCTGCCAAGGCAGGAGGTGTCTGGTGCAGGGACTGACTCCCCTGCCCATGCCACTGTCCTTTCACAGTACCCAGACCCCAGGGAAGAGGAGAAATACCCCACCTGGAAGCGCACATTGGCCCGCCGGGCCAGGGAGTCCCAGATGAAGAGGTTCTGCAGAGCCCAGGTAACCCCACAGGGGAAAGCCAGGTCCCCAGTGTGGCACTGTACCCTATCCCCTCTGTCCTGCTGCTGGTGGCCACATGCTGGCAGGTGCTGGCCTGCGGGTGAGTGCTGCCCTTCTCTTACAGGCCATCCAGAGACGGCTGGAGGAGATCGAGGTGACATTCCGGGAACTGGAGCAGCAGGGCATCAAGCTGGAGAAGTTACTCCGGGATGAGAACGGTGAGGCCAGGGTGGACAGAGCACTGTGACCCTGCAATGGGGGTCTGCACCCCACTCACCATTCCCTGTCCTGCAGAGAGCCCAGCTGCCCAGCAGACACAGTGGACAAACCAGCTGCTGTACCTGGTCCAGAAGAAGAACAATCTGATGAGTGAGGAGTCAGACCTCATGATCGCGTAAGGCTTGGGGGATGCTCCCTGGGTGTGGGGGGCTCAGCTCACCGCAGTCCCCTGTGAACCTGGCACACCCTTTTCCTCCCCACAGGGTGCAGGAACTGAAGCTGGAGGAGCAGCAGTGTCAGCTTGACGAGAAGCTCCGGAGTTACATGAACAAGGAGGGTGAGTGCCAGCACGTGCCAGGGAGATGATGCCTTGGCATGGTGCAGGGAGCAGGCCAGGGCTTGTGGCCTTCCCAGCTCTACTCTGGCTCCCTGCACCCACAGATACCCTGAAGACACCTGAGGATGAGAAGGCTGAGCAGGAGATCCTGAAGCAGCTGGTGGAGGTGGTGAATAAGCGGAACGTCCTCATCCAATTGCAGGAGGAGAAGCGGCTCAGTGAGCTGCGGGCTTGATCCGCACAGCCCCCGGAGCCACCGGATCCTCCCTGGGGGACAAGCAGAGTGTGTGTGTGTGTGAGTCCTGGGCTGAGCATCACTCTGAGCTTCCTCTGGAGGCGGTGATGCCCCAGCTGCCCACAGGCGCCTGCAGCTGCCACAGCAAATCCAGCTCCCTGCTTGCCAAAGTCTGTCATGGAGGGGCCAGACCCGCTGGTGGATGCCCACATGAGGAATCACTGAGAAGCACTCGGCTTTGGGGTGCTGAGAGGGCTTTCCTGTGCGTGGCTGGGCTGCCTTTGCCTTGTGCTCGCTGGAAAACAAGACTCGCAGGGGACTGACTGCCAGAGGGGGCTGTGGTGGCTCCCAGCAGCAAGGAGGTGACTGGCCACCAGAGGCAGGCCACAGGGCAGATGCCATATGTGCAGGAGCACCTTCGGGAATGATCCCTCGAAACCACCCTGGGACATCCATCCCAGCCTGGACTGTCCATCTCAAGGGACATCTGGCTCTACAGGTTGGGGCCAGTGACAGACTGGGCTGATCCAGCCACTCTGCACCACTGCTTTTGGATGCCACACCCATGCTGTCCCCAGCTGCTGCAGGAAACCAGGGTCAGAACCCTACCATGAGCCCCTTGGGCCAGGGAAGGTCTTCTTGTCCAGTAGCTCCTAAGGGAATTGTGCTCAGGGCCAGCACTCTGATACCGAGGACAAGGGACACCAGCAGCTGTGCCCTCCTTGCCTCTTTGAGATTTCTTCTGCTTGCCAATGCCACACTGGCCTTTGCACAGACTTCAGACACCCCTGGAGTCCCTGGCTGTTGCAAGGTGGCCTCTGTGGCCAAATGGTGCTCATGGCAGCCCCAGATGTGTTGGGATGGGGGTTCCAGGTGTAGGTTCCTCTCTTAGCAACACCACCCTGTGCTCAGCCCTCATCCTGCCATTCCCCTCAGCACCTCCACCAGCCCTTCCTGTGTTTGTACCAGCCCTACAATCCTGTTGCAAACCCCTTCCCTTCAAATAAAGCCCCCCTGACCCAGTGCCCAAGGTTAAAATACTGCCTTTATTTTCCATCAGAGTCAGGACTGGTTGCCAGAACAGCCACCAGTGTAAACTTTGAGGCCAGGCAAGGGGAGCCTCAGCATCTCAAGCCTTCCAGCCAGGCCAGTGGGTCCCTCCATGTACAAAAGGGTGTATTTAAAAAGACAGCAATAAAAACCTGCCTCCATCGTAGTTCTCACAGGGGTCAATGCAATAAATATACCCCAGAAACCTTAATTTCACCCAGAGGCAGCTGTCAAACCTGCACTACTGCATTGGCTGCAGTGCTGCTCGCCTAAAACCTGAAGTCAGCTAAAAACGAGGATGAAAAAGGGGACATAGTGGGGCCAAGGGGACTTTGTGGGACACCCACAGCCTCAGCCTTCACTGGGACGCTCCTGCAGGGCCCGCAGTGCCATCCACATCTGGTCCTCGGTGCCGTGCAGCATCTTCACCTCCATGGTGTGAAACAGGTGGAGACCGGTGGCGAGGACGAGGACGCCAAGGGCGAGGAAGGCCAGCAGGCAGAAGGAGAGCTTGGGGAAGGGCTGCTCTGCGCCCAGTCCAGCCAGTGTGCCCAGTGCAGCTGCGGCCTGGAGCAGCAGCAGCAGCAGGGCCAGCACGGCCATCCTGCCCGAGGAGTAGCGCTGCCGCTGCGCCGCCCGCAGCCCCACGCCCACCTCTGTCCGTGCCTCTGTCACCACATCTGCCAGCGCCAGGTCTGCAGGGACAGGGGCCCTCAGCAGGCTGGGACCCACATATACCATCCCTATTCCCAGCCATACTACCCCAATACCCTTCTCCCCACTGCTCTGCAGCCCTCCACAAGCAGCACCACAAGGGGAAACATCCCCAAAGAACTCCATCCAACTCCACCAGTCCATCCACCAGCCCCCCCAGCACACAGTGGATGCTGGCAGCAGCCCCCCAACTTACCAGCTGTGCCAAGGGTGGCACCCGCAGGCTGTCCCTGCCTCTGGATGTGCAGTGTTGCCATCACGGCTTCATGGTCTGAGAAGGGGATGTCCGTGCCTGGGGCTGGCCCCGTGGTGGTCTTCAGCTCTTCACACTTCACCGTGAAGCTGGAGATGGCCTGGGTGAGGGGACAAGGGGGTCACACCAGTGCCTCCCCACAGCTGGTGGGGAGGTGCTCCCCGTTACCTTGTAGAGGATGTAGTCAATGCGGATGCCCAGTGGGAAGGGCAGCAGCTCTGACTTGTCAGTGAAGCAGTTGTCAGGGACAAGGGTGCAGCCGTTCTTGCAGCCCTGAGACAAGAGCCTGGGTGGGTCAGGGGCTCTTGGGGTGCCCTGGGACCCCACTCAGCCTCTCAGCTCACCTCAAAGCGTGAGGCCTCAGCAAAGGCGTCCCGCAGCCCCGTCCAGCCACGCAGCAGCCGGATGCCCACATCTTCAGGGTGCATGTTCAGGTCCCCTCCCAGCAGCACCACATCTGCTGCCTTTGAGGTGTGTCTGTGGGCACAGGAGTGGCTGTCCTCCCCTGCCCTGCCTGGCACCAGACTGGGATGATGGGACCAGTGCTCGTCCACCTCATTCCTGACTGGGACTGGTGGAAATGGGAGCTCTCTGCAGTGCAAGCCCCAGGGGCAGGGGTGACCACACACATCCTGGGGACCTGCAGGGGGACACCCCGCAGCTGCTCACCGGATGAACTGTGCCAGCTCCCAGGCCTGCACCAGGCGGTGGGGCAGGTAGGCATCCTTGTCCCGGCAGTACTCAGCGTGCAGCTGGAGAGAGAGGGAAAGCAAAGGGGCTGGGACTTCCATGCCGACACCTGCCCTGCTCCCAGGCTCCCTGCAAACCCACCCAACACCTCCAAGCAGTCCCAGCCAACACCTCTGTCTTTATGTCACCCTCACTGGGGAAAGCCTGGGATGCTCGCCCCAATGCACAACCAGGTTATGGGTCCCTGCCCCGAGCAATATTTTATTAAATCAGTGCAGGGCAGAGGGTGGAGAGCAGTGGTTAAAGCAAGGGGACAGTAAAAGAGGGGCATGGCCACTCATTCCCCTCCTCCCCATTGTTCCCCTCATGCTGGATTCTTCCCTGGGATGCTCACATGGGTGACGTAGACATTGAAGATGATCCCTGAGATCTTCAGAATGACGAGACCGACGGACTTGCCGCCGAACCAGTCCCCATGCTGGAGCTGCCCAAGGGGAAGAAGGGCAGGTCAGGCCTACTGAGGCTCTGTGGGGATGGACACCATGGTGCCACGTGCCCCCCACCCCCCTTACCATGTAGGGGTACCCGTTCAGTGAGTACTGGTAGAGGAGCATGTCCAGGATGGGGAACCTGGAGAAGACGCAGAGGCCGCTGCCAATCACCCCACTGTGGGAGGGAAAGAGCACAGTCAGGAGATGTGGTTCCCAAAACCTCTGCATCCCCAGCCCTGAGCCAGGAGGCCTCGCTGGATGCCTGGATCCCTGTCTGCTCCTGTGAACATCCCACTGCCCAGGCATGGGGTCTCCCACAGCGACAGAGGTGACCTAAAGCACCTGCAGTGGTCTCTGCAAGTGGTAAACCCCGAGGACATGGCACAGCCCTGGCACTGCCCCACAGACATCCCCGAGGGGGCTGTCCTTGCCCTTCTCACCTGCGGAAATAATGGGAGAAGGGATAACAGCCTGCTAGTTTCACCTTCAGGTCACTGTAGTCCTGCTCGCTCCACACCTGGAGAACAGTGGGATAGGCTCAGAACACTCACGCTCATCTCCCAGGCTGGGAAAGGGTGCACTTGGCTCACAAACTGCCCTCACCTCCTGGAGCAGCACCAGGTCAAAGCCCTCCCGGCACAGCGTGTCCCCGATGAGCTGGACACGCTCCCGCCGCCGCTTGCTCAGGTAGCGGATGGCCCTGCCACAGAGGGGTGACAGTCAAAGCCTGGTGGGGACAGGGTGATGGGGGCTGTTGAGCCACTGTGACCCAAAACAAGGGAGAGCAAGAGGGCTCCAGTGCCAGTAGAAGCAGGATGCAGATGGCAAAGATGGGAGGGAAGTGGAAAGGGGCATGCGAGGACATGGGGACAAGAGGGATATGCAGGGAGGCTGTTTGGGGACAGCTTCTCCTGCCTGCAGAATTGAGGGTTTTACAATGGGGGTTTTAATGGGGCCAACAAGCACAGAGGTGACAGGAGGCACTACCCAGTCAAGCACCTCATGACTGTCTGGGGCTGGGAGAGTGGTATGACCCCAAAATGAAGGGGCCATGAAGATAACCCCAAGCTGGGACTCCTCTCCCAGTGTGATGCCCCCATCACCACCCACAGAGCCTGGCACGGACCTGGCCAAGTCTGGACTCACCAGCAGTTGAGGTCGAAGATACGGAGGCACAGGGTGGGCTCTCCCTCCATCGCCTGTCGGGGCTCTGCGGGCGTCAGCAGGCAGCGGCGGGCAGAGGGGGCACCTGCAGGGAGTGGGTTGGAGTGACAGCCCCCAGGAGCCGGTGCAGGCTACAGGACAGGGCCAAGGAGCCAGGCTGGGAAGGGGGAAGGGCTGACCCAAGTCAGAGGGCAGAAAGGAAGGAAGAGTGCTCGGGGTGCTCCATGCCTTTCCTCTCCTTTCCTGCATGCAAGGACCACCCCGAAACCTAAATTGCCCCCGTACAGGGATCCATGTACCCAAACCAGCCATGTGACCCTACATTCAGTGGTTGGGGACACTGGTGGGCAAGGGATGGACTACAGGGCTCAACCTCTCTGCCAGCCAGTGAGTTCTGTTTCAGGACGGACTTTCGTCCTGGTTTCAAAGTAGAGCTGTGACGCATGGGCATGGGACACCGTCACACACCTCCCCACTCGGGAAGCCCACGGATCCCCAAACCCCAGCGGAGCCAGCAGCTCCGGAGCAGCCCCACCACCCCGCCAGCTCCGCTTCTCCCACGCCTGACCCCGTGAAAATGTCCAGTTTCCGGTTAAAAACTAGAAAGAGGAACCCCGGAGCTCCAGGATGCCGGTGCGGGCAGCCGGGCTCTGCCTGCCCTGGCGGGATTACCGAGCGGCTCATCCCATTCCTGAGCCGCGCTAATTAATGCCGGCGGCTTCTACCAAGCCTAAGCTCCCAGGGGCGCTCCCTGCTCCCCGAGAGATGCGGCGGGGACAGCAGCGAGACAAGGAGCGGGACAGCGGCAACAGGTGGAGCGGGGACAGAAGCGGGACAAGCGGGGGAGCGGGGAACCAGGAGCATCGGAGTTGCAGAAGGAGCGGCGACGGCAGCGGGGCAAGCGGAGGAGCGGAGCGACGGGAGGATCGGAGCTGCAGGAGGAGCGGAGCTGCAGGAGGAGCGGAGCAACAGGCGGAGCGGGGCCGGGAGGAGCGGGGCGCGGAGCGAGCGGCGGGGCCGAGAGCGGACCTGCAGCGGGCCGGGCGCGGCGCGGGGCCGCGGACTACGCGTCCCGGCAGGCAGCGGAGCGGGGCGGAAGGGGCAGGACCGGGGCCGGGGCAGGGGGGGTGAATGGGGCCGGGAAGGGTGGAGCGGGCCGAGGCCGGGTGTGGTGGGTGTAACGGGGCGCGCCGGGTGTGCGGGAGAGAGCGCGGGGTACGGGCGGCTCGCAGGACGGTGGAAAGCGGCCGGTGGTGAAACACGTCGCCTGTGTCCCCTGAGTGTAGGATGGGGTGTGTGTACCGAGCAGCCGAGGCACCGAGAGGAGGGCGTGGAGCGGTGGTGGTGAGGGGTGGGACAGACCAGCCCTCTGCCACCCTGGGGGCGAGGCTGCGACCCCCTAGAAAATGTGTTCCTGAACCCAGCGATGCTGCGGGGAGGCACAGGGGAGCGTCTGCCGTGGCCAACCCAGCCTCCCCCGCAGCAAACCCTGCAGCAGTGATGCAAACTAGAGCACAACACAGCGGGATGCGGCATCCTGGTACCCAGAACTGGGGTCCCAGGAGAAGCGTTACCCAGCCAAGGGGCTACGTGGGACATGGCAGCTCTCACAGTCCTGGCTGTTGAAGAAAATACCAAGAAATAAAATAGGAACTTCAGAACTGCTTGAGCCAACCCATGAACAAATAATTTTAATGGTTTTTTCAGCAGACCGTAGTTTTCTCGGAGCTCCACAGTCTCCTCTCTTTGAAGTTGGACAGATACAGTAAACACAACAAATATATGATACAACCCATCACAGCTGGATTAAAAAAAATACACAAAAAATATAATACATAAAAAAATGGATTTTTAACATTGTGGACTGACGCAGCTCTAAAAATGGTGATTGTAACCCTGGTAAGCTTTACAAAGTCTTTAAAAAAATAAAACAGTACTTCATGTGAAATTCATAAATACACTGGAGGAGAACGGAGGGGCTGGGGGGCGGGGGAGTTGAGAAAGTGTCTCTGGGATGATGACTAAACCCCAGCCAGGGCTGCTGGGGGCACCAGTCTGTGTGCGTGGGGTGCAGTGTGAGCCCTGGGCTGGGTGCAGGCAGAAGGGAGGGGGGGATGGAGGGATGGAGGCACAAACCAGTCCAGTTAACGAAGAGCTCCGTCCCCCACCGGGGTTGGGAGCGGGGCACGCCTGTGTTTTACGGTGAGGGAGTTTTGAGTTTTCATTCCCAGAGTTTTACATCAGTGAGTGAAACAGAATAAAAAAAAAAACAAACCCAAAAACCTACAAAACAACAAACAAACATGCTACATATGAGAACTTGGCCAGAGAGCCCCAGCACAGCCCTGGCATGGTATGCCAGTGCCTGGCCTTGGATTTTTCCCTCTCTCTCTCCCCCCCCTGCTCTGTCTGCCCTGCTCACAGCAGCCACCTCAGCCCAGTCCCATCACTGAGCCCTCGGCCTGGCATGGGGCTGGGATGGCTCTGCCCTGTCCCACAGGGGTGGATGGCTTTTCCCAGCAGTAGGAGGTCGAAGTTCCCCTGCCTCACAGGACACGTGGCACCAAAGTGGCAGCCAAAGTGCTTTCCTGAGCTCTGGGGCTATTCCTGCTCCTTGCACTGGCAACACTGAACCTAAACCTGCCCTGTCGCCCTCCTGATGGGGCTGCAGTGCCCCTCAAAACACTCCTGCCCTCCTTCCCACTGCCTTCATTCCCGTGCCAACCTGAGAAACCCATCCAGACCTGGCTACCCCAGGCTCTCTGTCCCCCTGCCAGCCTCCTGCCACCTTGCTCCCTGCCACCTCTGTCCCTCTGTGACCCTCCTGCACCCTGAGGTTGCTTTCCCCTTGCAGATTCTGCCCTTGCAGTAACAGCCTCAGGACCGGGCACTCTGCCTTGCCTTACTTTGGGCTGCAGCCACAAAAATACCTCCAAGCTGACCCAGTCCCTTATCCTGGCACTCCTCCTGTTCTCTGTCCCCTGTCTCTGTCCTCTCTGTCCCAAACTCTGCCCACTGACAGCTTGGCTCTGCATTGCTCAATATGTTTTTCCCTGCATAAGTCACCTCCCCGGCCACTTCCCACAGGATGCAGGAGAGCGGACGGAGCAGTTTGGAAGAGTCATTGCAGAAAAAAAGTAAAAAAAAAGGTGAAGGAACAAAAAAAAACCAGAACAAGGAAAATGTACATATGCAAAATGAATCAGGCAAAGCTGCCCTCACTGCTCTCTACTCTTGACTCCTCAGCAAGCAACCACAGTGGGGACACTGAGCCTGGGCTACCCCCAAGTGCAATTCCTGAAAGCACACACAGAGCTCAAGGGATTCCCCACAAAACCCAGCCAGAGATGGAGACATCCCAAACCTTTCCCTAAACAAGACACTTCCCGTGCAGGGTGGGAGGGCAGCACCCGGGCACTGCAGGGGCAATCAGCCTGATTACAAGCATGGTGTCTTTTTAAAAAGTATTAAAAAGCACTTTCATTTAAAGAAAAAAAAAAAAGGAGAAAAAAAGGAGCCATAAAACCCCATGGTTTGCATTGTCAATGCCCTCATGCCTTCCCTGCCAGAGGTTCCCAGTGCCCCAGCTGGGCATGGAGAAGGAGCATCCCTGGGGAGGTGGCAGTGTCCCCCTCCTGCACTCTGCCCTGCCCTGCACGTCCGGCCCCACGTCCCCCCGGGCTGTGCCAGGCCGTGCCAATGCCGCTGTCGCTGCCATGCCAAGCATTTTCAGACCTGGCACGGTGCTACATCCTCCTGAGCGTCAGTGCTCTCTCCACTCAGCACTGGGGCCACTTCTGAGCGAGGCTGTGGGGTGAAAGGAGGGGTCGTTCCCTGCTCCGACATCGCGCTGCTGCTGCTGCTGCTGCTGCTGCTGGCACGGTGGGATCCTGGCCTTCATCAGCAACACTGAGGCTGGTCTCTCCCTCTCCAGCGCCAGATGTGGGCTTCCTTTCTCCCTACGCTTCCTTTCCCATTCTTCTTCTTTTTTTAAAATTTTTTTTTGAATTTTATTTATTTATTAAAAAAAAAAAAAGAAACTGTTCCTAAGTAGAAAACATCTGCGATCACAAGTCAGTCTTTTTTGGCTATTGTTTTTCTTCCTCCTCCTTCTCCTCCTGTCTTCAAATGACTTCTCACAAGGCAACAGGCACGGGTGGCTTTTCTGCACGGCCCCCTCCCTCTCCAGCACGCCCCTCGTGCCCCTGCCTGTCCCCAAGGGCCCCTAGTCCTTGACCAACTTGTACACGTGGTGCTGGGCGCCGTGCTCGCTGGTGGAGACCTCGAAAACGAAGGCAATGCAGAGCAAGGTTTCCTGGGTATCCCTGTTCGTAACAACCTGCAGCAGAGCAGAGCAGAGTGTGTTACCAGAGTGCTGTGCCCGTGGGCAGATGCTGTTAGTTGAGGGGGTTGCATGGGCTGAGGCACAGCCACTTCACACCATGAAAAGATTTGCTACCCATTATCTGTGGGGTCACACAGGCAGTAGCACAGCCAATTTAATTGCACCATCAAGATTTACTACCAAGTTTTGGGGACGTTGCACAGGCTCAGGAACAGCCTGAACTGCACCACCAAAAATTTATTTGGGCGAGGTTGCATTGGCTCAGGGCCAGCCACTGCATTTACACCACCAAAAACTGCTACAGGTTATTTGGTGAAGTCAAACGGTCAAACTCAGGCACAGCCAATTTAACTGCACAATGAAAATTTTGCTCCCCATTATCTGGTAGACCTGCCCAGGCTTGGGCACAGCCACTTTGTTTGCACCACCAAGATCTGCTCCCTGGAATTCAGGGGCTGTGTGGGCTCAGGCACAGCCAGGTCTATGTGGGGCCAGCAGGGTCAACGCAAGTGCAGGCTCCACGCTCCTAGTGGGACACACCCCCTGCAAAAGGAGGGGAGGTACCTGCAGGATGGTGAAATTCTCCAGGACACTGTTCATCATGTACTTCTCTGGGAGGTGCTTGAGTTTGTGGATGAAGTTGATCATGTACTCGCACATGGGAGACCGGTGGATGCGGTAGACGAACCGGCCGTTCTCCAGCCGCGCATACTCCGTCTGCAGGGGACAGCCAGGGTGAGCAGCTGTCCCATGGGTGGTGGTGGCCAACTGGGACATGGTAATGTCCTCTCCACTCCACCCATAAACATGGTGTAATCACCCATGTGTCCTACACCCAGCTCTGGGACTTTTTCCATCCCAGGACCTGCCGTGGACCAACTCCAACCCCTTCCTGGTGCAGTGGGGCATGGAACTCACCTCCACTTTCTCCACGACCTGCTTCCCAAAGGAGCACACCTTGGTGGAGACTGTGATGGTCATGTTCTCTGCACTGCTGTACTGGCTGCTGACACCATAGAAGGTCCCTGGCCCGTCCTGGATTGTGCTGTTCAGATCCGCCTGGAGAGAGGAGACAGGGAGAGGGTCCCACGAGGCACCACCACACCCAGCTCTCGATAGGGACAAGGGACACCAGCTTTCAGAGCTGCCCAGGATGCTACATGACCCTCCCCACCCTAACCCTCCCAGCAGCATACCCAAAACTTGACGAGAAAGAAGGAGTTCTGGGGCCCGCGCTCATAGAGCTCCTTGAGGCCACCTTTCTTCTCAGGAAACTTGTCGTAGATCTGGCGGATGTCCACGGCCTCCAGCAGCGGGTCGCTGTACGAGGGGTTCGTCTGGCCGATGTGCACGAAGAGGTGTTTGCTGTACTGTAGGGAGCGGGGTGGGGACAGCAGCAGGAGAGGTCAGGCAAGAGCAAGGTGCCAGCAGGCACGGGGGTGGACGGGCACGCGGAGGGGAGCGTTACCGTTTCGGCATCCCGGGGCACCTCCATGAAGGCGGAGTACTCGAGGAGCCGGAGCTTGGTGGAGGCGATGGTGCGGTCCTGCCAGACCGGCACGGCCGAGGCAGCTGGTGGGAGCGGAGCCAAGGGCTCGTAACCTGGGGCAGGGGGAGCGACATGGGGGTGGAGGGGCAGCCAGGAACTGGGGTGAGCTCCCCGTGCAATGCTGCTGTCCCCACTGCATCCCCCACCCGCCATTACCGCCCAGCACAGGCTGGCTAAAACACGGGATGTACTGGGTGGAAAGGGACCAGCTGGGAGCAGCACGGTCCTGCTCACTGTGGAGCTTTTTGCTGGTTAAACCAGGCTTTTCCCCCAGCAGAGCTGGGGTGGAGACACAGGTGTGAGGACAAATATGACCTGGCAGGGACACGGGGTTCCCTCCAAGGGGGTGAGGACATGACTTACTGGCTAGTGATGGAGGCATGGGTGGCTGGATGGGGTAAGCTGGTTGTGCAAACGGTTTAATGCTGGAAAGGAAAAAGCATCATCAGGTTATCAAGCCCGGGATGCTCCAGCCCCTTGCCAAGGTGGGGTCCTGCTGGTGCTGGGTGTGGAGGGGTCTGTACTTACTCCTGAGAGGGTCCAGGCTGTCCTGGGATAGGCCCACTCCAAAACTGGGAAAACAGCACAGGGAAGAGTCAGTGGCTTCTGACTCGCCCCGCTCCCAACATTTCCCTCCTCACCTGCTGCAAAGAGCAGGGAGCCCTGCACTGCCACCACGGCTGAGAATGGCTGCTGGACATCCCCCAGCCCTGTGTGTGGCTCATGGTGTCCCCACCACCCCGGGGTGTCCCCGTGTGGGGGGCTGTCCTCACCCTGGGGGCAGCGGAGAAGACGGCCTGAGGAAGAGGAGGGGGGGGGCTGAGCTTGTTCTGCAGGACGCTGGCCGACACAATCTGCGCCGAGGACATGGAAGCCATGCTCTGCAGAGCCTTATCCTTCGAGACCTGGTCCTGAGGGGGAAAGGGGGGACAGGAGGGAAGCGGGGGTTACAGGGGCAGACTGAGCTCCCTCAATCCGAGCGTGCCCGACAGGTTTTGCAAAGCCGGCAGCCAATCCCACAGCCCAGCCGAGGGACCGGTGCAGAGAGATCCCCCCACCCCCTCTCAAACGTTAATTAACATTTGCAGCTTGCCAATATCCTCTGGGCAAAAGCTGATGGGTCTGGAAAATGCCCCCTCCCACTGCTGCTGGAGGCCCTCCCACCTCGGGGATGCGAAGTTTTTAGCCCCTCCACCGGAGAGGGCATAATGCACTGGGGAACAAAAGGAATTTCAGACTCAAGCTCAACTTACCAAGTTCATGGCCTGTCCGCAAAAGAAAGGGGAAAAAAAAAAAAAAGGTTAGAGTGTCATGGGAGCCTTTGGGTACTCTGTGCACCTCCCCTAAGTCGGTGCTGGTGTCAGCTGGGACAGAGTTAATTTTCTCCACAGCACAGGCATGAGGTGGCTGTGACGTGCTGTGAAAAGAATGACCTCTACCCCAGCTGAAACCAGCACAGCTGGGTATCCCCGACCCTGGCTCATCAGCACAGCCCGACGTGGGGAGTGAAGCCCTTGACCTGGCTGGTCACCAGGGGATGCACATGGTGGCCACTGATGCCCAGGCTTAATCCCACCAGGAATGGGATGCCAAAGCCCCCCACCCACTCTTTTAAGAGGTCACTGTAGTGAGCCACATCTGTGCCCTTCTTGGCTTTTTAATATCCTCTACACCCGCCTCAGAGGTGCCCAGTGTTTGTGGCCAGGGCACGGAGGGAAGAGCTGCTGGGATACCCTGGGATGTGGGCACCAAATCCCCACAGGCACTGCAAGGAAAACCCCGAGCACAACCCCCTGTGCTGTGTGTGCACTGACAGAGGAGAGCAGTTGTTTTTCCTTTTGCTCCAAAGGTCACAGCACTGCCGGGCAGGAGCTCCAGGGCTCCCAGGTCTTGCTCCTCCACTTGCATTGCTAGGACACGTTCATGCTGGTCCCAGTGCACACCCTCTGCTTTCCCTCTGAACCTTCCCCAGGGATCAATGCTTCATTTATTTTCACCTGGGGCAGGGCAGGAGGGCGGGCGTGCAGCCACATGCCGGGAGCACGAACATGCACATGACTGCAGCTCAAAAACACAGATGCTGCTCGTGACTGCAGCTCAAAAATACAGATACTGCTCATGGGTTTTCATCCCCCAGGACAGTGCTGGGTGAGGGCAGGGGGCTGTCTGCACTGATCTTGAGAAGGGATGTTCTGTATCCTCTGAGTATTGTTCAGGGGGATCTCTGCCCTGGCTGCTCTGTGCCAGAATCCTGCAGGCAGCATGGCTGGGGATGGAGAGCACAGCCACAGACCCCTGGGGTCACTCCTGCCTCCAACTCCCCCTTGCTCTGCACTGTGTCATGTGGCAAGGCAAGATTTTATTTATTATTTTATTTTGTAAAGGCTTCTGCTGCTGTTGACCCTGCTGCCCCCCTTCACCTTCCTGACTGTCCCTTTTGGGGCTGGAGACTGGGTTTAAGACATACAAGCCCAAAGGAGCATCCCAAAATAAGTTTCAGGTGCTCTCTCCTGGCTTCTCCTAGCAGACCAAAAACGTGTGGTTGTGGGAGCCCTCCTGGCATCCTGCTCATGGGGCACTGGGGTCCCTGCTGAAGGACTTTGGGGGACACATCTTGGTGAGCTCCCAGGCAGCATGAGCTGGAGTTTGTTAAAGCTTTGAGAATGAAAATGCTCCAGCTCTGACAGTGCCCTCCACTGCCAGCCTCAGTGCTGGAGATGGACACAGCACCCAGGACAGGGGGAGCTGGTGATACTTTTGGGACCTCAGGGCTGGCAGGCTGAAAGATCATCTGAGCCCCCACTCACACAGCAAGGCAGCAAATCACCCCTGGAGCTACCCAAGGAGATGCTCCCTGGTGTGTCAGTGCAGAGATCAACTGAGGCACATCGCAGGAGCTGGCTGGCCCCAGAGGGTGGTTGTGGAGTGGGGACCTCTCTGTCCCCCACCTCACATCACGTGCATCCAACCCAAGCTGGGCTTGGTCCTTTGGTGATGCCCCCAGTCCTGCCCATGCCCCCTCATCATCACCCTCCCGACTGTCACCACAAAGTTTGGTGGGAACAGTTATGGAAAGGTTAGTTGGGCTCCAGTTAGGAGGAAGGAAAGAAGGAAGGAAGAAAAGAAAAGCCAACCAGAAAAGAGAGAGAGAGAGAATGATCCATTTTTTTTCTCACTTGGCTCCCTTGGCTCCTGGCACTGTGCCCCTGACCCCAGCAGCATGGCCCCAGCTGGACCTGCTGCCACTCACATCCCTGTGGTGGCCCTGGGCTGTGCTCACACCCTGGTGCACCACAAGCCACTCGGCTGGCAGCCTGCAGGGACTCCTGGGGCCCTCCTGCTTCTGCCCACACTGCACCAGCACCTGTTCTGAGCTGGGTCAGGTCTCAGTTGTGGAGGGGAGTGAGCCTTTGCACATCATGCCTGAACCTCACTTTGCCTCACTGGCTGCTCTGGGAGACCCTTCTACTTGTGGGAGAACCCCTGACGGCCCAAAAGAGGGGGCAGCCCTCATGCATCACCAGAGGAGGGTTTAAACCCACGTCTCCCCATGGCAGAGTCCTTGCCTGGATGCAAACAGGGGGTTTGGCACCCACATTCCCACTCCTGGAGGAAAGAGAAGGGCTCTGCTGCCCCTCCTTGCACTTCCCTCTGGCCATCCCACAATGATGGCTGTAAAAACCATCTGCTCCAAGGAGCCAAGTGAGGGAGAAGAAAAAAAAACCACCAAAAAAAGAGAGGTAAAACAGGAAAGCAAGCAGCACACCGCAGAGCCGAGTGCATTAGTCGTCAGCAGGCAGGGGCCAGGCGAGGCAGGGCGTACCTTCAGCTTGGACTGAATCTCACGAGATTTCCGTCGGGCAAGAACCTGCAAGTGGCTAGAGACCTGCAGAGAGAGAGCAGAAGGAGAGGGGGAACAGCAGAGCCGTCAACCAGAGGAAAGGAGGAGGAAGGAGAGGGGCTGCCCATGCTCACAGAGACACCGCCGCGGACACCTGGGCAAGGGCGTCAACGTACCTTGATGCCAACCTGGTACTCCCGCACCTTCTTCCGAGCTAGAACCTGTATGTGGCTGGACACCTAGCGCCCGCCACGCCGTTCGGAAAGGAAAACACAGAGAGCGTGAAGATACGTTCCCCCTGCAGGCCGGGATGCTGTCCCCGGGGGAGGCAGTGCGCAGAGATGGGGGAGCACTTTGGCTGCTCCTGGAGATGCCCAGGGTCCTGCACCCGCCAAGAGCTGGAGGAAGGAAAGTTGTGGGGCACCCCGGTGCTGGTTGATGCTGGTTTGTGCCCACCTCAGGCTGGGGTGAAGCTCCTCGGTGTACAGCTGCTGCAGTTGAGGGGGTCCCCATTTACCAACTCTTGGGGACAGACAGACAGACCCTGCCAGCCCCTGTGAGCATCAGAAGCTGATGATACAGCCTGGCAGGTTTGAGGTGCCCTGGGTTACTCAGTGGGGGCTGTGGGTGCAGGAGGGACTGGCACATTGCCCCAGGGCTCCTGCTGGTTTTGCATGTGGGAAAGGTGACAAAGGTTGGGTTTTTGTGTCCAGGCCCCTGTAAGAGCAAGATCTAAAGAAAAGGGGCTGATGTCCAGGCAGTAAAGGCACAGCATGGCTGGGGGGCCATCCACAGGAAGGGTGGGTGTCCATGCACCCACAGAGCTTCAGGGCTGATTCTGGCAAGAACCTGCTCCCACCAGTGCCAGGCTGTCCAAGCGGAGACACCAGGCTGTCCAGGAGAAACTGCATAGAGGGATCAGTGCCATGGGTGCTCTCTCCCATGCCTTTCCTGAGTCCCCCCAGAGAATTCCATCCTTCCCCCATAGAGAGGGGGGCCAGTTAAGTCTTTAAGCCAGAAATGAAGCGCTGTTTGGCACTGGTCTGAACACAAAACCAGTGGCCAGACCCTGGTCCCTCTCCTTTCAGCAGAAGTCCTGGAGAAATGACCTCTGCAGTGTCTGGGGACCAGCATCTCTCTCTTGTGGGGACTTGTGGCATGGGACAGTCCCAGAATAAGTGTCCCAAAACCAACCATCTCCCTGTGGTGGGAGATGCTCCCAAGCATCCAAAGCCATGGGCTCTGCAGGATGGGTGGCCTGGCTCCTGGCTGGTGGCCACAATGAGGGGAGGGAAAAGCCACAAAGGGACATGTCCCATCGAGGGCTGCAGCAGCCTACTCCTCAGACAGATTTGGTAAAGCAAGGGCTTGCAGGGACCTCTGCATGCTCCTGCCCTGCTGGCATCCCTGCCTGTCCCAGCATCCAACCAGGCAGGGCAGTGAGAGCAGGGCAAGGGCTCTGTGGTACCTCCAGCCCCACCAGGATCAGCACCACAGCTCCACAGAGCCGGTCCCTGGATCCCTGGCTGGGATGGGGATGCCTTGCTCTCAGCCCACGGGGTTTGGAGTGCCTTTGCTGTGGCACCTGGCACAAGTGGCATAAAGCCTGGCAAGGGGCCGAGAGAGGAACAGTCCCCAGATCCAGAAGGCGCAGCAGAGAGGCCCATGCAGGCACACACAGACACACACACACATTGCCCAGAGAGAGTCTGAGGGCTCCTGCCACCGCAGGTTACCCCAACCAGGTGGGGGGCCTGGGTGCTGCCTGCCCCCCACACCCCCAGTTTCAAGGCATCCTGGGACAGAGGGAACCCCAGGGGTTTTGTGCTCACAGGCGAAGCTCCTCGCAGATGGGGCACTTGCTGTCAGCAGCAGTGGCTTGAGGAGGGGATGCAGAGGATGAGCGATGCAGCCGGACATCCTCTCCCCCTCGGGCTTACCTGGCACCGCCTCCCACCCTGCCCCGAGCCCACCCCAGGAGAAAAAGCAGAGCAACGCCTCACCTGCTTCCTCGTCCGTGTCTTCCCCGTCCGCAGCTTGATGTAGCGGGCGATCAGCTCGTTACGACCTGCGGGCAGAGCCTGGGGTCAGCTCCGGCAGACGATGGGCATCAGCCCCAAAAGCCCCAAAACCCCCGGCGCCCCCCCGGCCTGACGAGGGAGGCACTGCCAGGAGGTGGCGCTGCCGCGACAGTGTCGGGGCGACCTCGGGGACACGGGGGTGGCCAGGGCAGGGCACTCACCCCGCGCTGCGTTACCGGCCCCGGGGGCTCAGAGCGAGGTGACAGTCACCAGGGTCCCCCACCACAGCGGCGCCTCAAACCACACAACCCATCAAAACCCATCCCAGCCGGAGCCCCCCACCAGAGCCACCGAACCCACCCCGGGCAGCCGTGCCCGCAGGGGTCCCGGGCTGCGCCCCCCCCGGCACCCCGCTTCCCGTTCACAAGCCGTGCTGGCCTTTCCACCAGTATTTCCTAACGTCCTGGTCTAATTCGAAGCAGAAGTTGCTTTTGCGCCACATTTCAGGGGCCAGCTGTGGCCAATCTACGTTCAAACGTCAGAGCAGCTGGGAGCTTTCTTCTCCCGGCCCCGGCCCCCNTCCCAGCCCCACAGCAACTGGGCCCTCCTGGGGGGACACACACATGGGGACAGACAGGGCCAGGTGCCACGCAGAGACAGCTGCCCCTTGGGGTGCCTGCGCCAGGCAGGAGCTGGTGGGTGGGTGACAATGGGGGTACCCCTAGGACAGCCCGCATGGCACCCTGCTGTCACCCCGAAGCACAGTTCCCACCTTTCCTGCCGCCCAGCCCGTGCTGGCTCCCTCGTTAGCACCTAGCAGGGGCCAGGTCTTAAAGGGTGTCCCTTAAGCCCAGGTGAGATGACACCCACAGCAGGGTGCTGGCAGGAGGGACCCTGCTGCTGAGCCCCGGTTTGGGGGTACACCTTCAAAATTCCCCTTTGCATGCCTTGCTCCTGAATCCTGTCCTCTGCCCCCCCGTACCCTGCCCGTGGGAAAGAAATATGGGGAAAAAACACAAGAAAGAAATGTGGGTGACTTCCTGGACTCGGCGAGCCAGTGCCAGCCCTAGTGCCCAGCATCCAGGGCCTGCATCTCCTGCACCCATCCTGCCTCACACCATGCCCAAGGCTGCACCCTCACAGCCACCCCCGTGCCCATGTGCCCTGTCCCTTGTCCCTTTCCCTGTGATTCATCTGGACCGTGCCATTCCCTCCGAGAGGGCACGTCCTCCTCCAAATTACCACATTCCCCAAATTCCTCTCCCCTGACACCACCACGTGAACCAGTTGGACAGGCTGGGTTAAAAATAACCCATCCAGAGCCGAGTGTAGCAAGGCCCAGTGTGCCCGTGCTGGGTGCTGGCTCCCCAGCTCCCACCTTGCCTTGCCACCCCTGCGGTGCTGGCACCAGTGTGGCAGAGGCTGGCACGGCCATGGGCACCCATGGAATCCCCAAAAAGAGGGGTGGAGAAGGAGAGCAGACGCACTGGCACACCATTATGCTGCGTGCTGGCATTGCCTGTGCTGCCAGTGCCCCTGGTACGCTCAGCATTGCCAGCCAGGGGTCCCAGGGGTCCCAGCGGGGAGGTGCTGGGGAAGGTGGGGGGAGATGAAAGGCCGGCAGGGGCTGCTGCCTCTTTAAGCAGCTGCCAGATGTCTCTGAAAGGCTGGAAAAACCGGTTGGGGCGTGCTTGGAAGGGCCAGGCTCCCAGCGGCACTTCAGCTATTCCCGGAGAAATCCAAAAAATGCATACGCTTGGGAAGCCCTGTGCTCCCCTGCCTCCCCCTCACCCCGCTCCTCCACCAGCCCTGATGCTGTGGGCTGGGGGCCCTGGCAAATGGGGTGGCACAGGTAGCTGGCATGGGTGTGGGGACAGTGGCATGGTGCTCTCCAGAAAGCCTCATCCCTTTTGCCCCTCTCTGGCAGTGGGGGAGCCATTGCTGTGACAGCAGCATCCTGGGCAGGTGTAGTTTGGATAGCTGGGGATAGAGATGCCAGCCCTGGTCCTGTCATCACCATGAGGGGCTGGTAATATGGCAGCCTGTTTCTGACTCCGAGGCCACTGGCCCTTGGGGGTGACATCATGGGATGTGCAGGGGAGGAGGAACCAGTCCCTACCCTGGCAGGGATAGGGAGTTTTGGGAGACACCGAAAACAAGGCCAGCACCTCCAAAATCATCACCCCAGTGGGGCCGACCAGCCCCGCTGCCACCAATGAAGTCACCAAAAACTGAGCTGGGTGCAGGTGGCTCAGGGTGGGTGAGTGACCCTTGCCACAGGGTGCTCTGGCCACCAGGTCCGGTTGGGGAAGGTCCGGGGAGGGATCCGGAGGCACACGGGAGCAGGAGGGCTGGGGCTGCCCTGGCCCCGCAGTCCCGCGCCCGCTCCCTGCCCGACGGCTTCACCAAACCAGTCGGTCCGGCAGGGCCGAGAGAGGGAGGGAGCGGGAGGGAGAGCCAGTGCGGAGGGAGGGGACGGACGCAGGTCACTGCCACCTCCCCACTCCAGCTCCAGGATGAAAGCCAGCTGCTTTCGGGCTTGGGGGATGCTCGAGGGCAATGCCCCAGGGTGGGTTTGGGGCAGGAGGTTTCAGTTCAGCCCCGGCCACCCCGTCCTGGCCGGCGGCGCGGTGCCTTTGCGCGGTGCCTCCATCCTGCCCCCGTCACTCACCGTACATCTTGCCCTCATCTGAGAGGATGATTTTCCTCCGGCCGCAGGGTGGGTAGATCGCCAGCGCCTCCTGGAAGCTCTGCTCGATGTCTGGACTCCACACACCCTCGGCATCATTGTCCAGACTCTTGTCCATGCCGTCCTGGCCATCTTCCCGCCCCTCCCCAGGGCTGCCGCTGGCGTTCCAGCTGTTGGACGCTATGGTGCTGGCTGCTCTGGGCTCTGACCCTGAGCCCCCACGGATACACGACAACCTGCTGGGACACAGGGGACAGCTGTCAGACTCAGAAACCCTTGCTGGGGCATGGGGTGCAGTGACAGCATGGTGCCAGGTCTGTTCCTGGCCCTCGTCCTGTTCTCACTTGCACTCAGAGTAGCATCAGACACACAAACAGGCTTTCCTTGGGGGCAGAGCATGATTTCTATGAGTACCCCCAAACTCAAGTCACAACTGACCACCCAGGATCCACCCAAATAAAGTTTGGGAAGGAAACTGCCCCAGCTGCTGTATTACCCATACAAGGAACTTGGGCACATGGTGTTTATGGCTGACACCTTGGGGACAGGGTGGCAGCAGCCCCACAGCCCGTGAACCCTGACCCTGCACCAGTATCCACTGCCAAACAGCAGTCTCTTTGGGCAAGCTGGCCCAAAAAACACCCCTAGGCCCCAAAATCCCAGCTCCACCATGCCTGGCAAAGGCAGAGCTGGGATTTCAAGGGAGATGCTGAGCAGCTCCAAGCCAGACCCCATTAATGGGAACCAGGTGGCCAGAGCTATCCAGCAGCCCATCCCCTGGTACCAGGAGAGGCCCCCCACCCTGAGGATGCTCAGCTGGGGCCTGGGGCCCTCCCCAGCTGGTGGGTGATGCTGAGGAGCCTTCAATCCGCCTCCTCTTCCTCCTCCTCTTGCCCAGCTCCCAGTGCAGCGTTTCAGTGTTTTGCAATAACATGTTTGGCGGCAGCTGCCGGCGGTGGGAGCGGAGAGGTGTCTCCTGCGCCGCCGCGCTTCCCGGATGGGCTGGGAGTGTACAAAGGTCTCCGGCACAGACATCTCCTTTTAAAGGAACTGCTGAGCCCGCTGGCTCAAGTGCGCTGCGAGGCCTTGCTGCCTTTTTTTTTTTTTTTTCCTTTTATAAAAAAAGAAACTTAGCCCCCCCATCCCTCTCTCCCTCGCCGTGATGTGATGTCAGCCCCTCCGGTCCCGCCACCCGTCCCTGCCCGCGTCCCCCCCGCCGCCGCTCCCCCTCTTGCTGAGCACTGTGGCCAAATAAGGAGAACTGGATTGTAGGATCGAGCCAGCCGGCCAAGGGAGGGATGGCGGCAGCGGTGCCGGACGGGCCAGCGGCACCCCGGCTGTGCCTGCTGCTGGGGGCTCCGCGGGGCAGCCCCCGGCAGGGATGCAGGGTCCAAACCTAGCAGGGTATAGGTATGGGAGGGCAGGGGAACACCGGGATCAGGCACTGCACAGGGACGGTGAGGGTGACATGTGGGGACAGGCCCAGAGGGACCCTCACTCCTCACTGCAGCCCGGCAAGCGCATCGGGGCTCTGTCCCAGCGGGGCACCTACACTGGGGTGCAACTGCCTTGGTGCTGAACCCCGACTGCTTCACAGCAGCCCCAGACCNAGGAGCCTTCAATCCGCCTCCTCTTCCTCCTCCTCTTGCCCAGCTCCCAGTGCAGCGTTTCAGTGTTTTGCAATAACATGTTTGGCGGCAGCTGCCGGCGGTGGGAGCGGAGAGGTGTCTCCTGCGCCGCCGCGCTTCCCGGATGGGCTGGGAGTGTACAAAGGTCTCCGGCACAGACATCTCCTTTTAAAGGAACTGCTGAGCCCGCTGGCTCAAGTGCGCTGCGAGGCCTTGCTGCCTTTTTTTTTTTTTTTTCCTTTTATAAAAAAAGAAACTTAGCCCCCCCATCCCTCTCTCCCTCGCCGTGATGTGATGTCAGCCCCTCCGGTCCCGCCGCCCGTCCCTGCCCGCGTCCCCCCCGCCGCCGCTCCCCCTCTTGCTGAGCACTGTGGCCAAATAAGGAGAACTGGATTGTAGGATCGAGCCAGCCGGCCAAGGGAGGGATGGCGGCAGCGGTGCCGGACGGGCCAGCGGCACCCCGGCTGTGCCTGCTGCTGGGGGCTCCGCGGGGCAGCCCCCGGCAGGGATGCAGGGTCCAAACCTAGCAGGGTATTGGGGATGGGAGGGCAGGGGAACACCGGGACCAGGCACTGCACAGGGAGGGTGACATGTGGGGACAGGCCCAGAGGGACCCTCACTCCTCACTGCAGCCCGGCAAGCGCATCGGGGCTCTGTCCCAGCGGGGCACCTACACTGGGGTGCAACTGCCTTGGTGCTGAACCCCGACTGCTTCACAGCAGCCCCAGACCCCCTGGCAGACCAGGAGCCCCAGACATGAGGGAACCTGAGACTCCTCAGCTTCTGCAGCAGCCCAAGACCCTGCAGCCCCCAAAGGCCTCCATGGTCACAGACCCCACAGCAGCCCCGTGGCAGCCCCAGACCCCTCAGCACTGTGGCAGCTCAGGAGCCCCCGTCTCATGACACCTCTGTGGCCAGGGACCCTGCAGCCTGGTGCCAGCTCAGGACCCAGCAGCAGCCCAGGGCCCCACAGCACTACAGGGGTGCCATCAGCTCACCCTAACAGGGGAAAGCCCCAAGAGCTGGTGCTGGAGAGTGACTTTACAGGGACTCATCAGACGCCCTGCCCTCCCCAACTGATGGGTGTTTTGGGAGCCGAGAGAAAAGCTATAGGGCTGAGAGGAAAACCTTGGGGCTGGCTGCTCCACTGCAGGCAGCGTGCCCAGCGCCCTGGGTCACCGTGCCAGGCACTGGCTGCACAGGCAGGGTGACAGCTGACCCCACGCCCTGCCTGTGACACACGCGTCCCCCTCCCTTGGAGGTCCCCAGCCCCCTCCCACCCCACTCCCCCTCCAGCAGGGAAATCCCAGCCCAGCCTTTTCAGGGAAGCTGGGAGAGGAGGGAGGGTGATGCTGGGGCCCCGGCCAAGGTGCGAGGAAGGAGCTCCTCCTCCTTCTCCTCCTCCACAGAACCTGCTTTTGGCCAGGCGAAGACATTGGATTTCCTGGAGGGAGGGTGCATGCACCGCGCTGACGCAAGGCACGGCCGAGTGCCGCTCCACCCTGCCCTTACAAAACACCAACAACAGCAGCAATTAGGGAACCGGCACGGCTGGACGGCCTGCGGAGACCGCGGCCAGACCTGCTCAGGGCAGGGAAGGGGACCGGACCTGCTAGAAAATATGCCACCGGCTCCTGCCTCGCAGCTGCTCCCCAGGGACCAGGGCAGGAAGACCACCCCTCCCACAGCACCGGCATCTCTGCAGGGTTTGGGGATCCGGGGACCACAGCCCCACATCCCCAGGGGATGCTCACCTACTCTCAGCACCCATGAGCGGGGATGGTCACTGACACCCACGCCAGGAGGGTGTCCCCACTTCCAGCTCACTTGGCCCTCACAGCCTGGATTTGTGGGGGGCACACACTCCAGCCCACAGCTCTAGAGGGTGATGGACGGGGCTGCACCCTTGTGAGGTCCCCCAGTGGACGAGGTGCCCACAGCAGGCAGGGGAGGTTGCCTCCGGGGCAGCCCTTATCTCCCTGCGAGGTCAAGGCTGCCCAGGAGCCTGGGATGGTGTTCCCACGGCTCCCAGAGCTCGGCCCCAGCACCACGTGAGGGAAACCTGGGGCTTGAGCAGGCAGCGGGGCTGCAGGCAGCTACCCTGGTGGGTGAGCTGCTTGGGGCTGGGCACCCCGCTGAAGCTACGGGAAACCTCTTTAAACCCAGCAAGAGCAAAGGGAGATGCGAAGAGGGAAGGCGCCTGAGAGATGGGTGTTCTGTGGTGGGTGAGGGAAGGAGATACTTTGGAGGCAGTGTCTGCAGTCAGAGAAGCACCGTGGGCACCCTGTGAGTGTCAAAAGGCAGGAGCAAGGTGCTGCTGGATCCAGCACAACCAGCTGTGATAGGGATCGGGTCAGGGATGTGCAGGGTGGCACAGGGGAGAGCACTTGGGGCTGGGAGCATGGGGACATTGTGACATAGGCAGAGGTGCCCGTCACCCCCACAATGCCCCCATGCGCCCAGTCCTCATCCTTGACCCATGCTGCCAAGCTGGGGGACAGCATATTCCTCTTCCCCAGCATGGTCAGCCCCAAAAGCATCATCCCATCTGGTGCACCATGAGGCACAGTCCCAGCAGCCCTTGCACTGCCCCAAACCCTTGTGTCCTGCCCAAACTGGGACAGGGGTGGTGGCTGTTGTCACAGCATCTCCTCAAACCACCTGGACTGGAGGGCATGGTCACCAGCACTCGCTTCACAAGGGGGATTGCAGCACAGCACGTCCCCAGCTGGCACTATCCAGAGGGACAAGGGCTGGGGCAGAGCAGCCCCAAGGACCCCTTCTCACCTGGGGTTCCCCCAGCCCGTGGTGGGGAACACTGGGACAAAAAGACTCTGTGAAGGTGCTGGGGACACTGCAGAGGTAAAGAACCCTGCAAAGACAGGGAGGGGGGGGTCCAGCTGCATCCTGGCTCCATCCTGCCTCCCCATGCAGGGGGCCCAGGGCAATCCAGCCCTTCTCCCTCCTCCCTGCACCCAGACCCCACGGCAAAAGGATAAAAGTTCATGACAAGCCTGGGCAGGATCAGCACAGAGCAGCTCAGCCTCGCACAGGCTCAGTGCCGCCTGCGCCAGCCCTGTGGGGGAACGTGAGGCTGCTATCACCCCCTCCCTGTCACTGTGACTGATGGCACCCACACTCTGGAGGTGAGGAGGACACGAGTCCCCATCCTCCCTAGTGCTGAGCATGCAGCACCTGCCAGGGACTGTTCTGTGAGACCTCAAAACTGAGGCTCTAGGGCACCCCAGCCCCTGCATGTCCTGGCACACTGGGGCTCAGTGACAGCACAGCTGGGGCCCTGATACTGGCAGTGGTTTGTAGGCAGGCTAATTCCCCTCATTTCAGGCAGGGAAGTGCTAGCTGGGGTCCGTGCCCCTGCTCCTGCCTCTCCCCACCTGGTGACACGGCCGGGAGGAATGCTGCCCACATGGTCACATGGCCACCAGCTCTGCAGAGCCCCTCGAAGGAAACCCAAAAGCTGTGGAGCTCCTGGGGGACACCAGCAAGACCACAACACACCAGAGAAGATGTTGCCACGTCCACTGCAGTGCATTGAGCAGGATGCTCTTGGCTCTGCCAAGGATGACCCTGCAGCTCTTCAGAGGAGCCCCACACTCCTGGCACCTTGCCCAGGGACCCTTTGGGAACACCGTGCCCCATTCCCACAGGGAAACACCATCCTGGCTGGCACATGGCTGTCCCAGGGACAGCCAGAGCTCACCGAGGCGGGCGGCAGCGGCCGAGCAAGACGCGGCGCGGCAGGAGGGCGGTGAAAGGAGGTTTGTTTACATTGTGCTCCTCTTCCAAACAGCTCTCAGGCTGCGGTGAGGGATTCCCTGGCTCCTGCAGGGAAGGGTGGCCACCCTGCTCTCTCCCACCCCGGTTTGCACCTCCTGACTGGCCGCGTCCCCTCTGAAGGGTCCCCTGGCACAGCCTGGGGATCCAGACAGTGGCAGAGCCCCCAGTGCACCAGGCCAGCTCCCCGTGAGACAGCCCAACTAATTTCCTCCCCTCTATCACTTCCTGTCCCTTCCGGTTGGCAGGCGGCTCAGGAAGCAATCAGAGTGAGGAAACCGCAGGAAGCCACGTGGCAGCATCCCACCAGGGTCTGAAGAACTGCCAGGGCTGCCCCAGGCTCCCCATGCCCCCAGCACCAGCTGGACCCCAACAGCCAAAGAGCCCCTAGCTCCCAGCAAAGCCCTGAGCCTCCAGCTGGCAGGGATGGAGCTGGTCCTCGCTCAGCCGTGCGAGGTCAAAGGATGCTCAGACCCCTCATCCCAGAGGGCTGTGGATGAACAAAGAGGAAATGTGAGCGATTTGCTCCCAAAATATTTGGAGCAGAGAGGAGGGGGATAAGGCAAACCCAGGGCACAGCTCCCTCCTAATGGCAGAATCACGGGCATCCAAACCAACCCCTCCATCCCCTCCTCTTCCCCAGTCCTGGCAGGGTGGCACAGCTGGGTTTCGGCTTCTGGAGGACCTGAGCCGGTTTTGCTCGAGTCTTCAGGCTCAGGACCCGAGGGCAGAGGACAGACGGACACTGTAACCCGGCGTGCCTCCCTGGCCCAATTACGCTGCCCTGCCCAGCCAGGACGGGGCGTTTCACCCAGCAGCGCATAAATAGAAAGCTTTTAGAGCATTAATTGCTCTCTGTGTTATGAAACGAGCTGGATGGAAACAACAGGGTTGGAGTTGCCTGCTGGGGATGGGCCACCCCCATGCTGTCCCTGTCCCGTGACACCCCCAAGTGCTGATGGCCCACGGCACAGCCAGTGCTGGACACAGCACCCACTGGGGACAGCTGAATTTGCCAAAATATATCCATCCCAGGATGTCTCCTCCTCAACATCCCATGTACATGAGCTCAGAGTGGCCAACAAGTCCCGAGTCCTCGAGGACTCCCGGCTTGTCCCAAGGGGAAGCCAAGGGTCTCTGGTGTCAGGGGAGCACCAGGGAAGCCTGGGTCAGACACTTCTGTGCCTGACAGTGTCCTACTACTGGGGCCAGCATCCCAGGGACCCCACCAGCCTTCTGTCCTGCTCCTAGGAGGAGAAATGCCTCCACAGAAGAGCTCCAGGTGCTGCTGACCCTGTTTTATGCCATTGCAGAAGGGCCAGGGAAAACATCTCCCAGGGGACCCTACCAGGCAAGGAGGAGGAGGAGGAAGGCTGCAATGAATTTCACACCTGCCCCCAGCTGCTTCCGCCCCCGTGAAACCCAAGCCTGCCCAGGCAGCAGCTGTACCCACTGCCTGCACTGTGGCACCCGCTGGAGCCCAGAGTTAGCACTGACTGCCACACTCACAGCTCCCAGCCAGAGAAACCCTGTGGGATGGGGTGTGAGAGCTGACTGGGGGGGATCAGCTCCTGAGACACTGGACAGAGCAGCGGTCAGGCACTACCACCCCAGCCAAAACAGAGAGGTGTTCCTGGCTGCCAGAGTCTGGCACAGAATGTGCCACAGCACTGTCACCTGGCCACTGTCACCCCTGTGAGGGCAGCACGCTTCCCTGCCCTCCTCCAACGAGCTCAGAAGCTCAAAGCAGTGTCCAGCTGAGGTCCTGCAGGAGCTACGACAGCAGGTTCAGGCTGCCCTGCACAAACCCCATCAGTGACTTATTCCCAGAAAGGGATATTTTGCTTTAGCACCATTTTGCTGCCACCACCCCAGATGGTCCCAGCGAGCAAATCCTTGTGCATGCCAGGAGTGTGCTGGGAGCCCGCGGCAGCTCATCGCCTTCTCCCAGCATCTCCTGCCACTGCCCGAGCCCAGAGCTGGAGATGGGCACAGCAACTCCAGCTCCCGCAGATTGAAAAATTGCTCTGGAATCCTTGGGGAGGAAAATTGCTAAAAATACATGAAGGCAGTATTCTTGGTGAAAGAAGGAGCTCCAGCAAGGAGCATCGCCCAAGAGTGCCAGAGAGCCCAGCACAGTGTGTTAGACCCCTGCCCAGCACGCTGGTGTCCAAACACCACAGCTGGACGCTGACAGCTCTGCAGTGCCACCCGGGCAAGGCTGCGAGGGGACACAGCAGCCACCCCACACAAGAGCTGGAGCCCAAACTCATGCCATAGCTGGGCACAGGTGCTGGCAAGCACAAAAAGCAGAACCCTGCCCAACTCATCTGCCAAGCGTGCGGGCACAAAGCCGGGCAGGGAAAAGCAGGGTCTTGGACCAGACCTTCTCTCCCGGACTGTGAAGCACCCAGATCTTCCTGCTAATAAAAACCCGACGCTCGGTTGGGTCGGGAGCTCGCATGCCTGCGTGCGGGTGTGCTTCTTCCTAAACCCGAATTGCCTAAGCCGGCGGGGGGGAGGCAGGAGCTGGCTGCCTCTGGGGGAAGGGCGGGCGGCGAGGAGCTGGCATGGGAACGGCAGCCCATCCTCCACGCACCCGCGCCGCTCCGCGTCTGTAAACTTTGAACATCTTCCGGAGAGAAGTTAGTGGCTATTGTGAACAGCTGGATCTAATTTTACGAGGAGCGAGGAGGAGACAGTTGTGGGGAAATAATAAGGCTTGGCGCTCACAGGCGAGGATCCCCGAGCCCGGCCAGCCTTCCTGCCTCCACCGCACTCCGCCGGGGGAGCGCTGGCGAGACGGTCACGGCGAAACTGAGGCACGGAGCAGCGCGGGGCTCACCCGCCTCCTGGATAATGCGGACCGGGAACCCGGGGCTTTGTCCCTGTGTGTTTCCCCGGACCCACCGCCCCTCCAAGCGGCCGGGGCATCCTCGGGGGCACGGCTTTTCCTCAGAGCACAAACGTGGGCTGCCAGCGCAGGGCCCCCTTGGCAGCCCACGGCAGCATCTTCAGAGCCAGGGTCACCCAGTGCTCACTCTCGATCCTCGTGGGCACCGCGATGCGAGTGCGACACCTCCCTCCGGCCGGCTGCTTCCCATGAGGCTCTGCCCACCTCCTAAAATTAGCTTCAGCCCTGCTGTCCCCTCCCCGGCCACCCCCCGCAGCCCGGGGAGCTCTGCCAGCACACGCTCCGGGTCCGTCCCGATCCCCCGGCAGCAAAGGGGGAAGGGGATCGAGCAGCCTCCTCCATCACTCACACCTCGCCTGCCACCCGCCAGCCAGCGCTGCCCGGGAGCAGCGCAGCCCCGCAGTCACCTCAGCGCCTCTGGCTCGCAGGAGTGTGCCCGAGGGTGAGCTCTGGGTCGGCTTTATAGAGCAGAGACCCAGCACAGCCTGTGACACACCCAGTGCCCCGCTGGGAGGTGGCAGCGGTGGGCACGCTGGGTTTCGGTGCTGCTGTTGTCTCATGAAGGACGCTGGGGGCATTGGAGCATCACATCTGTTTGGGACAGGATGAGGGGACGAGTTCCATCGGGATTCGTGCTGCCGGGATGGGACGTGCCTCGTGCGATCAGTATTTCTCCAAATCCTTTGCCCACAGGTACAGCTGCACCAGCGTAGAGCCCTATGTGAACACTGTCACCACAAGGCCACCATCTGCCAGCTCCAAGAATGAGACCATGGGGTTCATGCCCTGTCACCTCCAAAGGTTTGCACACGTGCTCATCAGCAAGCCCTGCCACGAGCTGCACGGGGAGCCCAAAATGGCACCAGCACCGCATGACCCCCTGCTCCCACCGCCACGGCCAGGCGAGCGGCTGACCAGCACCACGAGGAGGTTTTCCCGGGGCCCCTCGCTCCCATTTCACAGGCGGGGAAAACTGAAGCAGCGGGAGCTGCAGCAGCATGCCCAGACCCGCAGCAGGATCCGGACGTGCGTTATCGCGCAGGGGGGGCCGCTCCTGCCGCGTGCCCGCTGCAGGCTGGTGCGGGGCATGGCCCCGCCGGCTCACCCCATCATTACCTTCCCTCCCTCCCTCCCTCCAAAAAAACATTTCATAAGTCGCCACGTGATGGTGGCAATAGCGAACGCCCATGCGCTTCAGGTGTCTGCCCCAACCACAACACACAGGTGCCTGGGCTCGGCCGCTGCGGCTCCCGGCCTGGCCCCCACCCCAAATAACACCTTGGACAAACAGCTGAGAAGGTCAGGGCATGGCCCGGCTGCTCGGCAAATCCCCCGTGGATGGAAGCTCCCAAAATCCAGGGTAGTTGTTTATATCCCATCCACCAACGGCGCTCAAGGTGATGTAAACACTGTGGCTGTCCCGCCAGCCCCTTGCCATAGCCATCAAGGATTTAATGAGAGAGGGAAGCTCCTAGAGATGGGACATTTTTTGGAAAGCATCCGTCCAGTTCAGAGAGAGAGAGAGGTTCCGACCTAACTAAGAGCCTCAGGATGGCTCTTGTCACATGAATCCCAGGAGCACCCCTGGTTAGGGCTTTGCTGCCCCTTCTCCCCTCTTCCCCTCCATTTTCCACTCCCACAGACAGAAGAAGAGGTATTAACACAGGAAAACACATTTTCCCACCCAACAACAGCCCCAAATCGCCCATTTATGCCTTTTCTGGCTGCTGCACGCCTGCACCCAGTCTCACCACCAAGCTCACCTGCCACCAGCCTCGTGCTCTCTGTGTGTTTGATGGGAGCTGCGCGGTTACTTGCTTGTTAATACATTAATTATAGCTGATTACCACTGCCACCCCCACCTCCTCAGTGCCATGACCTGCTCACGCACCGCTGAGAAAAGGCTCCTTCCTTCGGCACAGTGCCAGGGCCACCGGGACTCGCCTCCCAACCCACTTGGTGGTGGCAAGATGGGGATTAAATGGCGATTAAAAGGAGATGCTGTTTCTGATATCATGATAAACAGCCACAGCATGTCATGGCAAATGGATGCAAGTCCCTTTTATTGATGGAGCAGGAGGATTCTGCTTTGCAGGAAAGGGATTTTAGAGGTGGGACAACTGGAAGGTTATGCTGTCCAAAATGCGCCCGTTGAAACATCCCCCTACCCTGAGCTGCACCCCAATGTTGCAGTTACCTCGGGCAGGACGAGGCTCCTTGAAATACCTGGGTGCCATTTATAGAAGGTGGCTGGACCCGCTGCTTTCAAAGGGTTATTCCTGTCAGAAAAGCCAGTGTGGTGCCAGCCACATGCCCACGGTGGAGAGGCAGCTGGGTGCTCGAGGTCCCTGGGGATAGCAATGTCCCCCTGTGTCACCCAGCTGCGAGGAGGAGCTGCTCACCTCACAGCCATCTGCAGCCTCTTCCCATGGGAATGCTGACCCTTAACATCCAAACAGGGCCAAATCCAGAGCCTTCTCCCCATGGCACAGTCATGCTCGTCCTCTCTGGCAGGGAAGTGCTGGGGCACTGCCACAGTGACCATCACCTGCCCTGTCACCACGGCCCCAGCCCCTGTACCCGTTTCTCTCCTGGCTTCACCATTGAGTGTCTTTGGCGAGCCCTCACCCCTCGCCTGCTTTAGGGACCCTCTTCCTCCCATTCTTGGGGGAAATGACCCCCAAGGGGTGTGGGCTGTGAGGCCACAGAGGCCCCAGCACCAGTGGGTGCATGGGGGGCGCATCAGCCTGGCAAACCCCAATTCTCCCCTCAGCATCACGAGCGCTCCAACACCGGGGGGAGGTTGGCAGCCTGGCTGGCAGGGCCCCCCAGGGTGGCTGGGCACTGCCAATGCCCTGACTCACGACACGCACGTACCCGCGCGGGGTAAAGCGATAGGAGGGGAGAGAGGATGCCGGAGCCCAAAATACCCCGGCGTGCCTGACACAGGAGATTATCGCTTTGCTGATGGGACCATCGCCCAGCCCGGCTTGTCCCGGCTCCCTGCAAAGCACCAAATCCCCCCAAAACCTCTGCCTTCACCTTTCCCCCTGGGGTGCCATGCCCACCACCCAATGGTAGTGAGCAGCTGCAGGGTGCCCGCCACACCAGCAGGGCCACTGGTATCACTTACAGCTGGTTTCTCCCCAAACTGGGTTTTTTCTCAGTCAGTAGAAGCCAAATGTGTTGTACAGGGCCTGAGCAGTTTTGGGGGACTGGAGGTGGGTGGCTCTGAGAGGGCTTGGCCGTATTTTCCTTCCAAGGGGGTTAAGGGGAAAAAAAACAACACCAAACCCAAGGAGGGTGTAAAAATAAAATAATAATAATAATAATAAAGATGACACACTGCTGAAAATTATACATCTAATTGCCGCCTTGTTAGCAAAGCACCCCTATGACGAGGCACAAAGTGTTTAGCATACAGTCAGTGCATGGTCATCCCCTCCATGCGTGTGACACACATGTTGCGTGACACGCGGGTGACCCCGCACCTCACCCGGGACCCTCCCGCGCCGCTTCCCCGGGGGGCTTGGGCCGGGGCGGGCAATCCCTGTCCGTAACGTCCGGCGCCCGCCCCGAACGCTCCCGACGTGCGGGCACAAGGCCCCTTTTGTCACCCCGGGGATGCGCCGCGGGGGGACTCGGTGGGGACCGGTGCGGGGGCAGCGCAGCCCCGACGGGGCGGGAGCCCGGGGACCCGACGAGGGGGGAGTGAAAACATCCCAACTGTGCTCCCCCACGCACACACCCCATCGGGGGGAGTCGAGGGGAATCCCGGGGGGAGTCACCGAGCTGCCGGCTGGGGGGCGAACAGGGCTGGTGCGACCCCGCCGCCCCCGCCATCCGCCGGGGCTCGGTGCAGGCGGAGGGCTGCGGGCCGGGAGGAAGGAGGGGCTGGAGGAGGAGGAGGCGGAGGGAGGGGGGTTGGGAGTCTCTTCCCGGCGAGCGCTTACCTGCTCCGTGCTCCGGAGGGGCTGGGCCGGCCGCGGGGGCCGGGAGCGGGGCCGGGGCCGGAGCGGGGCCGGGGCCGGGCCGGGCCGGGGCGGGCGGCAGGAATGCGGGGAGCGCGGCGGGCTCCCGGGTCCGCGCACGGAGCCAGGCGCAGGGACGGGAAAGTTTATGCGAGGGAGGAGCGGAAAGTTGGGAGTCAATCAGGAGGCGGCGGGGCCGGGCCGGGCCTCCTCCTCCTCCCCTAACCTCCTTCTCCACCTCCTCCTCCTCCTCCTCCTCCTGCTTTTCCCGGCCCTTCCTCCCGCCCGACCCTCCCGACCTGCCCGNTCTCTTCCCGGCGAGCGCTTACCTGCTCCGTGCTCCGGAGGGGCTGGGCCGGCCGCGGGTGCCGGGAGCGGGGCCGGGGCNTTTTCCCGGCCCTTCCTCCCGCCCGACCCTCCCGACCTGCCCGTCGGGGCAGCGGGCAGCGGGGACGCGGGACTTCCCTTACACAGGGAGGGTTTTTTTGGGGGGAAAGGGCAGCCCTGGAGTTCGGCTGGGCCCGGGCCAGGCTATGGGAGCGCCCTCTATGAGCCTTCCTCACCTTCCTCCTTTTCCTCCTTCTCCCTCCGGCATTCCCGGGATGCGGCCCTGGGATGCGGCCTTGGGCCAGAGCATGAAGATGCTGCTGTCCCGTCTTGTCCTGTCCCGTCCGCAGCCAGGCAGGGTCACCCGTGCACACCTTCATCCCCTTCTGCACATCTTCATCACCCTCTGTGCTCACCTTCATCCCACTCTTCATTCCCGGCCCCCCTTCAGTCACCATCATCCCTGTGCTCACCTCCATCCCCTTCTGCACATTTTCATTGTCCTCTGCACTCTGTATTGTCCTGCCACACATCTTCATCCTCCTCTTCCTTCCCATCCTGACATCTTCATCCCCCTCCAAACACCTTCATCCCTCTCCTCATCCTCACACGCACTCAGTCCCCTGCATCCCACCAATTCCCAGTTTCTCCCAGACACCCACCCCATGGTGCCCAGGATGAGGATTTCAGCCCACACTGTTGGGATTTCTCAAGGGAATTCAGCCAGGATCCAGTCCATGGCCACTTCCTCTGAGTGAGCTGATGGGTGGTAATGTGCTAAGCCACAGCAAGCAGATCACACACAAGTCCCTGGCAACGACCCAGCCTGACCATCAGGAACTGCAGTCCCAAAAGGTGCAAAACCCCCAGTCCCCCTGGCCACTGGGCCAGCACACACCACAGGCCTGGACCATGGTACCCAAAACCCCAGAGATAAATCAGGGGTGAGGAATCCTCTTGGCACCCTGATTGGAGAAGGGATGTTCTTTGCATCCCATTCCTTCTAGAAACATATTTTTCTAATTTTCATCATGAGCTTGGTTGTATTCAAGCATTTTGGGACAAGACAGCCAATGCTTCAGTCCATGAAGTGACAGGCTCTGAAGCATCCAGCGCATTCAGCAATTGTGTGTGTTTTTAATAGCCATATCACATTCTTCCACCCTTGGCCTGCTGCTAACTTGTAAGAAATCTGGACCAAAAACTGCAACAAAATGGCTGCTATTCTCCAAGGGCTGTTCAGAGCCTCGTTACTCATCCCTTACTTGGGCAAAAATGACATTGAGCGCTCCTGGAGATGACAGCCTTAATTGAGTTCAATAGGAGTTTAGGCTGAGTAAGGCATGAGCAAACAAGTGTGCATTAGCCCATGAATAAAAAGCCTGATCCACAAATGTTTAGGAACACATGTAACACTGAGCAGGGGAGTGCTGCGGGGGTCACTGCTGCTCCAGCCTTGCCATTTGGGCAGGGGTCTGGCTACAGCATCCAGCACAACTGATAGCGATGCTGGGATGAGCTTGTTCAGGAGTGCAAAGATTCAGGGCTGGCTCAGTGGTTTGTTTCCATTCTGCCTCTTAATTTTTATTTATTTTCCTCCTTCAGAAGTCCACAGTCCTTGTTTCTGCTGTTTTTTTGTCCACTGGTGGAAACAGCAACTTCCTTTCTCAAATTATAATATAAAAGAGCTGCAAGCTGCAACGCCATAAATAATATTTTCTTATGGCCAGAACATCCAAGTCTAGGCAAGACACCAAGAACAGCTACAACATTGTAAAACTCCAACACTTCTCCAGAATGGATTCACTAATTAAAAAATGACTCCTTTTAAAAAGCAGTTGAAAAATATTGGCTTTCCCATTGCCGCCTGTCGCTTGCTGCATCGAGAAGGAGCTGATCCTGCAAAGCCACAGCTGAGCTAACCAGCAGTGAGTCTGCCTTTCCCTCTAAAAAATGTTACCCAAATAAGTACAAGGGGAGGGGGAGAGAAGAGAACACCTCGTCACAATCACTTCTTTAATTAATTAGAGTATCACCACTTCAAGGCTGGAGAGAGATCCCCCAGGGCTGGGGCCATGGCAGCTTGCTGGGAACCAAACAGCTCCAGCTCTTCCATTGCTGGACAAGGAGTTTCCCAGTGCTGGTCTCCCCTCCCTCACCCCCCAGGATGTACCAGCCCTTCCCTCCTCAGGCTGCTTTCCTGGTGGGGCATTTGCCTCCTGGAATCCATGGAAATATCTGTCAGCCCTGCCAAGAGAGCAGGGCTCAGAGCCCCCCAAACCCCAGGGGTCTGCACAAGAGGGAGAAGGCAGCAGCTGGAGAAGAGCCCCCACGTCCACCTTCCTGCTCAGCTCTGGACCAGCATCTTTCCACTCATCAGCATGGGATGGGGATGAACCACAGAGAGCCGCCAGCACTGCAGTGACACTGGTCCTGGCTGGGATGTGCTGCTCAGCAGCAAGGTGGGGCCTTATTTTTTACCTCACCTTCTCCTTATAAGCATCTCTGCAAGAATAAAATGCATTTCCCAGGAGGTTCCCTTGGGGAGCTGATGACAGTCGCCTTTGGCCATGCTCGTGCCCCCGCACGAGCACTTTCTGGGGTTAAATCCACGCCTGCAGCACCAGCCCAGTGCCAGCACCCCTAAAACAAAGATTCACAGAGCATCTTTGAAACCTCAGAGTCTCACACTGCAGGGAAAACATCATCCCCGGGGATTGAGGAAACCCTTTCTCCAAAGAATACACACACTTTGGACTCAAACACCATTGATAAGGCTCTTTCTTCTTCTTTTTTTTTTTTTTTAATCTTTTCTTGCAGCAAGCATTCCTTTCACACCCACGCACACCCCAGCATCCCCAGCCATTGGTCTGCCGGCGCATCCGTCACACTTTCCGCCGGCCAAAGCAGATACACATTTCAACTGCTTCCATCCCTCATCTCCTCTGGTGTTAACAGCCAGCGCAAACAAAGGGCCCGAATATCCATCGCCCGATTAAATTGTTTTCATTTGTTTCTTCTGCCACAGTTGGTTTGCGTTAGAGGGTTTGTAAAAGGGATTTCGGGTGGGCGGCTGATGCAGTGGCTGCTCTGGGATTGGGTGACAATGCATGGGACACCCATGGCAGGGGTTTTGCTCTGCCGTGGGCGACAGGCCAGGAAACCTGAAGGGTTTGCAAGCAACGAGGGGCAAATGGAAAATGGAAATGTTTTGGGTAAGGGGAGGGAGAATCAACCTGGGGAGCAGCTGGGATAACAGCAGGCAGAACCTAGGGAGCCCAAACCCCTCTCTCTCACCCTGCTGCTTCTTTTCTCCTTGCACTGGAGGAAATGGGGACAAGTATTAGCTCAACCGTTAGCTGAGCTCGTCCCGATTTCAAACAGATGTTGGGTTTGTGGCTGGATTTGGGCAGAAAGCTCTTGCTTTCCCCACATTTGCTGGCCATACCTCGCCAGGGACGCTGGCCCCAAACTGCTGTGGCTGGTTCTCCCTTTAGCTCACAAGATGTTCTCAGAGCTTGCTGTGTGGGTAATGGATGATGTCCCACGTGGGCTGGCTTGTCCCCAAGCTGTCCACCTCTGCCTGCCCCGTCACGAGCATCTGCCCATGAACCATGAAGCCCAGATTCATACAGCTGGGGAAAATCTCCACTCCCATCTGCAAAGCCACTGGGGCAGATGTCACCAGTGGTCCAGCAGGGGTTCGTGGTCCCCCTGTCACTGTCATCTGTCCTCAGGTCCTCACAGACAGGCCACGGTGATGTTGCGACACTGCCCAGAGAGGATGAGCATCCCTCTTGCACAATCACATCCATCTCATCCATCTGCTTCTCAGCCTTTCTGCTGCAGCTGCCTTTCAGCTGCATTAACTTGGGGGGCTCATATCGCCCCCAGAAAGGGGGAACGACCCCTTTGTGTCCTGGGAAGGGAATCCCACATGGTTCTGGAGTCAGTGCATGAGCTGAGCAGGTGAGAGAAACAGCACCAGAGAGCTGAGGATGGTGTTTCAGGGATCCTTGGCATGTCTCCGTTTTTCTCACCACTGAATTAGTCAGATTTGGGAGTGTTTGTGCAGCCAAATCTTCACCCCATAACTGGTGAAACTGGGGGCATGAGCTGTCCAGCTCTCAGTGAGCTGCCTCTCTTCAGCATCTCCCCTTCCCAATGACTCCCCACCAGCCTGAGACAGGGGATGGCACCTCCTGTCCACCACCTCTCATGAACAGAGAGCACCAGCGAGGCAGCTGTGGGGACACCTGGGGCAGAGAGGCCTGGAGGGGCATCACAGAGTAAAGGGGCAGCGAGAGTGAAGGGCACGGGGAGCTCAGCAGGGCCCGTCTGGGTGCTGAGCGTGACTCAGCACCACACCACACCTCATGAGTCACCCCACTGCTTCCTGGTGCACCCTGAGTTTTCTCTTCCAGGTCTCTCCTGGCAGCACTGACCCAGCTGGGCCACCTGCCAGCAATGCAAGCTGTGCCTCACGTGCCTGCCAGCCCTCCTCTGCTGGCACTGTCACCCCTCGGGCACGTGCCTGTGCGCTGCCAGTGCCAGGCTGCTTCTTAGGGACCCAAACCCCCAGCACTTTCTGGGCAGTGAGGTGAGACCCAGCGGGTACAAACACACCGTGGGCTCCAGCCATCCACTCACAGCAGGGCAAAACGGGGCAAAAGAGGGGCTTTGTGCCTGGTGGGCCACGAGCCAGGATGAGGGGCTTTACCTGGGAGCTTAGGCAGAGCCCACCTGCACATGGGCTGGGATGAGGAAACACAAAGTGAGGAGACCACCCTACCCCCTTCTCAGTGGGAGACTGAGCATAAAGATACAAACAATAACAAACAAACAAACATAACCCCGCAAAACACAGGGGAAAAGAAAAAAAAAAGCTGGGTGGTGAGTTTCCAGGATGTGAGTCCAAAGGGATGAGACAGGGATCACAGTCAGTCTCATCTACTGAACACAAATAAACCTCCAGCCTGGCTCTGCCATCAGCCCAGCCCCGCGATTTGCCCCCAGTTTGCCGGGAGAGGGTGGCTGCAGCTGGGTGAGCATCCCACGGCACTCAGTGGCCTCCAGGTGCCTTGAACCACCTCAGGAACAACCGTGGCTGCAGGAAGGTGGAAATGCAGGGAGCGGAACAGGACAGGGATGCAGGAGCATCCTCCGGGCACTGGCAGGCGCCCCCGGCGGCGCCGGCAGCCCCGGTGCAGGTGCTACTCGCAGGCCAGCTTCCCGTCGAAGCTGGAGAGGGCGATGGCGAAGGCCTGCACGGCGCACAGGGGGTAGTTGTAGTCCATGGTGAAGGCGTCATCCGCCACACGCCCAAACTGCATCACGATGTAGTCGGCTGCGGGAGAGAGGGCGAGCCACCGGGGTGTCACCTGTGCACCCAGCCTGCCTTTTCCCAGCACCCCACGTGGCAGCATCCAAAACAAGCTGCCCACGCACCCCCCACCCAAACTCTGCCTGTGACTCCTGCACTGGCTGTGTGGTACTGCAGCACAGATCACCAAAAAGCATCATTTTAGCATTGCACGCACCGTGGCACCCTCTGGTCCCTCCAGCACCCCCCTCCCTGGGTGCCACAGCCCCCCAAGGGACAGGGACCCCACTCACCCACCCCCCCACGCCCCCACCCGGACCGTGGGATCGCTGCTACTGGAGGGCGGCTGACAGGAAATCTGTAAAAATAACCAGGGGCCCTCAAGAGGCTTTTTCTGTCCCGTAACCCAACACCCCGGAGGCCAAGGGCTTCTGACTGCGCCGGACAGGTGACGAGCAGCCACATCCAGACAGAGCTGCTGCCACCCCTGAGGGACTGTGCCCGAGACACAGTGCACCCCAGGGTGAGCCCGCCAGCGCTGTGGGGTGTGTGCTGGGGACAATGCTCTGGGCTGAGTGGGTGGCTGTAGTGTGATGGGGGCTCAGCACCCGACAGGATCTGTCCTTGTCCTAAATCTGCCTGGCAACAGGAGCCCCACACGCTGCCCCTGCCAGCACCAGGGCCCAAGGGCAGCTCCTGCAAGGTGCCTGTCCGGCTTCATCCCAGCTCCAGCAAAGGCAGGCAGGACCCCAGAGCATGAAAACACTAAACCTCATCAAAAACAGTGGGTGCTGGGGCCAGCCCATGAGGCGGTGCTCGCCCACCTGATCCCCTGTCCCATCCCACCCCTGTCCCAGCTTACGGTCACTGCTGTGCACAATCTGGAAATTTTTGACGGAGGCGTGGGTGACCCGGCCGTGGAAATTGAGGACGTAGGATTGGGTCTCGTCGTTCCACACTGGGGCTTTGTTGTGCAGCTCGATCACGTTGTCCATGTTCCTGTTCTGCCATCGCATCAGGAGGCCGTCGTTATCCTGGGCAGGGGCAAAGAGGGAGTGGAGCAGAGTTGGGATGACCCCTCAAGAGCCCTGCCACCTCCTGTGGCTTGCCTGGGGGATGCTCTGTAGCCGTACCCAGCTGGAAATGGAATCTCTCACGGCAAAATAAACAGACACCATGTCTCCCACCTCCCAGGGATACCTTGAATTTCAGGGACACCTGAAAGCCTCTCCATGCCCCAAGATGGGCAAAATCCAAGGTGGTGCCCAGCAAACCCAGCTCCCAAGGAGTATCTGCCAGTCTGGCCCCTGACTTACATTCCGGGGCCGGATGGGCACCCTCTCACAGTCAGAATTCATCCCAGGGATGATGACAGTCATCTTCCGGGGGCCTTTGAACCCTAAAACGTTGGTCTCCTGCAAGAGAAACCCTGCCTCTAAAACCAGCAACTGCTGCAGGTTACAGCCTCTCGTGGGGGCTGAACGAGGGCTCAGGGGTGGCTCCAGCCCATCCCACATCTCTGCAAGCCCCAGTGAAGGGGTGGGAGCTGGGAAGGGGCTCCCTGTGTGGCTGCTCTTACGTAGACCACGGCCGAGAGCTCCTGCCGCACGTTGGACCAGTCAGCGTTGGCCCTGTCGGGGTTCGCGCCGTTGTCAAACACGGTGAACCTCGTACCCATCAGGTTGGATCTGCAACCAAGGGTGGGAGATGGCTCTGGCTGATGCCACTGAGTCCCCTCCACCCCCTCCGTGACGCTGTCCAGGCACAGCCTTGGTTTTGGTCTAGCTGCAAACCCCTGGTGCTGCACCCCACCAATGCTGACCTTCCCACCCTCCAGCGATTTTCTCGGATTCAAGGAATCCCTAAATCAGGGTGTGACAGGGTGCTGCCACCACAGGGACCCCCGGCATTGCTGTGTGGCTGCTGGCAGTGCGGGCTGGGACTTGCCAGGTGCCTTTTCTAGCCATGACCTGTCTGCTGGCAGGAACCTGCCAAGCTTGTTTTCCCCTCTCAGCCCCCCACACTCCTCAGGTCAGACACGGCAGTGGGAAATGCTGAATTTAGTCTCCTGTCTGCCTCAGCCACAGCTTGGGACAGCCTGTAAGCCATGGGGCAGGAAGAGGGTGCTGCAGAAATGGGGTGCCACCAAACTGGGGTGCCACCTCGTCTCCTACCTCAGCTTCCCGATGAAATTCTCTCCACCCCGTGACAGGTCAGTGGGGTCGATGGAAATGAGGTAGTTGGATGTTTTGCTCTTCTTACGCTTCCTCCCAGCAAGGAGGAACACCTGGTAGAGCAGTGGGACCGTGTGGGAATGGTCACTGCCATCATCACTGCTGTCCCCAGCTGCTGTCCCCCAACAGGTCACTGCCATGACCTTGAGCAAATCATGAAGATGATCCCCAAGATGCTGTCTGCATTACAGGGCAGGAGGGGCCGAGGCCAGCCCAGCTTTAGCACGGCTCTCTAGGCCACTGTTTGCTCAACACCCCAGGTACCATCCACAGGGGCATTTCCCGGGAGGAATTGCAGGAGAGGGGATGAAAAGGATGCACCAGCACAGGGGGATGCAGGCGAGCATCCCCCCAAAACCCTGAGGGTAGTCTCTGGGATGAGCAGAGCCCCAGGGGTCTCCATGCCCCCACCCCAAATCACCTTCTTGTCATTGTCCAAGTGGAGGTAATAGGTGGGGTAGAGCCCCCGGTCCATGCCCTTCTTGTCCCGTGTCACCCGGCATTTGACGGTCACCCCCTGCGGCGCCGGCTGCAGCACAAACTCCTCCAGGTTGTCCACCTCGATGACAGGGGATGGGGGCCTCTCCTCCTTCTGCTGCTGTGTGAGAGGGGATGGTGACCCCAGAGCCCCCCTCCTTCCCCAGCTAATGGCTCCTTGCTATCCAACCCCCCTGGGCTCTGCAAGTGGTGGCTTTGGGGACACTCTGGTGGGTCTCACTGGGGGATGCTGCAAACCTCCTGACCCACTCTGAGGGAAAGAGCTGCTCTTCCCTCACCCTGAGGGGATCCCCATGGCTCTAAGGGGTCTTTTGTACCTTCTTTGATTTCTTTGCTTTCCCCTTCTTGTTGGAGTTTTTCTGCAGGGTCTCCGGGGTCTCCTCCTCACTCTCAGCCCCTTTGGGAGGAACTGTGGGCAGGAACAGGTAGGAGCACAGAATGGAGAAGTTCCTGACTCCACTGAGCCCCCAAACCAAGCTCAGCATAGATCAGTGCCAACATCAGTGATTGTAACCCCCTCTCCACGGACAAACTCACTGCACCCCCAGAAGCCCTGCCAGAACCCACCACCCTCCAGTGCCGGGCTCTCACCTTTCTTTTTGAATTTTTTATCTTTTGGGGGGTCCCCACCAGTCTGAAAAAGGGATGCTGGGTTTTTCTTCTTCTCTGACCTAATGGGTTTGGTGCTGGAGTCGGAATCGTCCTCCTCATCACTGCTGGTGACGGCTGTGAGGGACATGGGGGCATGGTCACACAACACTGGATGCTGCCTCAGGGTGATGCCATCAGGCAGCAGGACAGGCTGCCACCCCCTCCTGCTCGTCCCATACCTTTCTTCTTGCTTTTCTTCTCCTTCTTCACCTGGAACACGGACATTGGCTCCTTCTTGGTGCTTTTGGCAGATTTGGCTTTGCTGTCAGGGTCACTCTTGTCTTCTGCTGGGACAGAGGAGCTGATGACCAGTCAGGCAGGGAGATGGGAACAGGCAGTGATGGGGACAAAGAGGTGGCAGGATCGGAGCAGCAGGAAGGGCTGAGCTGGGGGGAGATCGCATGGGGAGGGGCGATGGCTCTGCAGCCCCCTGAGCCTCCCGGGACAGTGACGAGGACAGGGTGGAAGGCACTTCCCTGGTCCCAGCAAGGACAGAGGCCAGTGACAGCAGAGCTGGGCTTAAGCCATCCCTGTCCCCTGGGCACTCACCCTTCGGCTTCAGCCTCTTCTCCCCCCCGCCTGAGAGGGGCTCTTTGGGAAGCTTCTTCTTGAGCTTTTTCGGCGGGTTTTTATTCTCCACCTCTTCTTCCTCTTCCTCATCATCCTCATCCTCAGCCGGCTCTGCCCAGAGGTGACCACGGCATCAGCCAACACAACGTCCTTTGGCAGAGGGGGACCCCAGCCCCGTGGTGAGCGAGGAGGGCCCGTCCCTGGCCCGTCCCTGGGCGCTCCTGCTGTCACCCCGGCGTGGTGGCCGAGGGGCCCGGCCCGGCCGCGGGTCGTGGGACGTGTCCCCCGCCGGGCACTGCGGGCGCAGCCACAGCGCTCTCTCGCGGCCTCAGCCTCGCCGTGCGGAGCCGCTTTTCGCTCCGGAGAAGCGTCCGGGGACCTAAGTGCCACCTTCCCAGGGAGTGTGCCACCCCCCTCTTCCCCCTCTCCCCCTGGATACCAACTCCCCGACCAAGGCAACGAGAGCAGGTCCCCTGCCACATCCCCGTTTCTCCCAGGTCCGTAGCTGGGTTTTAGCCAAAAAGCTCTGCCGGGGATGTGCCGAGCCCCAGCCGAGCCCCCGCAGGCACCGGGAGCACCGGCGGCGCTATCGGGACGTGGTACAGGGGACACGAGGTGCCACGAGCGAGTGCCTGCAGAGGGGTGGGCGTTGCCCCCGCACCTTGTGGCTTCTTGGAGCCCTTGGCCACTTGGGAGCGGGGAGCCAGGCTTTCCTTCTTCTTCCGAGGCTCCTTGGTGGATTTGGAGGAGGGGTCTTTGTCACTCTCCTCCTCCCCCTTCTCCTCCTTCTTCTTCCTCACCTTCTTCACCCCTGCGCATTTCAAGAGATGCCCACGATGCAGGATGGGGCACCCCCTTTGCCCCCATTTCCGTGGGAGCTGTGGGGGAGCTGTGCTCACCCTGTGCCGGGGCTGGAGGCTCCTCTGCAGCCCCTGCCTCATTCAGCTTCTTCACCCGCAGCCGCCGTGGCTTGGCCTCGGGCTCCAGCCCAGGCTCCTGCCTCTTCTTCTTCAGCTTCTGCCCTCACGGGTGGTGCTGCAGAGGTGGTGCCAGCCTTAAACACCCTTTCCCTTTACCAGGCAACCCCTGCTCACACAGCACTGGGTCCCTTTCAGAAATACAGCCAGGCTTCCCTGGCCCAACACGGGAGCAAGGGACACGCCCCGGAACAGGGACACACGGACACCTTCCAAAGAGTGACTTACCATGGGCAGCCCCCCGAGGAAGGCAGAGGGAGGGAAACAGAAAGGTCTGTTAGCAGACAGACAGAACATCTGCCCTGGGACAGCCCTGGAGATGAGGGATGTGTGATGCTGCTGTGACACTGTGTCAGCACAGAGGGACAAACCGCACTGTGGCCATGGGGACTCTGGCTGGGAGCCACTCTGGGTACTGATGGCCACGCTGGGTACCTGAGCTGGGACAGGGGACATAGGGACGGGCAGACAGCCTGGCCTCTCACCTCCATCTCCTCTCACCCCCACAAGAGGCTTCTGTGCATGGCAAGGAGGTCAGCAGGAGCAGGGAAGCAGGAGGATTAGGCACAGCACACCTAATCCCGGTGAGCTGGGGCTATTAATAACCCCGATTTACCAAATACGGAGCATCTGGGTCAGCACTTGGCTCTGGACAGGAGGTATTTGGGGAGTGGGTGTCATCTCAGGGCTCTCAGAAAGTGATCTCAGCAAATCCAGATGCACCAAGGCTTCCACTGCCCGACAGAGCATCTCCCTCCTTGCAAGGGTTTCGCTTCTCCCACATGCTCCAGGGCAGTGTGTGAAGGAGTTTTGCAAAAGGTGGGATCCTGATGGATCCCAGTGGGATCCCAGGACTGTGAATTTGGGGAGGGGGAGCTGGGGGCTCCATGGTGAACCTGGGAACTGGCTGCTTTCTTCCGTGTCATGAGCTCACATGGAAAAGCTCCTTTGCACCCCCTAATCCCTTAAGCAGCTGCAGGGTGGGCAACCAGCCCCTTACTTAACAAAGCCCTTCAAGGAGGAGCTGCTGATTAAAAATTAAATTGGGTGGTGGATGAAATTGCTGCTGAGACCCTTCCAAGGCTGGGGGGCACTTGGGGGCTGCTCTGAAATGCAGGGAAGGGGGAATCTGGCTTTCAGGGTCATGGCCTGGGGAAAGTGAGTCACAGTTTACAGCTTAACTGAGGGGCTTAATTAAATTGTTATTTAAGAACTAGAAACCCTCCTTATGGGGTGCTTCAAAGTGATGGAGGGGGGATTCAGAAGGGTGCACAAACGAGGGAGGGCTCTGGAATTTTCTCTACCCACCTGCTCTGGAGAGATTTCCCAAAAATCTCATGCCCTCACAGGCTGCAGCACCCCAATAGAGCAGCCCAACCAGTCCCAAATTTGCCTTGGTGTGGACTCTGGGGTTTGAGGGTCTCTAATGTCCCCAGCCCTCGGGGACAGCCCACAGCAGGGGATGATGGCACGTGGGATGGAGGGGAAGGATTTTTTCTCACCTGCTTGGGCTTGTGCTGCAGGGGGCTTCCCGGCTCTTCACTGGGGCTGTGGAGCACAGAAACCAAAACGGGGAGAGCTTTCAGCCCTCCTCAGACCCTGGGGGCAGGAGATGGCCCCGATTTTCAGTAAAGGGGGAAAGGCCAGTCTTTCATTTGGTTCCAGTAGCATTTCCCCCTGCCTCGACTGGGTCGAGCTTGTCTGACATCATCCTTCCTAACAGGGAGCACAAGACAGGCTCTGCCTCGGCCGAGGGGGACAGCAAGGAACTTAATTTGGGGATCCCCCTCTAACAAACACCTTTCCTCTCTGTAAGTCAGTGACCATCATCCCACCAACCCCCAAAGAAAAACCACCGATAAAACCGCTGACTAAATTCCATTTAAGTTGAAACCAGGAGAAAAAAAGCGCTGGAGGAGAGGGGAATCCGCTGGGGGTGTCCAGCACATCACCCACCCCGCAGATCCCACCCTGCCCGCCGGCACTGACCTGTCGGCAGCCCAGACCTCCCGCAGGATCTCCGTCTGCAGCGGCATCGCTCCCGGCTCCGTCTGTCCTGCCCTGCCCTGCCCCGCTCCCTGCAGCCCCTAGCAGCCCAGGGCCAGCGCCATGGGCTCCGTGTCAGCCACAGGAGCCACAGTGGCCTCGCAGCATCGGCTCGGCCGCCTCCGCAAGTCTCTGTGGTGGGAGGAGGAGAAGGGAAAGGAGGAAGAGCAGGTGGAGGAGGTGATTAACTTTATTTCTCCTGAAACTCGGTTAATAGGATTTCAGGGGCTGTCAGCCAGGCTTGCTGGGAGGGCAGCTGGCAGGGGAGTAATCACAGGAAAAGGGGGCTCTGCTGGAATGCAGGGGGTCCACCAGACCCCAGTGCCTTTTTGGGGTGCACAGGTTCCCCCTGGCAGGTTGGGATCCTTGGCACAGCCACTCACTCCAGTGGGCAGAGGAGTGGCTCTCTGACCGTGTCTGGGGTTATCCTCCCTGGGTGTCTTTGTTTGTCACCCAGAAATGCCTTCTTGGTGAGTGAAGAGCAGGATTTGGGCTGTTTCGTGTGAGCTGTGCGTGGAAAGCCCACGCAGGGGAAGGCAGCATCCCTGGCTCTGGGTGGTTTCTGTAGTGACCACTGCTCTGCTCTGACCCCTGTCCCATGTCCCGAGGTCTCTTTGGAAGTGTTTCATAACCTCCTGCTCATGCCTCACCTCCTTATTACACCACTAAACACTTAACTCTTAAAATTCCTCCTCAGAGGCCCCCACGGATGCTGTTGGGTTGCAAAGCCAGACAAGCCAAGTGTCCCCAGTGTCCCCACGGGACCCGTGGCCTTGCCCAGCCCAACACTGTCCCCCCAAAACCCCCAGCCCGTGCTTGGTGCCACTAGATGGCATTTGAGCACTGCACACTGAGGCCCATCAGCACCGGGGACTTCTCAATCCTCCCTGCAAAACCCTCCTGGTTTCCCTTTCATCTCTAAACCTCATCCCATCACTCGCACGAGTTCAATTTCTCTTCCAAGGGACAGAAAAGCACGAAGCCAAAATAAACCAAATATCTGCTTAAAAACGGGGAGCAAGCCCAGAAACAGCAAAGCAAGTTGGGTTTTTTGGGTTTTGGGTTGTTTTTTGGTTTTGGTTTTTTTTTTTTTTCTTTTTCTGTAGAGATTGTTTCCTATGGAAAACGTGGCTTGGGCTGCCCCCAAAGGACTTTTTTGCCCTGCAAGAAAAAAAATGAAAAGCCCACGTTTTGCAGAGGCCCTGGGTCTTGCAGTGCATCCCATGGTGGTAGAAAACCCCAGCCCTGGATGAGCAGCTGGAGCAGCCACATGGATGCTGTGCCACTACTGCAGGTGGGAAAAGAGACAGGCTTGAGAAATGATGCTTCAGGTTCCATCTGATGGGACTAGAGGAGAGGAATTTTAACCAAATTTGGCTTAGACTCCCAGAATGTGGAGGTGGGGTTTATAAAAGAGGGATGAGCAGTCCTAATACCCCACTGGCTCAGGTTTCTGTTCTCTCTCCACCCTCAGCCAAGGGGCACAAATGACTCCTCCATGCACCCAGATGACCCTCAGGAAAACCCCTACCAAAAGAATACACCGTGGGGGCAGGGAAAAAAAGCATAAAGATAAACCTTCCAGGCTGGAAAAACAGCTGAGACCTCCAAAGAGCATCCCCCAGCCAGGCATTTCCAAAGCATGGATTGCTGGCCCTTCTCTGGCTCTCCAGAGAACAATGGCACTGATAAAAAGGGGCAACACCAGTTCTTGGAGACACCAATAATTCCTCAGCTGCTGGGGCATCTCCCCACCAAGGAGTGCACACCCATCCTCCCCACAGCCACCACATTTGCTGAGCAGGATCCAGAGAAAGAGTACATTTTATTTTCCCTTTTTCTTTCAGTTGTTTATTTTCAAGCTCCAGAAGGGGTATTATTATAGAGACAGGAAAAATAACAACTGGAAAGCTGTTCTCATGGGGCAATGACAGTGTCCCTTCAGGATGGAGAGGGCTGATGGCTGAGGAGGCAGCAGCAGCTCCAGTGCACGAGGGACACGATGCACCCGGGACCCCCTCACCATGGGAAAGCTGCCCCGTGACCAACCCATGGCACCAGCTCAGACCCAGCCACTTGCTTTCTGAACCACATGTCAGCCTGCTCCTTTATTCTCCCCACGTACAGATCCCAATAAAAGCAGTAAAACTCCCATCTAATGCCAGGAGCCAAGGCATGGGGCACAGGCTGTGGGTTGAGCACCTGCAAAGCTGGACAAGCTTTTGCTCTCTAAAAAAACAGGAACCAGTTCCTTCAGAAGAGAAAATCTGTGTGTGCCCCCCTCCCCAAACAGTGCTTTGAAGACTAATGATGTCCCTGCAACCAGGGGCTGCAGCAGAGGCCGTGTGGGTTCTCATCCTGGCTCTGCCCTGCAGCCCCTTCGGCCACAGGCAAGGAGTCAGCAGGAGACAAAGCCAAGCCCTGCCCCCGGGGCTGTGCTGGGACAACCAGAGGCAGCACTGCAGTGTACAAGGAGCACGTCCCACATCCCAGCTCCTCTCAGAGGATGCTGTGCTGAGAGTGGACACAAAGCCTAGGGAGCTGGAACAAGCTGTCTGTGGAGACCTCCCAGGAGCCAAGAGATTTAATTTATCATTATAATATTTTTTTTTCTTTTTCCCTGCTGTTTAAATGCTATTTGTTCCACGTGTGGTGGTCCCATGGTGTCCTGCCACTCCTGCTCTGCCCCCAGTGCACCCAGGGCGGTGGGACAGGGTCGGTTTTCTTTGTGAGGTGCTTTTTGCTTCCACGATCACACAAACTGTAACAAGCTTTACAAGAAAACACTGGCAAGTCCCAAGGTTTGGCAGCAACCTTTTTCAGTGTGGACCGAGGGCACGAGGCTATCCCATCCCCTCCTCCTCCATCATACATGTCCTTCAGCCTCTTCACCTTCAGCACCAGGAGTTTTCGGTTCTTTTTCACAAGCCGCCTTCTCCGCTGTTTTTTCCACACCAGTTTTGCTGGCTGCTTCCTGCCAAACAGCAAATAAAACACACTGAGTTGGAGACGGGAGAGGGAAGGGGAAGGCAAGTGACAGGGATGCTGGAAATAGGCCCAGGAAGTCCAGCCTGGAAGGGGAGAGGCAGAATTGCCCCCCACAACTCCCCCGTGCCCATCGAGCAGTGCAGCTCACACCTGAGGGTTCCATTTCCTCGACTCAGTGGCTGGTAGAGGTTAAAGTTCACCAGCTCAGGCAGCTTTTAGGGAAGGTGTGGGACCCCTGGGAATGATGTGACCCAGCTCACCAGAAGCAGGGCGCTGACACAGAGTGAGCATGGATGGATGGATGGATGGATGGATGGATGGATGGATGGATGGATGGATGGATGGATGGATGGATGGAGGAGGGATGGATGGATGGATGGATGGATGGATGGATGGATGGATGGATGGATGGAGGGATGGATGGATGGATGGATGGATGATGGATGGATGGATGGAGGGATGGAGGGATGGATGGATGGAGGGATGGATGGATGGATGGATGGATGGATGGATGGATGGATGGATGGATGGATGGATGGATGGATGGATGGATGGATGGATGGATGGATGGATGGATGGATGGATGGATGGATGGATGGATGGATGGATGGATGGAGGGATGGATGGATGGACAGGGAAGAGAGGGCTGAGGAGGTAAGGCAGCAGTGCCAGAGTGGAGATACAGGACTGAGCCATGGGTGCTGCCCATCAAGAGGGTGCAGGAGAGGAGCACTCAGGCACGGGGAAGCCTTATGCCTGCTCCAGCAGTGACTGTGCCCATCACAGCTGGCCACACAAGCCAAGCACAGTGCCAGCAGCTGGCCAGGTTGGCTCTGCTCCTTGCCCGAGCTGGTTGCCCCTGCACGCTGCACCCCAGGGGCTGCACCAGTCACTTAATCCACAGCCTCAACCTCCAGACACTACTTCAGAAGAGATTATACTAAAAATGACCCACACAGATGGCCTGCAAAGCTGTGTCCTCTCTCATTACAGTACACCGGGTTTTGTTCAGTGGAATTTTGGATGAGAGCCTGTTCTGAGACAGTGATCTCTCTGCCCGAGCAGAGGAGCAGGTATTGCCTTACCAGCTTCAGGAAATCCATACTATCATGTCTCAAAATACCCCTGCCAGAGATGGAATGATTCTTCATTATGCTGGCAACCAGGAGTTCATCAACAGTCACTAGCTGGGAGCAGCAAAATTAAATGCCAATGCTGACCCTGTTATCAGCCCCTGTCAGCTCACACTGCAAATGCTTTCACTGATGATTGAGCACCTGATGGCAGCCTCTGCATAAGAGAGACCAAGAAATAAAACACTTCTTCCCACTGCTGCAGGCTCTATCCCTCCATCCTCAACCTGATCTGTAATTTAATTTGGTTTAACCCATCTCTTCTCCTCACAAACCTGTCGAGCATCCCTCAGCACAACCCTAAAGCAACCCTGGATGGGCAAAAATGAGCAACACTCACCTTTGCATCCCTCTCTGCAAACTTTGTGAACATGTTGGCGTAGATCCTCCGGTCCCGCTCGTTGTGCTCCTTCGTTTTCTTCTGGCACACTGAGATCTGGGATTTCGCTGCTTTGTTCTGTGGATTCACTTCCAGCACTTTTTGAAAGTCACATTTGGCCAGCTCGAACTCGTTCATCAATAACCTGGCTTCACCCCTCCTGTACAAGCCTTTCTCATTGTCCTGGTCCAACCCCAGAGCCTGGAAACACACACAGGCCTCTGTTAACATCTCAGAGCCCTCCCAAGAGATCCCCTACAGCTGAAGCCTCAAGAAATCTGTCAAAATTAGGACAAGGTGGCTTCAAATCTCCAGAGCACTTGCATCTTGCTCAACAAAAATTGCCTCGTCTCCATCAGCAGCTGGGAGATCATTAATATAGTTTTATTATCTTTCCTTGCTTAAAATACCCCTGAGTGTGGCAGTCAGTGGGAGAAAAACCCACAGGCAAGAGATCAGGTGTAAAGACAAAATCCAAGCCCTTTTGTCTTCCTGTTTTAGCAATGATATTATTTTCCTTTAGTAAAAGCCATATATACACCTAAGGCATGATTTATGTTTTAGATTAACAGAAATATCCCACATATTTCCCATATACAAGATGCTTAAATCTAACCCTTTTATAAAAGAATTCAGAGTTTCCTGACAAAGACAAGGTCAAAGATCTTTTAGGGACTGGCAAAGACCCATCCCACCTCTTGGTGGACTTGGAGGTCTGCTGCAGCTCCACAGAGCTTGCCTGTGTCACACCCAGAGCAGAACTCAGTGCCCAGCCCCAGCCTGGGCAGACCCAAACAACATCCCAAGGTCCTCAGCCTACACAGATCCATTCACATGGATCTGGCTTTGGAAGAAAAGCTGCTGCAAATGCATGTCCAGGTGGATTTTGAACCCCTAAAGCCCTTGTGGTCCTGCAGTCTCTGAGCACTCAGCATGACAGGGACCTCCAGGTGCAGAAGGGGATGTCACCATCCCACTGCTGTTTGGAAATTCCTTCTTCTATAACAAGGAATTTTAAAAAAACCCACCAAACTCCCAACGAGGACATGAAGGAGAAGAGGATGCTCCATCCCCCAGGCTCATGCTGATGCCTTAGGATTTTAGCTTTTATATTTTTCATATATTTGTAATCCTGCAATTCCTTAGTGTATAACTCTAAACTCCATACACAGTGTGAGCTGCTGCTTTCCCTTTTTGGTCAGACAAAACAATTCCCCTCTAGGCCTGAGACTCAAGGGCACCTCACTGTCTCAGGCCCCGAGAAATGTAAACAAAAGTGACTTGGGGGGGGAGCAAACTTGGGGTAAATGACTTCATTACCTGAAGCTCTAATTGGAAGATTAACCCCCAATATGCAAATGGACCAAACTTATAAAAGTGTGAAAACCCATGACTCATCATCCATTTTTTGGGTTTAGCCCCTGGGGGGCTTCGTCTGCCCGAAATGCACCTGAAGGCCCTTCAGTTATATAAATATAACTGCTTTTTATTCCCTAATTCTTGTCTGGCCTCAGTTTCTGGCGACCCAGCATCAGTGCACCTGTACCTTGTCACAGCACTCGACAGCCTTGGCGTACTCCCGCAGCTTCAGGTAGCACATGGCCAGGTTGAGGAAGGCAGCCAGCAGGAAGGAGGCAGAGGCTTTAGACTCCTTCTCAGACAAGCCATACTCCATTTCCAGCCAGGACACAATCTTCCCATACTGAATCACTGCCTGCAGGTATTTGCCTTCCTGAAAGGAGCAAAAAGAGGCTCAGTCTGCCCCTGGAATGTCCCGTGAGCGGGTGACGAGTGTAATGTGGGGTGCTCAGTAAATACAGGGAAGGAGGAGGATCCCAACTCCTACAGGATCAGCAGGTTTGGGAAAAGCTGAGTCAGAACAGCGGGGAGCTGGGATGCCCCAGCTGGGAAGGGGAATGCAAAGCCCCTCAGCACTGGCCCTGGCCTGGGAAGGGTTTGATCTGCTGTCTTGCTCTGCAGGGAGCACACAGAGCCAAGGCAATGCTGGGAAAGGATGAGATATCTCAGAGAGCATCAAGGAGTGAGAAAAAGGCAGAGGGAGTGCAGGAGTCACCTTCTCCAGCCCTGTCTGGGAGCTTCTCTGGCACTGATGGCTGCCAAATTCTGTCCCAGCTCTCCTCCTCTGCCTCTGCCACCCCCAAGTTCACAAACCTTGAAGTACATCGTGCCCTTCTCCTTGACCACGGCTGCCTGCTCCAGCTTCTCCTTGGTGTCCATCTCCCACGACTCCTTGGCCTGCAAAGGAACACTTGGAGCACTCCCAGGGGAGCAGAGCAGCCTCCCCTGCCCCACCAGGACCATGCCACTCTCTGGGACAGTGGCGTCACACTCAGGGCTCATCAGGGCTGTACCACTGAGTGTGGTGACAGGTCCTGCCCCTGCTTTGGCCAGAGCGATGGCACAGGCAGGGGGCCCATCCAGGGATGTGAAAATCCCATGGATTTCTCCTGTATCCCATCCCCAGCCTTCTCATGGGCACAGCCAAGCCCCACAGGGGTGGCTGGATGTACCAGCTTTTACCTGTGCAGCCCGAGGGAAACAAAAAAGAGGAAAAAAGGAGAAAAAAGGGCAATACAATGAAAGGAAAATAAGGAAAAATGAGAAAAAAGGAGAGAAAAAGCAGAAAAAGGAGAAAAGAGGAGAGAAGAGGAGAAAAGAGGAGAAAAGAGGAGAAAAGAGGAGGGCAGAAAAGAGAAAAAAGAAGAGGGAAAAAAAGGAAAAAGGAAAAATAAAATTAAAATAGAAAGAAAGTACAAAAGGACAAGGTTAGGAACAAATAAGACACCCAGCCTTGGACCTCAGCCACCAGAATAAAACAAACCAACAGAGAAGAACAAATTAAGAACACGAAGCTCCTCGGTGACGTGTCCACTTCAGCAGGGGTTGGGCTGCTGCCACGCCAGGGACAAAGGCTGGAGGCTACACAGGCCCTGACATTCCTGTAACCCAGGGAGGGACTGGAGCACCTCTGCCCTCACCTTCTCAAAGCTCTTCAGGGTCACCTCGTACACCAGCTCGGCGTTCCCCTGGATGCCGTATTTCGGCTTCCCCGCCTCGCCAAAGCCGTACCTGCAGGGCAGGAGGAGGCACTCAGAGAAGGGGGAAAAACCTTCTTTTCAGCAGAGCTTGCCCAGAAATGCAGACCCAGGTTGCCACTCACAGCTTTCTAACATTTTGGGGACAGGGTGATGTTATGAGCAAAGGTCCCTGTGGAAATACAATGCATGTATTGGGAATCATTCCTTCTGGCTGCATCAAAGCCATCTTTTTACACAGGTTTCTCTCCAGCCCTGGTCATTTCCAGGGAGACATTTTCATCTTACACCCTGCACTTGGATAAAGCCCTTTCAGCTGTTTTTTTTTGAAGCACCTCAATATTCCTGTTTACATGCCACTGGTCACTCCTGCTGGTGTTCTTTGAGACTCTCCTGGAGAGTCCTATTTGCAGGGTCACCATCTTCCACAAGGGCTGGAGGCTGAGACCCACCCAGCATCCCTGTGGAGATGCTCCTCACCGTGGGCTGAGGTAGAGGATGCAGTGCTCTCCCCTCTGCATCTTCTCCAGGGCCTTGTCGATGCCGATGGGGATGTCGTGGTCCTCCCCTTCGCCCACGACGAATTTCACATCTTTGCAATCAAACCTGTGGCCGCCACAGAATCCCTCCAGGTGAACTGCAGAGGGGCAAGAGAGGCAGGATGACAGCCAGAATCACCCAAACCTTGGAGAAAGGTGGGCTCCAAAGTGTCTTAGAAAGCATTTTATAAAGCGTTGCTCCCAAAATTCAGCAGAGCGTGGAAGAGGGAAGACCCAGGGCTGGGGGCAGCCTGGAGAAGAGGGCTGGGGAAGGCTTGGGAACATTGCTGAAAAGCAAGGCAGGCATATCTTGTCTAACCAAGGACTAAACAACAGATAAACATCGTGACTAATATGTTCCCCTCGTACTCAAGTGCACGAGTCAAGTCTTACTGGAACTGGATATTGCTCCTGGCACGGCGCCATGCAGAGTTTATCACGGTGATTACAAATCTTCTATACTGTGCTATACTGCCTTGACTCCTGCCTCGAAAACAAGGCCATGTTCTCCTGACTCTGAGAACTCAGAGTACAAGATAAACTTTTTTATTTTTAATCTTCAACCAGGAGCCGTGCTGTTCCAGCCCCAGACGCTGGCAGAAGCGCAGCCAGAGCGGACACTGGGTACCTGGCACATTCACCACCTGGCACTCCTGGCTGGCTTTCCACAGCAAGATTAGTCTTTATTTATTCAAACCTGAAGACGTTCCAGGCTTTGGGGACACTTTTACAGCCTTTGCATTCTGCCTGTGGGGTAAAAGGCATGCACACATGCAGGCAGGCATCAAGTAAAAGCAATATCACAAGGAACTCCTACATACTGTTTAAAAAAAAAAAAAGCCAAAACAAACAACAAGAAAAAAAAAGCTTCCTAAGAGGAAAAATTCACAACTGTGCCTAAAGGTTTTGCAGCCTGCCAAGGCATGACCTTTACCTTTGCTTGAAGGAGACAGAATGCAAGTTGAGGTGCTGCAGGGCACTGAGCATCCTGCTGTGGTGGCAGGTGAGGGGCAGGACAAGCTGGGCACCACAAACAGCTGTGAGGGTCTGGGCTCTGCACGGGAGAGCTGCAGCCTGGGCTGAAGGAAATCTGTGTCCATCCCCTGCCCTGGGACCTACAGAAGTCCTTAGGATGAGAGGCATGGACCAAGCCAGACCTGGCAGCCCCCATTGCAAGGGCAGGTCCAGCTGCCGTAAGAGAACCCAGGGGTGGGTTCCTCACTGCAGGGTCAGGGCACCAGGGTCTGCCTTGTCACCCCACTCTTGCCACCAAAGCCATGCTGGGACTCAAGCAGAGGATGCTCAGGTGCTTGGCAGCTCCCTGGGAGCCATCCTGCATCCATCACTGGTGCACAGTGATCACGGCAGCCAGGCTGCTGTGAGCTCACCCAGCTTGGGATGAGGACAAAAACCAAATCAGCTCCTCCGGGGACAACCTCTGCTTTTGCACTACCCAAAACCAAGCTGGCTGGTTTTTTAGGCATAGAAAATGTGGAAAATTCTGCCCAAAATACAGGTAACCCAGGCACCCCAGAGCACCGTGCATCTCCCTGCACGTTCCTAGCGAGCACAGATCCATAATCCCTGAGCCCAAAAGCAGCACTGCAGCTCCCCCAGGTCCCACACCCCCTGCGGGATGTGGCAATGGGAAGACCCACTTTAAAACAGGATGCACAAGGGGATGTTGTGATCCTTCCTTCCAAGGATAGTTCTGCTCTGTTTTAATTGTGCAGAAAATACACCGAGCACAGGGAGGAAAATCTCCGCTTGGGTTTCCAGGAGTGGGTCAGCTGGTTCAGCCGCTCTTGGATTACAGAGAAAAAAAAGTCACCGAAGGAACATCACTCCGGTTGCAGCTCTGACTTATTGTTCTCTCAGTGCCTGCAGCGATTTTGTTTTTGAAGAGCTGAGAACAGAGTGTACTGAGTGCGGCTGGCACACGAACTTGATGTGCTGACAGCAATTTGTACTCAGATTAAAAACGGAGAAGGAGGAGGGGTGGGGGGGGAAAGGATGTAACAAAAGCTGGAATGCCAGATTTCAACTGCAGCACAGGTTTTAGGGACCAGAACTGGGATTTAGGGTCTGTAAAACTTAAAGCCTATAAAAACCCGGAGGTACTTGCTCCTGGAAGCGTGGTTTCTTTCCAGCCTAATTCCAGCACCTCCCAAAATACACAACTGAGGTAAACCATCACAGCCCTGCCCCAGGGTGGACTGCTGTGTCCCCACAGCTGCTGTGCCACCCCCAGCACAGTGACCACCATTCAGACAGCAGAATCTGAGTCAAAATCTCATTTTTGTCTAAAAGAGAGCCTCATTAGAAGAACCAGCCACTTAAAGTTGTGAACTTTATAAGTTCACAGCTCAGATTCAATTTCTCAGTCGCTAAAGGGACTTGAGGATCTTTGTGTACAGGAGCTCTGGAATTAAGAAAAGAAAGTAAATGCCTCCCATATGGAGCGAGCTCTGTGTGTGTGTCTGGGCGGTTCTTGGGAAGGAAAAACCCCAAACCCCAGTCTGCCTTCCCCTGTCCAGCCCCATGAAATGTCTGCTCCAGAAACGGGACCAGAAGAGGGAGAGCCCAATGGGATGTGAGCTCCTCATCCTCCTGTGTCAGCTGAGACCACCCCAGCCTCAGCAAACCCCTTGTAATAATTTCCTTCCCCCCACCATCAGCAGCCCTGTGGCCATAAGGGAAGGAAAAAGCCCCATTCTGTAAGAGATGTGATGAGAGTCCTTCCCCAAAAAATACCATCAGCATTGGAATGAGGAGGCCAGAGAAACTGCTGAGTGTCCAAAATACTTAGCAAGTGTCAAGGGAGGAAGGGCTGGCACCTGATGCTTTGGAGGCAAGGCAGAGCCAGGGGTTTTGGCCAATGGCACATCCCAGAGCACCCTGGACACTGCACTGGGACGCAGAAGAGTTGGGGGAGATGACAGAGCCCTGAAACCCCACGGGGGTTTGCTTCTTCTGTATTCCCCCAGCCACGGCCTGAGCAGCTCTGGGGTTTTCCTGGGCTGCTGGTTTTCCACCCAGCCCTGCAGGGCAGCAGCTCTGGCAGAGCCACAACAGGGGCTGGCCAAGGAGAGCTCAGAGGAGCATCCCCAGCCGCTCTCCATCCCATCTGGCCTCCGGATGGATGTAACTGCATCCCTCCAGGATGGATGGCCACTGTCAGCTGTGCACTGCCAGCAGCTCCTCACCAGGGATCAGCTCAGGACAGGCTGATCCCTCCAGTTGTCCCTCAAGGGACCGGCACTCACTTTCCACAGTAGCACCTTCATTAGGGTTGGAGTAACCTTCTCCCTTCCTCTTGATCCTCCGGATTATTCCTCCATCCTCAAACAAGTCCTCGCCTTTGAAGTCAAGCAGCTCGACCTAAAAAATAATAAAGAAAAAGTGGGCAGAGCGTAGGGAGGGGGAAAGGAGAAGAGAAAAACAACAGAAGAGACACAAAGCAGCAGTTCATCCCCTGGCTGGAGAACCAAGCCAGCTAATTCTCTGTTCAGCTGACGAGCAGAAGTTGCCCATAAAACCCAGATCCAAACCACAGCATAATACACGCGATTTATTAGAAACTGGGACACATCCAGTACCTGAAGCATAACACAAAGTAACAGCAAAAATAGGTTTATTGAACCTGTAAGGGTACAACACAGCTGCTGCTGGGAGATGCTGTGAAACTCCCTCAGCGTGGGCAGGAGCTTCCCCTTCATCCTCTGATGGGACCAGCTCTGACCCTCAGCTTAGTGCACACTTGACTTGGAAGACCTGAGCTTTAATTCAGGACAGACTCCCTCCTCCTGCCGTGTCCCAATGAGCCCTGCCCAGGGATCCCTCTGTGCCAAAAACTTCATTTGCCTACCACCCCTCAGCACGAATGGTTTTGTAGCACCTGGAGGCATTTCCCAGCTGCTTTCTCCTTCCCATGAGCATGTTGAAACCAGGAATCTGCCCACTCCCCACCCCAGCACCAGGACTCTCCTAAGCCGGAGTTTCAGTCCCAGCCTTCCAGCTCAGACACACATTTCTGAGAAAGCCCTGGCAGCAGTTCCTGGAGCAGAGGGACACGTTTCAGGAATCCAAGCTGGGTTTGTTTTTTTTCTTTTTGGGGGGGGAAAGGTTTGTGTGTTTTTTTGTTGTTTGAGCCTTTTAAAAAATTATTATTATTATTATTATTATTATTAATAATAATAATAATAGGCAGAAAGGCAGCAAGCTTGCTCAGCCACACACCAGCTCACCAGCATTACTTGCCTCAAAAAAGAGGGTGGCATTGGAGGGGATTTTGGGGGCACTGCCAGCAGAGCCGTACGCGTACTCGGGTTTGCAGAGCAAGTAGCAGATCTCTCCCTTCTTCATGGTGGCCACCCCAATGTCCCATGCCTTGATTACCTGACCTAGGAGAAAGGCAGATGTTAGGAGAGAGCAACCAGCAGCCTAGGAAAAAACCCAGCCTGGGTGGGGCAAGGATGGCACCCAAAAAACCTCCACATTCCCAAGTCACTTAAGGCAGGGCTGACACTGTCCAGCTGTCCTGCAACAGGGTCAGTTGATCCCCGTGCCCCAGGGTGATGCCACCCTCCCCCATGCCATGGATGGACACCCCTGGAGCAGAGTACCCTTGCCCAGGCTGAAGATGAAGGGCTCGTTCCGATCGCGGCTGGAGTCAAATTTTTTCCCGTTGGCCAGTTTCCCCTTGTAGTGCACATAAACCTTGTCTCCAATCATGGGAGACTCATCCTCACTCCCAGGTCGCTTAATGATCTGAGAGAGAGAAACCACCCATGAGCTGGGGCCATGAGACAGCAAAGGATGCATGTGGAGAGGGAGAGACACACACACACACATGCATTTACATAGAAACATATATATACACATGTATAGACAACCCAGTGCTGCCCTAAAGAACAGGCAGGCTCAGGGGGGAGCTATGCACTTAGCCCCTAAATTTGCCCTTCATCAGCTCCTAAAAACAAATCTCCAACTGGAGCCACAGCAGTGGGGCTGGACTGAGCTGGGAGCAGAGACCAGTCCATACTGGGTGGATAAACACCATGGCTGCAAAGCTGCAGTGTGTGCAGCTCCCCTCGCTCCCTGTCCGTACACATTTTACTCACAGGGGTGTGTCAGTTCACTACTCACTCCTTGTCAACACTTTTTTCTGAACGCTGCAGCCGGGAACAAGCAGTTCTCGAGCTGAGGATGGAGCAGGGGAGGATGCTATTCTTGGAGGAAAGGTCCTATTCAAGCGGAGAAGTGTAAGTGCTGAGGAGCAGAACTATCCAGAAACAGCCCTGAATATGAAAAAGGGGCTGGAGTAGACTGGATGACCTCAGTAATGTGCTCTTTCTAATGTTTGTGAGTCACACACAGAAATGCTTTGTGGATTTACAGCTAATAATCTGATTAGGAGCACAATAGCAGTGAAATTCATGGAGCAGCCTGGGCCCACCAGCCTCAACCACCACTCTATCCTCCTTTACTCCAAGAAATGCTCATCCCCTTTGCCTTTGAAATGAAATAACTCAATCCTACAGCCCTGGAGCTGTGACCCTGAAGGCTGGGGATGCAGCCCAGCGAGGTGACCACGCACCCCAAGGTGCAGGAAGGCAGGACACTCCGGGCAGACCCCGTTTACCTTCAGAACCCCTCGGTCCTTGGATGGTGTGATGTCCTCCCCGCGCTCGGCCAGAGCCGCTGCCTGCACCTCCCCTTCACTCTTGGTGGCCTCATCAGTGGTCATGATCTCCTTGAACCTGGGAGGACACAGCACACACCCCGTCAGCCTGGCAGGACCACGGGACGTGGTGGAAGAGGAAAGGGTTTGTCACCCTGCATGGAAAGACAATGCACAAGCAAGCATTTTCTCCAAAAATTAAAGCGAACCCAACACCAAAAGAATCTCAGCTATTTGGGTGGATAAAGAGAAAGCTCACAGCAAGAATCTAAGGAACTGGGGGGTTTTTGGGCAAAGTGCTGGAGCACTGTGCTCCCAAATGTCACCACATAAGCAGCCAAGGTGCCAAAAAAGCCGCGTTTTCCATTGAACACAGACTTTTTCCAATGGTTCCTGGTGAAAAAAAGAATTGCCTACAGTTTCAAAAACATATTTCCTGATGATTTCCTTCAGACCGTGGGGCTATTTTGGTAGCTGCACTGCTGGGCGACACATCATCAAGGAAACATGTGACGGAGAATTAGAAAGCGATGGGTTTTTTAAGACATAAACCAGACCTATTAAAGCCACTCTAATTGTGAAACTTTCCCACAATCTTCAGCGTGGAAGCTGATGTTAACCAGCAGGAGAAATCATTCATTTGGGGGATTCAAAAAGAGTAAAGAAAGGATGTTTTCAGCTCCAAGGACAGATAAGTCGTGCTGCAAGAAGAATTGCTTTCCTCGCACCCGGGTGGAAAGGGAAGGACTGGAGCCCAGCCCCCCCAGCACAGGAAGCCACCGAGACACAAAGAGCCCTGAAATGGAAGAAGCAAAGAGAAAAATAAGGGAACTACTCGTTGCAAGGCTCAATTATCACAGTCTTTGGGGTGATATTTAATGGGATTCTGCGCCTGCTCCCTTTCTTCTGCGCTGCTGGGGTTTCAGATGGGAACATCTCAAAAAAAAAAGCATTGAAAAAGCAAAGCAACCTGTGGTGAGACCCATTAGCTCACAGGTATTTATTGGAAAACGTGATATGGGTTACTTTAGAAGAAATGTTTGATGATGTGGGTGGTGAAGCACTGGTTACCCAAAGGGTGATGGATGCCCCATTCCTGGGAACATTTGGGTGAGTTTGGACAGAGCCCTGACCAACCTGGTCTAGTGGAAGGTGTCCCTCTTCATGGTGAGGGTGCTTGACTAGATGGCCTTTAAAGTTTCCTTCCAATGCAAACCATTCCACAATTCAATGATTTGGGTGCTGGGATGGTCTCTAAGCCACCACAGCCTTCCTCCTGGAGAGGAGTGAGGAGATGGTGGTGCCCATCCCAGCACGGGCATGGCATCAGCACCCTGCACCAGCTCAGGGCTTCCCAGCACAGATCCCGTGCAGCACCAGGGACACATCACCCATAACCCACCCATAAGGACCAGGAGAAGCCCAAAAAGCAGGGAAGCTTGCCCAAGAATCGCCACCTCCCGGGACAGAACCTCCCCAGGTCCACCAAGCAGCCACCGCCGGGATGCAGGAGACGGACAGGGAGGTGCTGGCTCCGGCTTGCCAGTTGCTAAATCCCACCAAGAGACATCTAAAAATACACCCTACGCATCCTTCTCATTATTTTTCTACGTAAGCAATTAGAGGAGTCATCCAGGGAAGCTGGCCAAGGCGGGCGGGAGGGGAGACGCTCTGCGTCAGCAGCAGTGGGAGGGATGGAGCCCTCCAGACCCAGCTATTTAGATGTGGCCCACGTTATGAAAGAGCTCACGACTTCTGTGTCCAGCAAAAACAGCTCCAACTAGGTTAGAGAAAAGAGTGCACTGCTCCCACTTATCTCCCATTTGGAGCGACAGGAGGAGGCTGGCCAGGGGCCAAAATCCCAATTAATTTGAAACAAACAGTTGTAGGGGGAAAAAAAAATATCTGCTACTCCCCGAGGTTTAAATAGTGAGCAAGCAGGGATGTCACTGAGCACAGCAAGCTTGCTGGTGGTGTCAGAACCTGAATCTCCTCGTTTGTGTACTCTGGATACAGGGAGGGCGTTAATTAATTACTCTGTGCAAAAGCCCCTGGGTGTTTCTGACAGCCCAAGCAGATCCTGCTTTCCCATTGCTGCTACTACCCACAAGATTAATGCTGCAAGTCTGCAAATGAAGCCAGGATAAACCATCCTCCTCCTCTGAACATCCACACCGCTCCGTTTCCCTGGGATATAAACACGGACGGGTCGGAGAAACCCAGAAATAAATAAAAACAAGCCTTTTAATTTTACAATTCCCTTTCCACACAGGTGTTGCCGTCTCCCAGCACCGAGGAATAGGTGCAAATTCAGAGGGGAGAATGGGATGCAGATGTCTGACCCTGGGCTGAGGACAGACAGGTATCACACATGCTAGGGTTTCACCAACCACACGATCCCCAGCCACGTTTCCTAGAAATCGGCATACCGGGAATTTGCCAGCTCCAAATGGAAACTTCATGTTGCAGATCCCTCCCGGAGGCTCGCAGGAGGGGAAAGGGACAGGGAAGAGCAAGGCTGGCCAGGGCTTTGAGGGGTCTCACCTTGCCACCATGCAATCGTTGGAGGAGGTCTGAAGGTGCAGGGAGAGTCCAGGCCCAGAGACACAGCAGGGAAATACCTGGTAAGAAGAGGAGGGGGACAAAAAGGAAAAAAAAAAAAAAGTGAACAAAATACATGTGCTTTATTCTAAAACAGGATTTCAGGAGAAGGGAGAACAGAGCAGTTTTGAGCCACAGATTGTGCTCCAGCATGGTCAGAGAGGGGTGATGAAGACCGTGGCCAAAACCTGTTCTGACTCGCTGTTTCCACAAAACAGCATCTTACCATCAGCTTTAAGAAAAAATAAATCAAGGCTATATCCTGTCCAATTGTTTCACCAGGATGAAAATTAACGGGATGAAAAAATAAGAGCTGGCTGCTCTGGGGTTTGTTTTTTAAGACCCACTTAGCACAAAGGACTTTCACTTCCACGGCACCACAACAGCCCTAAAAGCTTCGGATTGCAACACAGGAGGGAGTTTCTTGAAAACGCAAAGGTCAGGCTTAAAAACAACAAATCTGAAAGCACAGCAGGGGGATGTGGGGCCCTGGATCCTGGGGATCACTGCCCCAAATCCCAGCCCCTCGAGCTGGAGAGCAGCACAGGGCTACACATGCATCAGCACAGACTGATAACGAAGAATAAACCCAATTAGTGCAGCAGCTGACTCCCTCCACTGTCCCACGGTGGATTGCTTCCCCTTTCATCACAAGAACTACTTTTTTCTAATAAAATCCCTTCTTGCTGAGCAAGCTGTGCCTGTGCAGCAGTGGAGGGAAGACCAGAGCAGTGATTTCTCCCAGATGAGGGTGTTTTAAGACACCTCAGGGCCAGCCTGCTGAGCAGAGACAAGGAACGTTATGGTAATGAGTTAAAATTGGGATTTCTAACAAAATATGGCCTTCCTTAGATGGACAAGCAGCTCCACACAATCCTCAGCTGCATCCCAACACATAAGGGCATCCCTAGACATTGAGTGCCATTTCTCACACTCATACATCACAGGTAATTTTATTTTTTTTTTTATCCTGGCCACTTGATTTTCTCCCCCTCCTTCAAAATAAACAGGGAAGCCATAAAATTGAAACTATTGTTCACCAACTAAGAACTCCCATGGATCAATTTACTTCCTAGCATGCACGTTGTGCAAGTGGCCAACACCCCGGCGGGCCGGGCACGGCAACTTCTATTCAAACAAAAAACCCAAATGCAAACAGAGCTGCTTGAATTACCCTGAGAAGCCCCCATGGCACCCAGGGTGAGCCCTGATCCACCAGAGAACGAAGCACAGTCCCTGGTCTCCTTTATCCATGGCCAGTCCCTGCTCCAGGGTGAGCACCATGGAGATCCTGGCAGTAAACAGTGCCACCCACGCCATGGGGACACTTCAGAGAGGGATGCAGTGCCCAGTCACCTCCCAAGGACCAGGAGGTATCTGCCTATTACCAGGAAAGCAGCGACAGGGGAAGGTTTTAAAACAATTAAGAGGATAACGAAGTGAAAGGGAAAACTGCTGCATGCAGCTCACTTAAATACAGCAGTGGATGTTCCCATCACACTGCCTTCATCATTCTGCCTAGCTAATATTTTTAAGCTTCTGAAACGGTTTTATTTAAGGTTCAAGTCATAACTAATTTGGTTTTTTTTTAAATATGTGGAATAAGAGGCTGTTCCTCAGCTGCAGCGAGAAGAACAAGTGAGCAGGATGGGTCACTAACCCTGCCAGAATAAATATCTCAGGCAAAAGCAAGATGGGTTCAGTCTCTCTGCATCCCCTGGAGTGAGGTGAACAGGCCCGTGCCAGCAACACACAAAAGACTTTCAGAGAGGAGTGGTTTTATCCCCCCAGTTTACAATATAAGCCCATTAAAAATAATCTGGCTCTTCTGCTGGTTTTCTAGCAAGGAAATGCTCGCTTGGTGGTTTTCCCAGGCCACTTCAAAATTATAAAAAAATAAAAAAGTCAGAGGGATAAAGCTTCTCTGAACTCTCTTGTGAGCAGCCTGTGGTCCATCTCCTCCAGAGTGGGTACCCACAGACACAACACCCTCCACTTTCACGTAAAAGGGAATTTAGAAAAAAAAGCAGCATTTTCTTTCCTCCCTCCCTTATTTTGAAGGACAAACTTATGCTGGGGAAAGCAGAATCCATGGACATTTATGGATAGCTGCTGTCCCCAGGGGACCAGGTGCCAGGGGCAGGATGAGGCTGAGGGGTTTACACGTGGATGCTCTGCAGCTCCTTTCCTACCTGCCCCCAAAGCCACGCCTGGCCCCAGCAAGGATTTCCACCACAAAAATCACAGCAAGTCTCTGCCACAAGAACAGATCCTCAAAACACTGGAAAAACCAGGAATGCCCAAAGTCTTTGCTCTGCATCAGCAGGGAGAGGCACCAGCCTGCACCCATCCTGCTCCTGAGAGGCTGACACAGCTTTTGACAATGGCTAAAGCAAAATAATTAAAGAAATCTAGTGATAATGAGTATATAAACAGCTATTCCACACCAGCCTGAGCTTCTTGGGAGATGCCAGGCAGGGAGGCCAAGCATCCTAACAAGCTCAGAGGCTGTAACATAGAGACACGTAACAGTGGGGAATGCACCTTCCTAAAGCCTTCATAAATTGGGGTTATGTAACTGGACAGGAAACAAATATAATAATATAGCGAAGCAGGTTATATAAACCATCTGTAAAATGTGAGAAAGTACTTGACATCCCACTACCCACTCCTTGGCACCCTCTCACTGGGTTTTCTGCCACCAAAAAGGAGCCGGCTCCTTTCAGTCCTGTCTTCTCCCCTGGTCAAAACAACCAGGGACAACAGACCAGCCAGGTTTTTTGGAATTAAATATTCCACCTCTGGCTGTTAAATGTGAAGTTTCCCTCCCCATACAGCACACCAAGTGAAGTCCAAGCCCTCCACAGGCGACTCGGAGCAGCCTCCTGGCAGCAGCTACACCAATGCTGAGCAAATTGAATTTCAAGTGACAGTTTGGGGGGGACAAAAATAAATACAAAATGGGAATAAACAAGAAACCCCGTGTTTGCCAATTCCCTTTTAATTTAGCCTTTTCTCCGGAATAAATGTGGCAATTAAACTTGGATTTAATTTTTTTTTTCGTTTCTAAAAGCATCTCACTGCTCGCAACAGATTTGGGGTTTTCTCCAAGCAACCTGCAGCCAGGTGACCCCTGGCAGTGGGAATGCTGTGTTTGATGATTTATCCCCACACACGAGGGCTCAGCAGCACCTGGAGCATCCCAGAGCCCAATCCCGAGTGGGGAATCCCCAGCTCAGCACCCAGAAATAACTCAGCACCCAAGACATCTGCACCAGGGGCCTGTAAATGCCAAATTATTTTGGGCAAACAGCAATTCCCAGTGAAACACCAGCCTGCTCTGGTGCCAAATGAGGATTTCTTGGAGAAGCACCACAAGAGGGGTGGCACTGCCATCGCTGGGGGCGCTGTGAGGAGCAGGAGGGGCAGAGGACACCACGGCTTTGGGGACAATGCTGCACCACCAGCAGGTCACCCAGAGCCTGCCAGCACAGGGCTGAGAACAGGCACTGACACACACACGTGCACAGGCACACACTGGGGTGCATCACCTGGGCTGGGGAGGGAGGCTGCATCCCACCTGGGCTCCTTTTTGGGATGTGTCACATCCCAGGAATGATGCTCTTTGCCAGGCAGTGCCTCCCAGAGCTCTTTTTATTACGTGGTTAAATTTAATGTAAATCAAAAAGTACTTGAAATGAGAAGATTTTTGTATCTAAGAACAATACTGCTACTTACAAAGACGGGACACTGCAGGTGGAAGATGATTTAACTGCAGTCCCTCACCATCCCAACTCTTCACTTCTGACAGTTACTTTACTATTATTTTCCTAATTTTCCAACTCACTCGCTTGCAAAATCAGAAATCCTTACTAATCACAAATTACTAGTTATGGAAAAAGCCTGTCAGCTCCATGACAAACAAGTTACATGAACAACTTGTACGTTAGAGCACTCATGGCCACTTCTTTACACCCACAAGCACAGAGCACTAAAATAATAAAATAAATCCTTGCTAAGTAATATCTATTTCCCTGTTCTATGCACAAGATCAGGAGGAGCTTCACAGCTCCCTCAAGGGGCTGCAACAACTTTATATAAATCCACATAACCGAGAGTGACTATAAAATAAAATTGATATAAAATAGTATAAAATGAGAAATAACTGAGGACAAACTATTTTTCAAAGCGTTTACAAAATATTTTTCCCCTGAGCCAGTCTGGGAGCTGCAGCCAGCCCGAGGAGGTCTTGGTGCCAAGCATCTCAAACTTTCCAGCAAACTTTCTCCTTCTGCAAGCAGGTAATTAATTAAAACACGTAACTACACAGCAGTGATGTTCCTGAGGGATGCAGTTTGCTTTTTACTCAGGAGTTGTCCTTATTTTTTGGCTCTTCCCAGCAGGAAGAGCTCTAACAGTGCTGGGAAAGGACCTCAACATGACTGAAGTGTGTGCTGGGCAAACACAGCCTTGGGAAGATGAGGTTATTTGCATTTATTTTTAAAAAACCAACCAACCAACCAAGAAAAGATAATTGCATGCTCAATTATCCTAGCAGACATTGTTCTGAGCAGGATGGGCACCACGAGCAGCCTGTATCATGCCAACCTTCCCCACTGGACCCCTCCATCCCCCAGGCCCAGAGCCACCAGCGAGGCCACGTGCTATCACCCCTCCCTCTGCATTTCAGCAGAGGAGAAAACTTCTTCATCAAATCCCCAGAAATTTGCTGGGGATTTTTTCCATGCCACCACATATTTTCCCTGGCAAAAAGCCCATCTCCATCACCCAAGCCCTCAGAAAAGCCCTCAGCCACTCCTTCCTCCGCCAGCACCCCTGGCTGTCGTGAGCACCCAGCTCCATCACACCCTTGCCTTGTCGTCCTGCACCCCTCAGGGTCCTGCCACCACCCACCATGCTGGGGATGAGGACCAGCACCCCTTCAAGGACCAGCAACCCACCCAGGACCCCTCCATCCCAGCCCTGTGCTGTAAAACTCCTACACCACTTGGATTCCTGCTAAGCCCCACACTCCTGGTTAACCTCCTGGAAGTCGTGCTTGTTGTTCCCTCTCTGTCAGGGATGTTTCTGTCCCCTCCCCAGAAATTTTGTCCCATTTCCAGAGTACCAGGCTGGAAATACAACCCAAGTATCTCTGAGTTGCAGCACTGCCACCCAAATCAAACCCACAGCACCTCTGGAAAGACAGCCCATAAAAACCAGCTACAGGCTCTGCCAGATGTATATTTAATGATTTTCTTCTCCCCAGCCCTTCAATAGGACAGGGGAGGAGGCAGGAGAGAGGCAGCTTTCTCATGTTTTAAAGGAAGGAGCAATCTGTGCTTTCAACTTTTTTAACTTTCAGTGCCAGTTCCCAGGCAGGCTTCGATACCCCAGTGATGTCCTCATATCCACCTCAGGTTTAATAGCTCATTAGGGTGAGACACTATTTAAACTCTGTCTTCAAAACCATAAAGTAGCAGCTCCTGGCTTTCTTTTTTCCATTATATTTTATTATTTACACTGGTGGGGACAGAAATACGGTGCAGCTTTGGAGCCTCAGCTGGAAGCTGCAGCCTGGGGACACACGGATGACAGACACATCTCTCACGAGTTCCTACACCCCATTGTGTAAAATACAGTTTCCTGGGAAGAGCAAGCTCACTCGGACGTGCATTTCAAAAACACAAGAGTTTTTATGCCCGGAGAGGAGAGGAAAATCGCAGAAACTTTAAAAAAAAACCAAAAAAACAAACCCAAACAAACAACACATTTACCTTGTGCAACCACTTCTACCTGCTGCCAAAGGCTCTGTATAGTGATGCACACACCCTGCGGAGTCTCTCTGGTCGGTGGTGTCAAAAGAAACGCCTCGGCTGCGCCCGGGAGCCTCGGATGGGGAGGTGAAGCGGGGAAAAGAGAAATCCCCTCCGGCGAGCAGCATCCCGGGCTGTGCCGGAGCATCCCCGTGCCCGGGCAGCATCCCGGGCTGTGCCGGAGCATCCCCGTGTCCCCAGCACCGCCCGGGCAGCGCTGCGCGAACTGCTCCCGGCATCGCTGCGGGGGCTCCAGGGGCAGGAACCCGCTCCTATCCTCACCCCACAGCACCCGCGGCGGCCACCAGCCCCTTCCCCAACGTCCCAGCCCCACACGGGACGCCGATGTCCCCCACAGGTCGCCAGGCGGGGATGTCCCTCAGCCCCGTGCGCGCCTGTCCCCAACCCCANCCCCGACCCCGCCCTGCTCACATCTCATTGGCTGCGCCGCCCGCCCGTCTCAGTTTACACCTTCCCATTGGCTGCAGCAGAGGCGATATGCAAATCAGAGCTCCGTGCCCGCCCTCGGGTCCGCGGTCACCCGGGTGGCAGCGGCGGGGCCGGGCGGGANACACCGCCCCACGCTCACGCAGCCCCCTCACCCACAGCACTCCTCCATCCCCACGCGGGGTCCCGCAGGGTCCCGCAGGCCCCCACAGCCCCATGCAGGGCACCCCGAGCCCGCGGGTCCCACCTGTCGCTGCGGCTGCCGCCGCTGTCGCCGCCGCCCGGCTCCGAGTGGCCCCGCGCGCCCGCCCGGCCGGGCCNCCCGGGAGGTGCCCCCGGGTGTTTGACCCCGTGCGATGCCCCGGGGCGTCAGCTCCATGCAGTGCTGCGAGAACACCGCGGCCACATGCAGTACTCCTCACCTGCTGGGATGTCCCCAACCCCTCGGCTTCATGCGACCCTAGCAAGGACACCCAGCCCCGGAGACGCCTCGGAGGTGTCCCGGAGGTGGCCTCGTTCCCCCCAACTCCCCAGGGGTAGCCCAATCCCTCCCAGCTCCTCCGGGTGTTAGAGGAAACACCGCACTGAAGAGGGAAAAATTGCCTCAGAGCTGGGGACACAGAGATGTGGGTTTGGAGGACACAGCGGCTGCTGGAACATGCAGAAATGTTCCAGTTCAGGATGAAGGAAATAAGATTTTTGTCAAGAACTGCCTCAAAATACTCTCCCCCGAGATTAGAAATCAATACTTTTGTGATTAAACACCTCATTGCTGCTTATTGCTGCAGCGCCTGAGCCAAGAGGGGCAAAAAAATTTGGGGGCAGATTTAAATTGGGACATCTCTGAGTGTTTTTACAAAGTGGCCATTTTTTACCAGGTTTATGTTGTAATGAGTGCCTGCAGCCCCCAACCTGCACCCTCGTTCCCACATGTTGATCCAATAAAACTCTCAGGGCCAGGCTGAAGGCAACACTGTGTTGGTGGGTGCTTTCTCACAGGTCTGCTCTTTATGCTGAGTTCAATTTCCCCAGCTGTAATTTAGACACTGATGTCACTCATCAGAAATTCAGAGTGAAAATTAAAGCCCACTTTAGAAAAGAAAAAAAATTTGTTTTCATGGCATGTAATTTTTCCCCCTCTAAAATAACCCAGGTGAATCTTGCATCTTTGTTTTTAAACATTTCCCTCCTGGCTTTAAATTTCCAAGAGCTTTAAATATTCATTAACAAAACAAAATTAAAATATTGTGGGTTTGCAATACCAGGAAACCCCACAGGATAATTCCATCAGGCCCCTGACATAACTCCAAAGCCCTGAAAAATCCCATGGGACCAATGGCAGCAATGAGGGGGTTCAGCCTGGTTTGTCCTTGTACTACAAAAATGGTAAATTTGTTTGTTTGCATAGAAAAACCCCCAAAAATACATGGGAAGAAAGCATGAGAGTTGTTTTTTTAGAAGATGAAAGGCATCTTCCAAATCACTGCTATGCCAGTGCCAGACCCCTCAGCTCATTCTGCATTCTTGGGGGGGGAGATGTCCCAAACCCTCCACTCACCCGGTGCTGGGGTCTGCCCCGTTCACCTCCATCCCTGTAACACAACCTGGAGGAAATCTGTTCCATAAATAATCCTGTTCAGCTTTGTGACGCCTGCCAGGGGTACTGCTTGTTCCCCCTCGCCCTCCAGCTGGCCACACATGTCCTGCCCCAGCCCTGAGCCCAACCCCGAAAGGACAGGGAGTCTTGGGGAAAGTCTGGAAGCAGGGAGCAAAGCCAAGGCACCTGCCCTGCTGGCTCCCAAGCACCTTGTGTGAGGTGAGAGCAGCGTCCCTGAAAGAGAGAAAAAAATTAAAATAAAGCAGGGCATATTTTTATTCATCCTTGTCTTCTGCTAAAAATAGCCAGCCATAATGTGCGTCGAGAGCGTGGGGAGGAGAGGAGTCCTCCACCTTGGCTGCACAGTGAAGAGCCACATCAGTGAATCTCTTGAGAGTGGAGGAAGTGGGTTTTCTCTTGGTTTCCTTTCCTTTTGCTGTGTGTAACAGCACGCCACGGTCCCGGGGCAGGGATCCTCCCCTTCCCAGGGAGGATCAAACCCATCCTTCCCCCCAGAATCCAGCTCACCATTGCCCGTTTTGGGGCTCAAAGCAGCTTTTTTTGCAGCCTGACGATGCCGTGGCTTCACCCACCCGCAGCCCGTGGCGTGTGCACCCCTCCGTGGGCCCCGTTTGCCGCTGGCACCGGGGGTGCAGCGTGGCAGGAGCCGGGTGCCGTGGTCGTGGGAAGCTCTGTGTTTACGGGAGGTGCGGCCAGGGGTTGCACAACAGGCGGCAGGGTACGGGAGAACACCGTGTCCTTGCCACTGGCTGTGGGTGCAGCTGAACGGCCAGCAGGAACGGGCGGACGGTGGGGACATGGGGACGTGGGGACACGGGGGGATGGGGCGGGAGGGCGAGACCGCTTGCTTGGCATGAGGACGCTAGACCTGGGGGATGCCGAGCAGCTGGGAAGCCTCTGTCTGCATGAAACACCCTCTCAAATCTTCCTACGGGAAGGCCCGTGGGAGGGATGCTGGGTGTCGTCGTAGAAGGATTGGCCAGACCCAGCCCAGCCTGGGGCAATCCCTCTGATCCCTCCCAAGGCTGAGACCTGAGATCCCTCCCGAGGCTGAGCCTCCCCCTCTCCGCCTGGACTCACGGCTCCCACCAGGACTTTTTGACAGCGGAGGGGCCAAAGCACCCCCCGCACATGTGGGGGCCCCCAGAGAAGTCTCTGCTCTGTCACAGGCCTGATCCTGCAGTGTGGCCAGAGCCGGATCTTTCCAAGTGCATTTCCAATCCATAAATTACCAGATTGTGACCCAAATCCTGGCCCTTGTTGCAAAAAAAGCCCCCAAGCCAGCAGACAGGGGGACCTCCCTCCAGAGGCTTCAGTGGGCCTAGATCCATCCCTGAGTTCCCACCTTCCTCATGCCTCTTCCTTCCAGACACCGGGGACAGCTTTTCCCGGATGAAAGGACAGAAATATTTTCCCAGATTATTTCCCTTCTGAGGAAATGGGGAAAATCGCTGCCTTCCCGGGCTGGCAATGAGCAGCAGAGAGGCGGACAGAGCCCAGGGCTCCCCTAGCCCTGCCGGAGATCCAGCCCCACACGAGTAAGGGCAGGATGCAGCAGCGGGGCCGGAGCAGGGAGGATAAATAAAGTCCGGCTTTGCCGTCCTGGCTTGTGGCCACTTCTAACACAAAGTACATTCCGGTCTGGACGTAACGAACTGTACCAGCCTCCGCCGGGGAGGGCGGAGGGCTGGGGGTGGCTGGGGCTCCCCGCCCGCCCCGCTCCAGCGGGGGTGCCAGGGTGGGGGTGCGAGCTAGCACCTCTGCCCTGGGCTGGGCGCAGGGGATCAATCCCCCCGGGGACGCTCAGCTGTGCGGAGGCTGTGTTCTGCCATGGAGATGCTCCTGCCAGACGGATCTGAGACCCAAAAACTCCTGCAGATCCCCTCCGGGTGCCCCAACGCTTGCGGGGCGCCCGGAGAGCCCCGGGTTGGGGACACAGCCGGCAGAGATGGGCACAGAGCGTGACTCAGACCAGCGCTACGGCTGCGCCCCCCGAAACGCCGCCGGCAGTTCCCGGGGATTCGGACCCGGTCTCAGCTTCCCCACGCCGGGAGCCGCAGCCCAGGAGCCCGGAGGAGGCGGCGGGGCCGGACCGAGCCGTGCCCCTGCCGGGAGCTGCACCGGGCGGGCGCGGTGCCAGGCGCCCGGCGTGGGGACGCGATGTACCGGCCGCGGGAGCGCCGGGAACAGCCTGACTCAGCGCCCGGCCGGCGGGGGGGCACCCGGCCAGGGCCACCCGGGGCCCGGCGAGCGGCTGGGCCCGCTTGGGGCTCCCGGCTGGTAGGGTCCGGTGTGGCCCCCTGCAACTCACCCAGCAACCCCTCAGTTTCCCCCCGACATCCCCCCCAGTATCCCTCCAGCAGTCCCCCAGTGTTCCCCCGGCACCTCCCAGGTTCCCTCCCATCATCCCTCTCAATATCCCCCCCAAGATCCCCCCATGTCCCCTCTGACATCCCTGCCAATATCCTCCCGCCGGTCCCCCCGGCCTCAACCCCTGCATGTCCCCCAGCATCACCCCCAAAACCCTTTCAGCACCCCCCAGAGTGAATCCCCATCAAAGTCATGGGGGTATCCCCTAGAATCCTCCCCTCCTCACCCTCAGTCTGCTCCCCCAGCCCAGCTCACCAGCATTTCAGGGAATTTAATGCTAAAAATACCCACTGAGGGGGAACCCAGCTGCAGGGAGCACTTCCCCCCAAACCAGCTGTTGCAAAGCACCCAGCCTCGAGCTCTCCCCAGACTGATACAGCCCACACCTCCTCCTTGCCCTCCCCACCTCCCTACTTCCAGCAGCACAAATTATTCAGGATGAGGATTTTTTCCACTTGTGCCCTCGTGGACAACATCAGGGGGGGCTTGTGGAGGTGTGTGGGGTGCCTGGATGTCCTCCCAGAGCCACTTCTGCATGACCATGTTCCACTTGCAACCTCCACTACTGCCCTGAGCTGGGCAGTCCTCAGCCCTCGGCAGCTCTGGGGGGACGTCTTCAAGAGACCACACTTCCAGCCCTGAAGCCAACCCTGAGGATGGAGGAAAGACTGAGATCCTCGTGCCAGATTTGGGAGCCCCTGGGGCTGATAATTGCCTAGGGCAAATTCCTGTCCTTCAGTCGGATCCTTCCCCTCTTCCAGCTTCAGAGGGAAAAATCAGAGTAGGAAAACAGGAGCTTGTCTGACATTGTTCTCTCTGTCACAGGCAAAGGCAAAGCCAAAGCAGCCGTGAAAAATCATCAACACTTGGTTTTGGCAAGAAGAGGCAAACCAGAGCTTTCCATGAATTTATTTTTTTTTCTTTTTGCTAGAAAGGTTGCTTTTCTTCCAGAGAGAGCTTGAAGGATGGCTTCTCGCCAGCTTCATCCCAAAGCCATCTCCCTGGGACAGTGAAAACCTGGCCCAGATTTAAGAAAACCCTAAGTCACAGGATCAGATCCCCACATCCCTGGGGTCTGCAGTTGGGGTCTGCACCCCATTGTGCCCCGTGACTTGGAGCTGCCATGGAGATTTTGCTGCTGCAGGCACGGCTTGAGGTGTCCCAGGCCAGCAGAAGGTTGTGAGGGCAAATCCCGAGGATTTCGGATTCCCCAAGTCCCTGGTGCTGGCTGGGGTGTCTCACACCCTGCAAGGATGTGCTTCGTCCCTCTGGATCCTGCTGTGGCCAAGGGACACCCTGAGAGGGGCTACTGCCCCCTGGGCTGCACCAGTCATGGTTTGGCCATGTCCTGACCACCCCTGGGGCTAAAGGCTTCTGGGGGGGAACAAACCCCAGAGCCAACAGCAGACAGGGAGCCCCAGGTGCCTCCATGCACCCCCAAACACCTCTGTGCACTCCCAGATGTCTCAGGCAACACCTCAGGCACAAGCAGCCCAGGACTGCCCCAAAGCATCCCCTGTGCCCCCCAGCCCAAACCCCAGGAGTGCTTCTGACCCTGCTGCAGGATCAGGCCCACTGTCACCTCAATCTGCAGCAAATTGGGGTGTGCTCTGTGTGGGGACATGGAATTGGGTTGTGCCTGAGGTCTTCTCCCCTGCCAAATCACTGCCCTAAGCTGGAGCTGCAGGGCTGCTGCCTGTCCCTTCCACCATGGGGGCCAGGGGCAGCTCAGCCCCCCCAGAAAAACCATTCCCCCCCTCCTGGGTCTGGGGCTGGCAGCCTCTCTGCCCCCAGGGTGAGGGCTGCAGGAGCAAACACCCAACAGCCTCCCCCAGACACACACGCACACTTTTCCCTTGGAGTGTTTTGCAAGGCTGGGAGTGGGGTGACTTTGCTGGGCTTGTCTGCAAAGCTGGGCATTGGGTGGGCACCCCACTGGAGCTGCGGCGAGTTGGGGGTGCAGGGATACCCTGGAAAGGGCACAGAGGGGGTTTCAGTGCATCTGCACAGCAATTAAAAAGAAATCAAGAAGAAGAAAAAGAAGAAGAGGAAAAGGCGGTGTTTGGGGGCAAAAAAAAGGGTTAAAGCAGTGCAGAGGAGGAGAGGTGAAGGCCGAGGGCTGGCGGAAAGGGGGGAGAGGCGGGGAGAGGTTGGGGAGCGGGAGCTCGGCTGAGTGAGAACATCCTGTACCCTCGGGTAACAGCGGCCGGGGCGGGCGGGGTGAGCGGGGCACTGGGGCGGGGAGACGTGTCACACACCTCCCTGGTAAGTGGGGCACCCCTTGGGTGACCCGGAGGGGATGGGCTTGGACAGTGGGGGGCAATCCTGCTGATGGGGTGAGGCTGGGGACGGTCTTGGGCTGCCCTCCGCCCCAGTGTTATTTCAGTCTCATATTCCTTCTTAACCAAGCAGGGAGACCCCTGCCCAGGGCGGGGGAGGAGGAAGGGGCACCTCAATGCTTGTACCCCTCCTTCCCCCGTCCCCCACAGGGAACCTCGCTGCAGCAAAGCCTGCCTGCACAAGGATGCCCTGCTCACACGGCGCTCTGCAGCTGAGGTTGTCCCCACCCTGCTGGAGGGTCCCCCTGTCCCCAGGGCTGGCAGCACCCCACACGCGCCAGGGGCCCCTTCCTGTGTTTGTTAAGACGCCGTGAGTCAGGCGTCTGGTTTTCGGTTTAAGCCAATATTTACCAGCCCAGAACTGCCAAAATAAAGCTGCGGCTTCACCAGTAAATATAGGGCTGAGATG